>CM037854.1:194232118-194635471 GCA_021234595.1 Delia radicum
CAATCTGCTATTTATTTGTACGTGGTACGAAAATAAAATAATTGTGTCACACAACACAATTTCTCGAAATATGCAAAAATCAAATCGCTGCCCTATCCAAGTGTACCGGTTAATATTTTTAAATTTTTTTATTTTCATTCTCTGAAATGTATTTAACAATTCCATGAATTTCAAATCTCAATTTTACCGATTTTGTTTAAGAAAATTTTTTAAAATTTGAAGTTGGAGATTTAAAAAATATACCAAAAGCAATGTCCGTATTTGACGTCACCTTAGGACAAGTTAACGACATCCTAAACTGTGCGCCCCGGTAGGCTAGTTGGTAGCGTGCTGGCTTATGTGTGCGGGGGTCGTGGGTTCGATTCCCACCAGAGGCACTGGACTGTTTTCGCTACAACGAATTTAAAAAAACGTTTAGGACAAGTGCTCGAATTTCTTGGTCAAGTGGTATTTGTCGCATTGGATGTTTTGGATGTTTATACCTTTTTGAAAACATAATTTTATCTTTATATCCATCAATTTATATTCTAGAATAAAAACTATTACGACATTAAAAAAAATTTACAAAAACTGAAAAAAAGTATTTTTTCCCCATATAAATACAGCACCCAAAGTTTGAGGGTTGGTAGTGATAAAAAAAAAATTAAAAAAAAAGTCATGCTTTATTTTTTCACCTTGCTTAATATACAGCTGCGAAAAAAAAATAGCACCACCACCTCACCCAATATTTTCAAAAGCCTCTTATTTACATTTTTAAGTTTAAGAAATATATGAATATATTTTTAAAAGTAGAATACTCTCAAAAAATTAAAGAAGCAAAAAAAAATCACAATTTTATTAACCGTTTTCAAGAAATTTAATGAACTTTATAAAATATTAAGAAAATAAAGGAAAAAAAATAGCACCACTTTTCAAATATGCTTTTGAGATCGTAAGAATAAGAAATAAATAATAACTTCGTTGCTTAAAAATAATTCTACATTAAGGATAAGATTATTCTACAAATTTAACATTTAGTTGCGTTGCCTTTATTGGCAATAACGGCTCTGCATCGTCTTGGCATCGATTCAACCAAGTCCTGGCACCGTTTAGAGAATTCTTGTTCCTTGACTCCTGAATGACTGCCCAAAGTGCATCGTTGCTGGTTGGTTTAGAAGTAGCAACTGGCTTTTTGACATCAGCCCACAAATTTTCACTTGGATTGAGGTCTGACGACTGCGCAGGCCACTCCAACACGTTCACCGAATTTCTTTCGAACCATTCTTTTGCTTTTTTACTGGTGTGCTTGGCGTCATTATTCTAGCAGCGGCATCTCATTTTCTGCGTAGGGTAGCAGCATCACATTATCCAATATATTGACGTAAAAGTGTTGATCCATTATGGTTTTAATCCAATGTATTGGACCTACTCCATAATACGAGAAACAACCCCATATCATTACACTTGATAATCCATGTTTAATTGTTTTTGTGGTGAATTTTGGATTGTATTCCGAGTTTTGAGGACGTCTGACGTACAAACGCTAACCTTTTCCACCAAACGTAACAACTTTATTCTCATCTGTCCATAAAATATTTCTCCATTTTTGGGCTGGCCAATTTAGCTGTTCATTTGCGAACTTCATACGCTTAGCAATATGTTTTGCGTTTAAAAGAGGAACCTTTCTTGGGCTTCGGGCTTTTAAGTTATGGTGTCTGAGACATGTGCGTACTGTTTGCACTATCGCAGCTATTTAAAGGTCCGTTTTTAGCTTAGTTGCTGGTTTGAAAGGATCTTTTTTGCTTTCGCGTTAGGGTTAGGGCTGTTTCCTTTACGTGTTTCGGCCTTTTCTTTCTAGTTTAATGCGTTTTGAATCATTATGTTGGAACATTTAACCAATCGACCAACTTCTCTATAGGATTTTCCCTCCAATATAATTTTTTTGATTATTTCGCGCTTCTCCGCACAGCAGTGTTTTCCACGACCCATTTTATTTAAAATATTGTGTTATTGTTGAACTTGATGATCAAAATAATACACTTAAAGTCAAAGCTATTAAACACGTGCATTCTATCAAAGCAATTATACAAAACATAACTGTTTCTATAAAGAATGTATAAGTGGTGCTATTTTTTTTTTTTTGGCATTCTTTTGTCATTTTCTCTTCAAATTGCAAAAAAAAAACAACGATAACCTTTTTTTTTTTTTTTTTTTTATAATTTAACCAATACTCAGGGGATGCCCCCTACTCATGCAGTGCATTGTATTGATCAGGAAAATAAGGTATGGGAAGGAGGAAAGAGGGAGTAGTGTTTGTGGATATTTGATTTAAATTTTTCTAAATTGTAAGTAACAGGGAAGACTTCTGCGGGAAGTTTGTTCCACATACGAATCGTTCGACTAAAAAACGAATTTTCCCTGTAATGCGTTGTGCGAAACACAGGACAATCAACTACAAACGGATGTGCTCTACTAGATAAGCGAGTATTACGAATAAAAACTCGGGCTCGTGGAATAAGTTCACTTATCTCAGATGAGCATCTCCCATGGTAATATCGATAGAAAAGTGACACACAACCCACATTCCGA
The DNA here is from genome assembly GCA_021234595.1 of Delia radicum. Classification (NCBI taxonomy): domain Eukaryota; kingdom Metazoa; phylum Arthropoda; class Insecta; order Diptera; family Anthomyiidae; genus Delia; species Delia radicum. Next base: position 194,234,687 of record CM037854.1, read on the forward strand.
CGATGCTCCAATGAATCAATAGAGTTGGATACACTACTGTCATTGATAAGCTTCACCGCCCTCCCCTGAACACGGTCCAGAAGCTTCAGAATAGACAGTGGAGCCCCTGCCCATATATGAGAATTGTATTCCATTTTTGGCCGGATATAGCTGGTATAAATAGTAAGGAGATCGGATGGAGTGAAGTAAGTCTTGCACCGTTTTAGAAAACCGAGACACTTGAATGCCTCTTTCGACACTTGAAATACGTGCTTATTCCAACGGACATCACACTGTATTCTCATGCCCAGAACATCAAGAGTATCCGATTCCTCAATACCTATACCATCCATAGTTACAGATGACAATGTCAATTCCACAGCCCGTCTGTGGGTTAACATACAACATTGGGTCTTGCGTGCATTAAAATCGACCTTATTCGCGCGACCCCACTCGGAGATTGTAGAAAGGTCTTGATTGAGTGTGTCATTCATGTTCTGCCGCATGCCCTCTATCTCCAAAGAGCTTGGCCTATGATCGAATGAAAATGAATGACAAATGTTGCTGTCATCTGCAAAAGAGTAGATAGGGTTGATGGTCTGACCAAGAAGGTCATTAATAAAAATAAAAAAAAGGGTAGGAGAAAGAACAGAACCTTGCGGTACCCCTGAATTTAGCTGAAACTCGTTTGATGAGACCCCATCTAAAACAACACGTATAGTGCGGTCTCTGAGAAAACTCGTTATAAATCGAGAGAAGACATTACCGACACCAAAAGCAACTAGCTTAGTCACGAGTGCCCCGTGCCACACACGATCGAACGCCTTAGAAATATCTAGAGCAACCACTTTACTCTCACCAAAGCGGTGGATTGACCGGCTCCAACGTTCCGATAGAAACGCCAACAGGTCTCCCGTAGATCGACCACTACGGAAGCCATACTGTCGATCATTTAAAAGTGAATTGGTCTCTAAATATTTCACAAGATGGTGGTTAACCATGGTCTCCATCACTTTGGAGAGCGCAGAGCAAATTGCGATTGGGCGGTAATTTGTTTTTGGAAGAATTATAAAAAGTGTCGTAGTGGTGCTATTTTCTTTTCGCAACTGTATATTCCGGTTGGCACAAAGCAAAATCGTATGTATTTTTTTATGAACCATACTAATGTATATACTACGGGTTTGACGCAGTCTTAAATTTCGACATTTAATTACATTTTTTCTTTTTTTTTCCATTAATAAGTTTATAAATCACACAAAAAATCAATTAATAGATATTATTTTGGCTTCCAAAACAATTGAAATTTTGTTTAAATTCAATAAAAAACTTGTTTTTTAAGAATTAATATATTGATTTTTTTTTGTTGTATTTTGGGTTATTAAGAAATCAATAATTTATGACAAATTCATGAATAATTCAAAAAAAAAAAAAAAAAAAAAACGAATGATAAAAATAGATAGACTACCGTTCAGTGAAATGCATAGATTCAAATCCGTTTATGAGATTTAGTTTTGTTAAGAAATTTTAACTCATATTTCTAAATGTTAGACAATAGCAAAAATCTCAATTTGTATAAGAGGCTTGTCGGAAACAATCCTTTAAATTTGTGCGCTTTCATAAATTCTGGCACTGAAATTAAAATCGCCATCTTGACAGCATTTGCACAATTGACATTTATATTTCATTTCTGAGAAAAAAATGTTTGTCGTAGTTGATAATCATAGATTGCAAACGATACTGTCTTAGGTGGTCTAAAAAAATGGGGCATGGAAATGGTCAACATTTTTCTAACGTTGGTATGGTTTGGTAATTTCAGCATCGTACTGTTACATTGTTTAAGGATACTGATGGTGCGAGCATTCGACCGTCCGAAAAATGGCCGCCCGTGCATTTTGCGAACTTCTAGAGCTGTCAAAGCCGTGAAAGAATTAATTAATCGAAATCCATTCTGAAGGCAACAAATATTGTAACGGGAAATAGAAAAAGTGACGGACAATACAATAAGTTTCTTTATAATATTATAAATTTATGTTTTTTTATAATCTGGTATTTGTGGGATTAATTTTTAAAGCACAAAATAAGTGCTTAATTGTCCGCCAAGAATAATTGTAACATGTTCACAAAGATATAGAGTTTTTAAATGTATTGTTCGTTTTTTAATTTCGTTAGCAATATAAACCTTTTCGTAAGTACTACTGTTCAGATCAGAGATGAAAGCCGTGGCAAAATGTAGATGGCGGCAGCTAGTGGCAAAAACAGTCGTCGGCGGCTTAATCGCCTTAACCGCCAAAATATGGTCAGCCGCGGCTAGGAGGCAAAAATCAGCTGGAGGTTAAATTAAAATAAATTTGTAGTTAACTTGTAGTAAGATGAATTTTAAGGAAAAAATTAAAATTTTTTTTATAAAAATGGGAAAATTCAATAAAACAATATTTGTTTTGGATAAAGGGTGTCCCCAGAAGAACGCAATTTTTAAATCTGGCAACATTCGAAGTGTCATTGTTTGACATTTGAACAATTGTTATTGTTTGCTAGTAGAAGGTACGAGGTTAGTAAAAATGGAGCGCTACACGAATGAACAACGCATTCTCATTGTGAAATTGTTTTACCAACATGACAACATGAAAATGCTGATTTTGCCGATAAAATCATCTTCAGTGACGAGGCCCATTTTCATCTTGATGGCTTCATCAATAGGCAGAATTGTCGCATTTGTGGTGAGGAAAATCCTCGAGTGATTCACGAGAAGCAAATGCATCCTCAACGTGTCACTGTGTGGTGTGGTTTTTGGGCTGGAGGAATCATTGGACCTTTTTTTTATGAAAATGAGGCAGGTCAAGCGCAAACAGTCAATGGTGTTCGGTATCGTGAAATGATAACCAGTTTTTTTCTTGCCTAGAATTGAAGAAATGAATGTGGAGGTCATGTGGTTCCAACAAGACGGCGCCACATGTCATACAGCCAGAGAAACAATTCAATTGCTGCATCAATCATTTCCCGGTCGTGTTATTTCGCGTTTTGGAGATCAGAATTGGCCGCCTAGATCGTGCGATTTAACACCATTAGATTTTTTTCTTTGGGGTTTTTTGAAGTCGATGGTTTACGCGAATAAGCCGACGACGACTCAAGCCTTAAAAGAGGAAATTGTACGCTGCATTAATGAAATACCGCAGCATTCATGCAAAACGGTCATTGAAAATTTCATTAAAAGATCGCGTGCATGCCAGCAAAGCCGCGGCGGCCATCTGCACGATATATTGTTCCATACATAACCTCATTATGTCTTCTTTACGATATAATAAAGTTTCACGATTTTTTTTTAAATATCTGTGTTTTATTTAAAATTTAAAAATTGCGCTCTTCTTGGGACACCCTTTATATTGATAAAATTAGATTTTTTTTTTAATCATATCTTATACATTTTGTAGCTGGATTTGAAACTTTGACTTAAAAAGTGAAGATCTATAGTATGTATTTAGCGATTGTGCGCAGTTTTTCAGAATTGGCATTTTTGTCCTTGAACAAATGTTTATTAGAAAAATCTTTATTTACAAAAATTAACAACCGTTATTCGAGCACTGTTATGATATTATTTTAGTACATAACTAAGTGTTTAAAAAAACTCCGCTTCCTCACATGCAATAAAATTATACCATTATTTCAGCTTAATAAATTTCACGTGAAGACACTTAATTTTAATGTTATTACAATATCAAGATATCGTTGACATGCAATCGGCTCTTACAATTATGTCTGAAATCAAATCTTACTTTCAGTTTTCATTTGAAGTTATCAAAACTAGATAATTTTTAGCAAATAGAATCGCCGAAAGTATTATTTGTAGACAAAGGAAAATGCTGTGTTAAATTTTATTTATTTTTATTTTAATTAATTAATTTTAATTTTAGAAACAATCATAGCAATTCATATTCTCACTTTCACTATTCGCCTCAGATTTTGAACATCAATTTATCCCAAATATTTTTATTTGTATTTTTTTTGTCTAAGATGTTTGCAATCAACAAATATTCAAAAATCAGAAATCAAAATGGAGCAAATTACTAACATTTAGGAAATAATCAGATTTGAAAATTGAGGTGAATGATGGAAGTGAGAATCCGATTAGCTACTAATGATATTTACTAGCATTCTCCAAATACAAGCTAATCCAGATTTTCTGAACCACAAAATTTGAGTTTTTGGATGGAATTTAAAAGTTGAAAGTCTAATGAAAGTAGTAATGATTTTTTTTTAATTGTTCATTAAAATATAAAAAAAAAAATTGTAATTATGGTCTAATATGTCAAACGGCTTAGCCGACAGCCGATTCAAGCTGATAGTGTCGGCAGCGGTGTCGGCTTAAAAAGAAACCTGTCAGCGGCTAACCGGCTCACGACCGGCTGTTTGCATCACTATTTCAGATCTATATGAACGTATATCGCTGGAAAGCTTAAAAAATTATCTAAAATATTGCATTGTTTTAATTCACAATTACTCTCCAGATTTGAACAATTATTTCATTGATTCATAACAGCACTGAAAGTTTAAAATGAATGCAATTATGCAATACTCACGACTATAAAGCAAATCAGCGAAGCATTTTTTTTATTTTGCTTTTAAGCATTTCGTATTAAAACTTCAGAGCCTTAAATTTATTTAAGAAAGAAATTAAATTACATGTTTGCGGAGGTGTCATTAAAAATCCGGCAACACGTTAAAGATATAATAAAATTAACGTATAAGACAATTTTATAAGCTTTCCAGTAATATCATAATAAAGAATGTAATTTAAGAGAAGGACGAAAAACGTCGTCACACGCAAAACGGGAGATGAATTTTTTGGGGGTAGCTTATCTTTTATTTTGTGTTTTAAAAACGAAGCAAATGCAAGAAGTCCAAAATTAGAAAAAATCTCAATTGATTCTTTTGTATTTTCCGTCACTCTCTATCGTCAGTATTTATCTTTCTCAATATTAAATTTAACTTTGGTAGCTTTTCCACGCAGAGACCCAAGAAAAAATTGTAAGCACTGCTTCGCCAGTTCGTGAGTATAGCCAGCAGATGAATTCCGATTATTGATTAACAAATTTTCACTATGGCATGAGGAATCTGTAATGTTATAGTGGGGAGTAGCCAATGACGGGGATCCCAAGATCTTTTTTGCAAATAAAAATCAGTTTAATAATTATTGCGATATACGATTGGCCAAATCGGTCATTTTAAATTACTTATTTTTAGTTCGTGAATTGTTCTGAAGGAATCTCGCTGAAAAAGGACGAAACTAAGGAAGCTGTATTTTCCTTCATCAGTACATTCTATTATTTAGGAGATGGGCGTAACAAAAAAATTGTCCAAAAAGTGATTTATAGATTACCCTACGAGGAATTAATATGAACTGTAACAAAACATTTAATTTATTGTATATAAGAGATAGGGATATAGAAGGAGGAATTCAAATATCACAGAACTAGACTCGGGCAGGTCGCTAAACTTTTCTAAAAATCACAAATCGGTAATATATCTTAGGACAAGACCCGAACTACTAGGGTTGACCTAAAAATCCGTGTGTTTTAGAATAAACTACAGTTTTTAGGAAAAAAATATACTTCTCAAAATAGACTCCTTTCAGCTCAATACACATTGTCCAACGTTTCTCTCCAATTTGTTTGTCTATACCAAGTAACAGTATTTTTTAATGTGTCATTTGTTTGATCACTCATTTTATTATTGGAGCAAAATCTCTTTCTACCGAGCCATTTCTTAACGTTTTGAAATAGACAATAGTCACCAGGGTGGTAATCCGGAGAACGAAAAGCAGATGAGGTAGCAATTGGAAACCCATATCATAAGAGACACACATCTTGCAAACAGCGTTCTAAAACTCAACTGGTGAACTACAATCAAAATCTCAGAGTCATATGATAATCAAAAATCTCGCGCACTTTCCCCTTCTTATATCCATAATTTGTCGATATTTTAGGGTGTAGTGACCTTTTAGAACATTCGGCGTCTTTAGTGCTAGAGCGACCGCAATGCAACTCATTGTCAGTTAACCACTATTTTGCCACTGACATTGATTTTTTGAAATATCACACTTTACCTTTCCGAACCGCAAAGTACATAAAAAAATATAAAGACACATTATATTACTTTTTCGCGGTTTTCAGAAAACCATAACCATAGCATAAACCTTTTTAAAGTTTTGAAAAAAAAATGTTCTTAAACTTAACTAAAAATCAATATTTCGGCAAACTTGTAAAGAAATTAGACTCTAACTATCGCATCGATCTTAAGGGACACAAAAGCGTGTTGATAGCTTTTTTTTCTCGAAATAAGCATTTAAATATGCAGAACAACGAGCACAATACGTATAGTTTCCCCGTATTCATTGTGTTCACAGTTCTTTTACGAATCGTTTGCATTCGCGAACGATCCGATCATTGAACCGACTGTCCATTCATCTGTCGTTAATGATTGAACTTTGTAGTCTATATATTCCCTGGTTGTATGTTTCGAAAATCTGACAAACATAAACTTGACGGAGCTTGCTCAAAATTTGACATGTTTTAATGACATGTCACAAGCTGTTAATTTTGCTTTATGATGACAACAAAATGCTATAGTGACGGATATCTGCCATATAAAGGGATCGGTTCACTAAAATTTCATGTACACAGAGAGAATTTTATTGGACGAGTTTTAATGAAATTTTTCACTAAACTAATGAAGTTTTCTTCACGAGGTCATACTCTATATTTATTTATTGGTATATTGTCCAAACAAATAATCTATAGAGTTTTTGTTTTCAAATTTATTAATTGACCACTTTAAGGAATGTGTTGATAGATCTATTTCGGAAATTTTCTAGGTTCCCATCATCAGAACACGTTTTGAAAGAAGTGACAATCACATTCAAAACATCAAACATTCATACAAACTAGTTTTCTCACTAAATGAGAACTAATATATGAGCTCGAAGTTAACTCTATAGATTATTTGTTAGGACAATATCATAATATATTTTTAATGTAATTAATATTTTTACTTAAACTTTTTTATTAGATGTATAAAGTTTTTAATAAATAAAATGAAATTTTTCAGAAAATGTTGTGAAAAACTGAATTAATTTAAAGAAAAGTTTTAATGTATTAATAATTATCTAACTGTAGGATATTTATAAAGCAGCTTTTGTAATTTTCATTTTAAATTTAACGTGAGGAAATGATAATGGCGAAAATTCAATTTAAATATTCTTTAAAAGTTTAAAAATGTTTTAATTTTTGTATTAAAAATACAAAAAATGTTTTTTTCGGACTTTCTATATTTTCATGTTGTATGTAATGTCTCGGTTTGAGCTAAGCCAATTATCTTTTCCTATTGCAGACAACTGAAGATAAGTGTGATGCCAATGAAACAATTGTATTGCCCATCATGAAAATTATCAAAATTTTTGAAAAGCAACAAATAAATTCTAATATGACAATATCATATTAGATTTTTGGACTTATATAAATATATTCTTTAAATGATTTGTATTCATTTTAAATTATTTACAATTTACAAAAATGCAATAAATAGTTCTTTAAATGATCTACAAATTTTATTACCAGCATCAACGGAAATTAATTGAAAAGTTAAAGAAGCATCAAAATGAAAATAAAAATCAATTGAAAAGGGAAATTAAATTGCAACACTGACACACTTAAGCCCAACCTTCTTACGTACACTAGCACTTAAACGTTGTGTGACATTAGGTCTGTTCGACGTCGTTATCGCGGGTGCACTCGGGAGCCCAATTTAAACAAAACAGCCACAATTTATACACAATTTTGACAGTATAAATGCTTTAAATGGTGTTTCGACAACGAAATTTATCTACTTGCATGCAGAAAAAAGAGTATCATATTATGATGTTTAAGACCATCATGTTATGATTGCAATGGGTAACCATCATAATATGATCATAGCAATCATATTATAATTCTAAATGACGATCAAATCGTCCTCGGTAATCATACTATGATCCGTCAGAATCATGTATATGATAATTACGATCATAATATGATAATTTTGTGGCCACAATCATGTTCAATCATATTTTTTTTATGCGTGTGATTAACGTTAATTCTACTTTTTAATCTTCCCTGTTTACGTATGCATTTCTTGACAGTTAAAAGCAGAGATAGCAGGCAATACCGCTACAATACCGTTATCTATTCAAACCCTTTCAACTGGCTATTGTTATCTTTAAAATACCGTTACCGCAACAGTTGAAATATGTACCATTATCCGTAAAATACCGCTACCGATATAATCAAAATAACAATATCCTTAAATACCATTGCCGAAATAACTAAAATACCGTTATAGCTAAAATACCGTTAGCGAAATAATTGAAATATCGTTATCCTTAAAATACAGGTACCGAAAAAATCTAACAAGCTCTGAAAAAAACATTGCTGTAACTAGTTATATTAAAACAAAGTTTGAACATAAACTAACCAGTCATTGGAACTCGGGCATAATGGGGCTAAAATAACGGTGTGCATTGACATTAACTGAATAACAAAAATAACGTTACCCTTAAAATAACGTTACCGAAATTACTAAAATAACCTTTGTCCCTAAAATAATATTACCGAAATAACTAGAATACAGTTACCGCTAAAATACCGTTACCAAAATAAGTTAAATACGTTTAACACCAAAAAATCGTTACCGAAATAACTGAAATATCGTTACCTCTAAAATACCGTTAACGAAATAAAAGAAAAAAAGCTAAAAGATTTACTTTTTCAGTTCAAAATGCCAAGATGGCTCCGATAGTGAGCCGGCATAAAAGGAACAAGGAAAATGTCAACGTCATCAGAGATTTGTATGTATGTTGTTTAGCGTTGCCAACCGAAATTATATTAAAACTCAGAGTTGCAGACAATTAGTAGTATGAATGCAGAGTTGTTAAGAAATAGTAAGTAGAGTAAAAGTTGAGTTAACAGTTAAACAAACAGATAAAAAAAGGGTTTAATCGACTTGTTTAGTATCATTTTTAGTAGATTTCCCCTGATATTAAAAATTCCCTATTATGGTAAAATTGGGTACCCGAGGTATCGTACGTCGAACAAAGCTATTGTTGATGTTTGGTAAATATTGACAATTTTTAGAAAAAATCACCAAATGATGATAAGATTATTAAGTTGTATATTTTTCAGTTGTAGTAAATTAAATTTGTTATCAAGAAAAATGGGGGAAAAATAGACCGGTAAACAAAAATTATGTAATAAAGTAATTGCACAGCACACCCGTCACAATTCATCTTCTTTAGAGAGAAGAAAATATATTCGAATGATTTCACAGTTAATTAATGTTATAAATTTATTAAATTATTAATTAAACAAATGATTATGGCTGCATAAGAAAATGTAGCAGCGAAAGTAGAAAGACTCTTTCTCTGTTTTATTTAAATTTTTTTTATTTTTTTAATTTTGTATATTTTTATATGTAGATTCTTAAATAATTTGCATACAATATATTTTTCAAAAAACAACACATACATTTGTTGTTGTTTTGTTAAAAGATACACTTTCATATGTTTTTTGAATTGTAAAATTTTTTTTTTTTTTTTTGTCACCTAAAACCACAAACAATGCACAAACGTCGCACATAAATCCGCGCGGACAGACACTGGCCGACGATAGTCAGATACGAAATATACGAAAACGAGAAGAAAATAATCACATTCAATGTTAGCAGAACATGCGAACGATTTTCTTAAAGCGTAATGCACGACTAAAGCAAACGATTATTTAGTAGACCGGCTAATGCTATTATTGTTGACATATGTCTTCGTCGTTGTCGTCGCAGTAGCTGTCGTTCTGTTAAGCGTATGGCTAGATAGACAGATGAATAGATAAATAGATAGATGTGGAAGTTGTATGGGAGGAATGGATAGATAGACCGCCGTCCAATAACAAAAAACAATAATAAACGACAACGTTACGTTTAAAAAAAAAAATTATAAAAAACACTAAAACAAATTTACCGTCTTGGCCAGCGAAACCACCGAACGTGTATGACAAACCTAACCACCAGCCGCAGTCAGTAAAGTTAACAACACAATGATACCAAAACGATGAGCAAACAATAACAACACACAAACAGTGTTGCCAGGTTTAACGATTTATCGTAATTTTAACGATTTTTAGTAACAAACTGACGTTTGGACGATTTTTGCTTCCAAAGTGACGATTTTTTGACAAACGTTTAATATTTATGTCAGCAAAACATGTTTATTTGCTATTCTTAAAAAATTACCGGATCTATTTTTGAATTTTTATTATTTCGTTGAAATAAAAAAGTTTATGTTTACAAAAAACTTATTTTATACCATATGGTCAAAATAATAAGTACAGCCTAAAATATTTTTTTTTTAATTTCTTGCAGCCAAATGTTTATTTAAATTTTAAGAAAAAGCAAATGATATTATGTTTCATTACAACATATGAAATAAAATAAATACGAAAACAATAACATATAACAAACATTAAATTCAGTCTTGGTTAAAAAGTAAGAAATCAACCAAAAATCCTTGGACAAAATAATAAGTACATTTACTAAAAATAAGCAAAACAGTATATAATCCAAATTTTATCGGCTAAATTTATTGGTTTTTATTGAGTTCCGTTAGTAGCCGGTATATCCACTAATATTTTGAATTATTTTGTGGAATCTTTTTGGCATGCTGGCAATAAGATATCGACAGGTCTTCACGGGTATTTCATACCAATTTTTTTGGACAAAATTCCATAACTAACACTGTGTGTAATTTTTTAAGTCATGGCAAAATAACCATATACGGACACCACTACGTGATAAAAGACTAAAAAAAAAAAGACCCGTGTCTCCCAATTTTTCCCAAAGTCATATCCTCTTTTATGGGCCGCCAAAGATTTGGGGCCTCGGTATAATTTTCGCAAAAAAGTGATCATTTTCTCAGGCTCATATCTTGCAAACCGTTCAGAATTTCGATTTACTCTCTATGGCAAAGTTGTAGCTCTTGTCATAAAGAACAAAAATTGCGAACATATAAAATCTAAAAAACTTCACCTTCCAGATCAAATCGCAAAAAACTTAAAAAAATCGATTTTTTGTTACCTTTTTTTCCGTGTTCAGGTCCATAGGTAGCAAACCGTTCAAAATTCAAGGAAACAATCAACTACAAAAATTTACCTAAGATCTCAATAAACAAATTTCTAGAACATATAAACTTCCTAGAGATGATTCTTAACACTGTTTAGGTAGCGCGCAAAAGTGGAAAAATTTTTAGTTTCATTTTTTTTTTTCCTTTTTTCTCCTGTTCAGGTGCATAGGTAGCAAACCCAATTCCCAGGAAGTTTATATGTTCTAGAAATTTGTTATTGAGATCTTAGGTAAATTTTTGTAGCTGATTGTTTCCTTGAATTTTGAACGGTTTGCTACCTATGGACCTGAACACGGGAAAAAAGGTAAAATAAAATCGAATTTTTTAAGTTTTTTGCGATTTTGATCTGGAAGGTGAAGTTTTTTTGATTTTATATGTTCGCAATTTTTGTTCTTTATGACAAGATCTACAACTTTTCTGAAATTCTTTTCGAAATTCTGAACGGTTTGCAAGATATGAGCCTGAGAAAATGATTACTTTTTTGCGAAAATGATACCGAGGCCCCAAATCTTTGGCGGCCCATAAACAAAAGAGGATATGACTTTGGGAAAAATTGGGAGACACGGGTCTTTTTTTTTAGTCTTTTATCACGTAGTGGTGTCCGTATATGGTTATTTTTCTTCGTGTTGCACTGTGTAATCCTTATTTTGAAAAACTTCCTTTCCTATTCTTTGCTTTAACTCTCACCAAAGATTTTCGATAGGGTTCAAGTCCGGAGATTGACTTGGCCAGTCAAGCAGGGTCACATGATTGTCTTGGAACCAATCCTTTACCAACTTAGAAGTATGCTTTGCATCATTATCCTGTTGAAAGGTCCATCTGAGTGGCATATTTTCCTCAGCATAGGTCAACATCGTATTTTCCAAAATATCTTTGTTGTGGAATCTGGTCATAGTATCGGTAATTCGATGTATTGGACCGACACCATACCCAAACCATAGTATTGCCGCCCCCGTGCGTAACTGTCTTTTTTGTGAAGCGAACATGGAATTCCTTACCTTTAGGGCGTCGAACATTCCGAGCGGAGTCGTTTCCAAATAAATTTATTTTTGTTTTATCGCTCCACAAAATATTTCTCTTATTTTTCGCCATCTGCTCCTGACCAATTGGAATGACTTCTTGCAAAGGCTAACCTAGCCTTTAAATTCTTTTGTCTGAGCAAGGAAACTCTTCTGGCTATCCGTCCGGGTAAATCGGCTTCTTTTAGTCTACGATGAACCGTTCGCGAAGAGATTACATTTCCAATATCTGCTGAAATGGTTCTTGAAGATACAAAAGGGCCCTTCTTCGCAAGAGTTACAACATGGATGTCGGTTGTATTTGATGGCTTTTTTGGTCTTCCGCGAGTTTCAACTGGATTTTTAGGCTTTAAAGCATTTTGGACAAAAAATAATGACCGATGCATAGTTTTCGCAATATAACGTAGACTTTGACCACTTTCTCTTAGTCTTGAAACAATTTTTCTCTCCTCTGAAGAACAATGGCATTTTCGAATTCATTGAATTTTGTTTAATCAACAAAATGACGTTATAAATCGGCGTTTCGGTATTTTAGTGTTATTTTGACTTTAACTAGTTCAAGATATATCAAAATCAAACAGGTAAAATAGAAACTAAAACCTTTTACATAAGAAGAAAAATGTCTTTAAGGAATCGCTTTTTTAAAATTTTCATTTCGCTCTTAGTGTTACCTTGTTAGCCAACTATCGCTATTTTAAAAAGTTGTTGAATGCCAATCCTGTTTTTTTTTTAATATTTACGTTTTTATAAAATTAAGATAAAAATAAAATATTTTTTAAATTAAAAAATCATCGAATTTTTTTGCAAAACAAACAAATATCGAGTTCGAATATTCTGATTTATAAAATATTGAAAGTTTGAATAAAAACAACTTCAAAACAAACAAAATAAATCCAAAAATAATAATAAAAATAAAGTGTTCCAAAGTGACTCTTTAAAATTTATACACCCAGAAAAAGGATTGGTTGAAATTCGGTCGAAACCACTAAAATTTATTTGATAGGACGTTATTTTATTTGGAACTAGCAATAATCGATTAATTAAGCAAAATTACTGTACTGGAAAATAAAAAGAGGGAAATGGAACTAAGAAACATTACACTAATCCAATAATTGGTATTTCCAATAAACTTTTCAAATAAAATTTGGTTAGTAATTGTGTGCGGTAGAAGCAATCATTAATTTTGTTATAATACCAGAGAATTGGTATCATTTGACAAATATTTTAAAAAATTGTAGATAATCAAAAGTGGTTACTGCAAATGCGGTATTCACAATCAAATATGCCACTAAATTAGAGGTTTTGTAGTACCAACCTAACTGTGGACTGTATTGTTTATAGAAGCAACTAATGATTGGTATTGCTAAACGAATTTGAGACAATGTTTGTTTTCCTAACAAAATATTTAAATTCAAATTTAGCGATCAACATTGTGTTTGTGGTGTGTGTTTGTGGTGTTGTGGGCAGATTTTGCCTTGTACTCCGAACTTCCGATTTCAAATTTCGGAAAAAAGTTTTTTTTAATTAAAATAAAATATTCAAATGTTTAAATAGCAAATAAGACAATGAAAATTAAAAGTGATTGTAATGCAATCAGTAGGACAGAGGACTGAAGACCGCGGTTCAATACCAGAAAAATCATAACAGTTTTTGGAACGTGGAACGTAATAATATTTATTTTGAATGCAATATTGCTCTAGACAATTGAATATTAGCTTTCACTACTAAAAATATAATTTAACATTCCGATAGTTGTCGTAAACGCCAGAATTCGATTTTCAACAAATTCGTTAGCAACAACTTAGACTGTTTTCTGGGTGTATTTGAAAATGGAAAAACATGCAGTAATAAACAGTTTTTGAATATGAATAAGTTATTATTTCTAAAAACAAACCCAAAATTAAAAATATGAAATAATCAAAAATTTCAGAATTTATTTTATTAAACTGGCAACTGGGATTATCAAGTTTGAATCGATATGGATAATCTCTTCCCACATCGATGTTCTTAGTCGCTTTTACTTGTTCTAAGCCAGTTTTTATGGTTTTATCGAGTAAGGTACTTTTTAAATTTTCATCAATTTAATAATAAACTTTAATTCGTTAATGAAACTCCAAATTTAATAATTGAAGGGTTTATTCCACATTTTATTTTTAGTTTTTTTTCGCCTTTTAAAGTTAGAAAACATAGAAATATGAATATGTACATGTGGTAAGTGTTTCAAATCGACTTCTTACAAAAAATTGTTAATGGATGTCTAGAATACAGCAAAATCTAAAAAATAGTCAAAGTGGCTTATCAAGTTTTTACAAGAAACCCTCCAATTAAAGAAAACAACTATGTTAAAGAAATTCTAAACGAATTTGTAAACGAATTTAAGATTTAAAAATGGTGCAACTGAAATGGTGTTTTCCGAACAATGTAGAAGTAATTAACAGTTAACGTGGTAAAGTGCTTTCGTTATAAAATATCAAGATTTTCGAAGTTTAAATAACAGAAAAGTGTAAAAAATCGTATTATAAAGTGTCCGCCATCTAACGTTTTTTTTTCAACTAGTGCTTATTTCGTGAATGGTAACACTTAGCTCATGTCTGATTTGACAGATAATTAGTTTTATCCTTCCGCTGAACGAATATGGTTGTGTATACGCTTGAACAACGCTGGGAAATATTGCGACATTACTTTGATAATCATGGTAATGTTGCAGAATGTGTGAGCAAGGAGTGGCCGTTACAGTCAATGGCGATCGTTATCGGGCCATGTTGAACGAATTTTTGTTCACAAAAATTGAAGAGGAGGATATTGGCAACATTTGGTTTCAACAGGACTGCGCTACGTGCCACACAGCCGAAGCTACACTCGATGTTTTGCGCCCTGTTTTTGAAGATCGCATTATCAGCCGCAGTGCTGATGTCGTTTGGCCACCTCGGAGCTGCGATTTGACACCGTTGGACTATTATTTGTGGGGTGCCGTCAAAGATAAGTGTTACGCCCAACAAGCCAGAGACAATTGACGCTTTAAAGGACAATATTCGTGAAGCCATTGGTGAAATACAGCTGCACACAATCGATAATGTGCTTAAAAATTGGACCGATCGTGTAGGCTACTGAATGGCCAGCCGAGGCAGCCATTTGAATGAAATTATTTTCCATTATAAACCGGAAGGATTGTACTTTCAAATAAAAAAAGAAATTTTACAAAATATTCAGTAGTTTTTGTTTATAGCATTAAAAAAAAAAAAAAAGTTATTTGGCGGACCCTTTATTACACCGATAGTACATGAGCACTTGAAATGTGAATTACATTATTGTTCTTTATGTTTTTATTAAAACTTGAATAAAAAATATATTTTGCTTTGACGATTTTTAAAAATATGATTTTATTGGAAAATTAGACGACACTGGCAACACAGCATACAACCACAGCAGAAGCTGCAACACCAACAGTCTTACTAGTATGGAAATACTCTCAAACAGCAAGAGTATGATAGAAGCAGCGGCAGCGGCAACGACAGCTAGTAATGTATGGAGAATAAACTTTCTTCCCGCAACCCACTCTAACAGGCAATATAGGAAAAAAAATAATGAAGAAAATACGCCAGCGCAAATTTTCTTAAGACATAAAACAGGCAGTCAGGCTCGCTATGTTATTAGAGTTGCCAATCATAATAAAAGTGCAGATTTTGTTGAATTTGATTAATAAAAATTATGGTTGGCAATGAACATTTTAAAGCATGCATCGATTCCAATACTGGCATGTGTCTTCTAATCAAATGTTGAAATGAAAAGGCTTAATTCTTTGAAATGAATGAAATTTTACTGAAATTTCATTCCGATAAAGCATTGCTAAGGAATGAATTCTTAGCTTAATTCTCAAAAGCTTTATATAATATGAATGAAGTCTATTTTGAATGAATTCTTTCTTGAATGGTGAATGAATCATTTATTTAGTCAAATGATTAACGAAATTTTTCATAATTTAACTGAAAGATTTACATAATACAAAAGCAAATTACGTATAATTAGTCTACAACAACAAAAACTCGTCTTATTGCTTGTGTGTTACGTTTTCAGTTGTGTATTTATGTCAAACTTCTTTGTATTAAATGAATGATACTAAAATTTCTTGATTCAATTAGTAAAATGTTGAATGGACATATAATTGAATTCATTCTAGTTAGGAATTCATTCAATACCAATTAAAATTTTGAATGAAGCAAGTGAATGAATTCTTAAAGAATGGATTAACGGAATGAAATATAAGCTTTTCATAGTTCAATTTTTTGCTAATTAAGTATTTCGAAGCTCTGCTTCTAATACCACAGGTTTTATTAAAAATGTTACCCATTAAGCACTGGTTTTTACAAGCCGTTCGCCGCTCCACGAATGAGTGTATTTTGTTTTTATATTGCATGTATTTGGTATTGGTATTTTCGTTCGTGTGAAGAAAAACGTTATATAAAAACAGGGTATACATTTTGTTATATCTACAAAATACCGTTTTAAATCGGCGTTACGGTATTTTAGCGTTGTTTTAACTATAGTTCAATATATTTCGATATTAAACCGATAAAATTGCAAAATAGAAACGATTATATAAGAACACACATGTCCTTAATGTAAACCCGTTTTTAGAATTTTCATTTCGGACTTGATGTAACTGTGGAAGCCACGTACCGTTAGTATGAAAAAGTATTGAATGCCAGCCCTAATAAAAATATTTTGTATGTGAGAATTGTTTACTAGAAAATGTTCTTAGATAAAAAAAAAATTAAATTGGCTACGCTTTAATACATATATTCCATATATATACCAGTTCCATTTTCGGGAATCAAAGCTAACTTAGCTTCGCCTATTACAGAAAATAAGCATGATTAATATTTCAGAGGAACGCTTTTTAGATTCTATTATATGAAGGGGATCTGTCATATTCGTATGGATTTGTCAAAGAATCGGAATTTGTCGCCTTGTAATATATAACAGAACTAAATTTTCCTAAAAATCGCAGATCGATCACATATCCTAGAACATGATGTAGAATTTAAACCTTTGACGACACGAATGGTTATTAATTTTTGTTGGATTTAATATATAATAAAAGAACTTCATAGATTTTTATCTCCTGATTCCAAATCTGGTATTTTAGGACAACAGTCAAAACTTGATTTACGACTAAAGCAATTTTAAAATTTTTTACATATTTGAGTTTAGCATAGCAAAATCATTAAAACAAATGATTCATGCGTCGTAAACCAGATAATAGAAATAAAATTCACCTGTGTTTCACCACTACTAGGGTAATATTTGTTCACTAATTTTGACCGCTGACAACCAATGGGACATGTGTTTTTTTATAGAAGGAGCTGCAAAAAATATTTTTAACAACACTTTTGTTTAGAAATGTTGGTCGACCCGCAAAATAAATTGGATATTTTCCCGCACTTTCAGTTCGGTCTATCATGTCGCAGAACTATCTAAAGAGAAGCAGTTCAATGACATTTCACAAGGCATCGAATATATTCCCTATGACAATGCCCCGTCTGGAGAAATTTGAAACAAAGAAATAATGTTAAGTAAACTGTTGTGGAGAGTGGTTTTTATAGCAACCTTAACTGTAAATGTGTTTAAAATATTTTAGTATATTGATTTTATTCTGGAAGGAAAGTGTTTGTCTTATATAGCTGAGACCTCTCTATTGAAAAATTCTTTCGCCTCCCGTATCATACTACCGAATTTTAGGCGGAGATCAGGGCAATCACGGAATGCATGTAATTTATTAATATTGGTGGAATCGGCAGAAATACAAGGATCTTTACGAATAGGAAGGCGGCGATCCAAGCAATCTATTTGAACTCTGTAAGGTCAACCACTAACTGCGAGCGCAAGAAGGAAATCAATAACTTCTCAATCAGAGGCAGTATTGAAATTATATCAGTTCCGGGCATTGTAATATTGCAGGGAACGAGGTGGCTGATCAATTAGCTAGGAAATGTTCTTGTCTGGACATAGTTAACTTGGAAAACGCGAGTTTAGGGCTAAACTGTTATTGCTCATAGGCAGATTTTATAGGTAGACTCGGACACGATGGAAATTATGGAACTAATAAAACTGAGTAAAAAGGAAACTTGGTGAGATAGTAAGTATTATCACCGTGTATTTAATGATTAGGAGACAGCTTATACGAATGGGTCGTGCGGAGAATGAAAAGGCCTTAGAACACTATATTTGTGGCTGTCCGGACATTACAAGTATTAGGGTTCATCATCTGTATGCCGACAATATTCCAACTTTGGAAGGCATTAATGTAATGAACAGGAGAAGACAGAGAAGTTTTGTCAACAGAACAGTGTTTCTGGGCTAGATAGGGACCGGAACCACCGCGGCACGAGAGCTTACAATAAGCCGACTTTCGGGCCTAATTAAATTTTTAATTTTGTTGATACCGGAAATGGGGATTAGTAACTACGACAAGGTATTTAATTGCAGGACAATTTCTCAATTACATCCAATTACATGCAATTTTTCATAATTAAGTACTTGCTTTGTAATTAAAGGCATACCCCATATCTGTTATAAGCAACATTTTAAATTTTCAAAGAAAGTGTTTAAGCCCACAAGTGTCAGCGTATGCCTGATTAATGATATAGAAGAAGTACACGAATGAAGAATTGCAAAATGTAATTAATATCCAAGGCATGTTCTTAAGTATTTGACTTGTGTTTCTTTACTCTTAGGACCTTCGCTTCCTCATACAAGATATTGTATTGGGAACATATAAACGCATCAAGCTATGATCCTAAAGGCAGAGCTTTTGCAGGTAACGCGTGCACTACGCGACCACACGGGCTTTACCACTGACCGACCAATTGTTTTGTAGGTTTCCAAGGTTTCCTTATCCTTGCCCCAAGAGTTGACGACTGCATTCTGTTCAAGCGTTGTGCGCAGAGAACATGAAAAGTACTGGGGCGATTAATCGTCAGAATTTTTACAACATCAACTCCTATATTTAGTTTCAGCCTTTCTCCATAAGAATTTTGCAGGAGACTTCTGCATATTCCTTCTAGCAAAAAAAAAGTAAGATTTTGGAGATAACCGTTCAAGTTAACGCATAAACTATCAATATCGTGCACCGTCGCCATTATCGTACAGTCATCGAAGTAGGACATCAATTCCACCCCTTTCGGTGGTGCCAGAAGCTTCTAATCGTATATATCAGGGAGAGAACCCCACCCTAAGAACTCTTTGACTTTTTGTTCGAAACTCCACAATCTACTGGCGACTAACACAGAAAATTAACTATTTACCCTCTATGTACCGTTAGGGAGATTGCAGTCGGCAACGTTATTGAAGAGGGTCGTTTGGCTAACTGTATGGAACACTATCAATAGCCCAAGAGCCACTAAAACCGTCAAACTAGATAAATTATAACTTTTCAGTAATGTGTGGCACACGAATTGAACAAATTGCAAGGAGATATTATATAATATATTACAGTATAAATATAATCTTGGTTCGAAATCATTGAAATATATCTTGTATTATCGTTCTAGCAGAGAATAAAAACCTTGATGAACTACGTGAAATGAAATATGTATACTAAAAAAATAATTAAGAAGGGCTTCTAATATAACTGGGTAAAAAGAAGCAGATGGTTTCTGCGGTAAATTCAAAGGCCAACTTAGAATTTATAAAAGAAAGAGGTATGACTTTCAAAGCCTTATTAAGGATCTATTCATTGTAAAGTACACTTCGAGGATAAGGAAAATGTTCTAAACATTCGCCTTAAAGTTTCCCAGCTATGAATGGTACCTTGAGTTACATCGCGGAAGAATATCTAAGTTTCTATCACGTTTAACTGCATGAAGTTTAAAATAATCTTTCAAATTAGATATAACAATTTGGATATAACACTCTGGATACGAGTGGTGGAGTTCATTGTGACTATTCTTCTGAAACAAGACCTATTTATGATGGACGTAAGATTTTTAAATGGAAAGCGACACTCTATCGAATTGTTTCCGGAACCAGTTTCTGCAAATTTAAAGGTTTAACGCTGGTGTAATACAAATTACTAAAAACACGATTTTTTTTAAATAAATTGAAATAAAACAATTGTAGCTGACAGAACAAAGTGAAACAGGTACTATAGCAAAATAAGTTATTTTATAACCGATTCTTTCGACCAAAAATATTTCTAAGTCTTTATTTCGGCACTTTCAGTCTCTGATTCCCCAAGACCCAACGATTGAATGTAAACCTTACTAAAGGTGCCAATGTAGTAAGCATATAATTGTTTAAGCTTTTCAAGACTTCTTGTTCAGAAAGTGATGTTTGAATTATATAAAAATCCAAAAACTTGTTGATCCTTAATTAGAAAAGTAGCTTATAAAACAGATGTAGTTCATCCGTTACATGGGAACACCTGAAGCGATAATGGATTAAAAAGTCCATAGTTCTCATTGATCATTTTCACATATTGGCACAGAGCTATTGAATGGATACAAAAATATACAGTGTGTTCGTTTAATTACTACAATTTACTACTGCTGCTGGAATATTTTAATACAAAAAGTAAACAAAACTTTCCAATTGTAGAAAATGTAGAAAGATTTGCGAGTACACTTTAGAATTTGTTTGAAATTTTTTTTTTACACATTCTTAAATTATCAAACATTTGGCAACCCTGGTGAACCACTCGATGAACTAACAACAATTTAAGCAAAAATAATGTATAAACTTAAAAAAAAGTGCCAATGAACGATGATTAGAGTATTTGTATTTAATGTTAAAAGGAAACCACACAGAAGATCAACGAAAATAAAAAACATTATGAAGCATAGATCACCTAAATATCAACTGAATGCAAATGCAAAGAGACAGCATCAAATGCTATTCCAACATGATGATCATACCACGTACAGACAGACAGACAGACATAAATAAACTACATTTCATTTACTGATCAAATGTACGATGTCGTGTTGCGGTGGATTTCATGATGTTAAAGGCATTTACATAAGGAGACATGAAAACGCATTTATGATTGACTTAAAGTGGTTGAGCATAATTGTAAGTTTGAATATCATTACATTTGTTGTCAATGATTTTACAAAGGGAATGAAGCGATGTAGAATCAATTATTGTTAAGATAGAGACACAAAATAGATATAATGTTTGGGAAGCAACATGGAACCAAATTACCTTTACTTTAAAGATTTCTTGAACTCTTTAAAGAGGCCTTTCAAATCATCTGTCGAAGATCTGTTAAAAAGCCGATAGCGGAATTTAAAAAAGTATATCTAAGTATTGGATCTTATTAATTTTTTATCAAAGCTTATGTCATTAATTTAAAGGTGTCACACAATCAGTCTTAAAAGATATTTAAGTGTCTATCATAACTTTAGGCGTAAATCTAAACGAAGCAAATACTTAAACATTTTAAGATGTCTCTTATAACTAATACCTTACGTAGATCTAAGAAAACCAATTATCTTTATTTTATGTAGTCTATCAGAACCTCTGTCATTATCACTTCCAGGTAATTAACGATTGTGGATTAGACTTAACTTGGATCTTTTAAGATGTCGGTTAGAATTTCTGTAATTCAGCTTTTAAATAAAAGGTACCGTTTAAACAAATTCCGAATCCAGTTTAAACCGATCGTGTAACTTCTAAGACCCAGTTTTTGGGAGGACGATCAAACTTAGTTTTACTGCTGTTTAGTTAAACTTTAATAAGATATAAACTGCTTTCAAACCTCCATGCGGTTTTTCGGTGATGGTTTAAAAAATCCCAAATTAAATAAGATTACCATATTTTACACCAAAAAAAGTAATGACATTTTCAAAATAAATATGGTAGCACTTGCGAATGTCAAAAATGAAAAACAAACAAAACAACGCACGTAGAAAAAAAATGTTTGTTTATTTTGTGCCCAACAATTCATTATATAAATCATTATAAAATCCATAAAACTAAATAGAAACGCTTACCAAGTAGTTGGATTTTTAATTGTGTGGTCCTTTGCGCTCCAACACCATATAAGCCATTGGTTTGGACAAGCGGAAGCGCTGATAAAACTCCAAATCATTATATAAATGAAAATCATTTGGACGAGTTCGAATTGTTCTTGGTTCTCTGACTTATGGTTATTTTTAAATTAGAGTAAATGTCCGAATCGCTATAATCCTCATCATATATTGTCCTTTAAAGCGTCAATTGTCTCTGGCTTGTTGGCGTAACACTTATCTTTGACGGCACCCCACAAATAATAGTCCAACGGTGTCAAATCGCAGCTGCGAGCTACGGAGCTGACGGTGCTTCTCTTCTTCCAAAATCCGTACGCAATTTTCGCACACATTCTGCAACATTACCATGATTTTTAAAGTAATGTCGCAATATTTCCCAGCGTTGTTCAAGCGTATACACAACCATATTCGTTCAGCGGAAGGATAAAACTAATTATCTGTCAAATCAGACATGAGCTAAGTGTTACCATTCACGAAATAAGCACTAGTTGAAAAAAAACGTTAGATGGCAGGACCCTTTATATGTACAATTTTCATTCACAGCTGTTATGTTTTGACAACTCAAAACTTAGTTTAAACGGCCAATGCTGGCCGGTTAAACTACAATTAAAATAAAATAAACTTGAACTCTAAAACAGCATTTAAATTTAAACTGCGTTAAAACTATAAACAAGGTTGAACTACATCCCAAAAACTAGCTCTAAGAGTATGACTAAAACCAGTCGTATATCTTTTAAGATGTCTAAAAAAAACTTCTGTCATCAATCGTTTAAGAGGTATATCGGAGCTCTTGTCATTAATCGTGGATCTTTTTTAGTTAAGTTTAGGGATTTTTTAGAGATCTATAATGATTCAGAAACCCAATCGTCTATATTCTAAAATTCCAATTAATGCCTTTTGTGAACCTTTTATGAAGTCAATGATATATTTTAGAAAACCGATAGTATATTTGTTTAAGAGTCCTGTTAAAGAGAGTCGTGGACTTTTTAGAGATCTATAATATTTTAAAAAACCAATCGGAAATCTATCAAAAGGACTCTTGTGGACTTTTCAGCGATCTATAATATTTTAGAAAACCAATCGGGAATCTATCAAAACGACTATCAGAACTCCTGTTATAGATCCAAACTCCTGTTATAGATCCAAAATATCTCTTTTAAGAGTCCAGTGGAAAGAAATCATCGATTTTTTTCGGGCTTAGAACATAGACGCGAGAGAGAGAGAGAGTAAAATTGAGCGAGTTACACTCATAGAAAAAAAGTAGTAGAAAAATTAGTAAAACGGCTAGTAGTCCAACAGAAACTAAGATTTTAGTTAAAAATGTTGTTCTTTTAACTTGACAAAAACTAAATTTTTTACTATTTTTTTTTTTATTAATGAATTTACTCAAGTCTAAAATATTATTTTGATAGTCAAAACCAGCTGAGGGCGTTGTAAGTCGATTTTTGCATTTCGGTTTTTGTCTGTTTCCATATTGTGTCAGTATAAAATAGACGGTTCAAGTAAACACATTTTATTAGTTAAATAATTGGAAACAATAATGCAAAAACCACATATTATAAACTATTAAAAAAAGTTACATTATGAAAAAATAGGCAATTTATTTTTTGTTAAGTTAAAAAAAGTAAAGATTTTTTGGCCTTAATTTAGAAGTGTAATTAGTGGTTTTGGTGTTTATAAAATAATTTAAAAAAGTTAATAAAATAAATAAAAAGTTAGTAAAATAATTTGAATTGTATTTTTCTTTTAAACAAAGCCACAAACAATTGTATTCATATTGCGATGAAAATAATCATAATGTCTTTTAATAATATATTTCTTATATTCCTTAAATGTTTTTTTAATATAAAAGGCATTGGATTTTACCAAAAGCATTTTTTATCTTACAATATTTTTTGAGCGTACGCTTGAAAAAAAATATTAAAGCATCCGATAAAGATTGTACACTCGTTGCTGTCTCACCTACGACAAAATCAAAGAGCATAAGAATGTGTGTGAATTAGTAAAAGCACAATTGTGCTTAAAATACGCACCCCTGGTTTAGAACAACAGTTCAAAATGTAGGTCCGTGAGAATATTCCAGAGGGTCCGCGAAGAGTTCTAACAGAATGATCGTTCAAAACAAGTTTTAAAAAAATTTCACAAACATTTTAGCAATTTTATTAATAATTCGAATTATTAAAGTTTTGATGATTGTTTCTAGAAGTCTCGTACAGCAAAACTTCGGTTGAACGTTCTGACGTTTTGGTAATAATTTTAATGTAACCTCCGTTAATTCGAACCCTCGGTAAAGATGAACTGTTTTTGACAGCCCCTCACATTCAAATGTTCATATAATTTTCCCTTCATAACACAAAATTCCCAAAGTTTTGCAAGTTATTCTTTGAATTTCAAAAATCTTTAAACCGAGCACAGAGAAATTCTTTATCATATGTATATAAAATTATCTTTGTATTTATAAAATCTAATGAAAAAAATTTCACGATACATATTTAAAAAGGTTTAAAAAAGGTTTAATATTTTTGGACAACAAAAAAATTTTAAAGAAATTTTACTCCAGTAAATTTTAATGTCGATTATAGCGAATTAGTTTTTCTAGTCCTTAGGATGGCATCTTAATTGGGTTATACTGCATTTGGTTTTTGTAATGTATTTTTGTTTGTTTCGCTAATTTTGCATTTCTTAATATAATATGACAAATAAACAAATACGGGGGCCCGTGAACTAGTAGAAGTGTCTCAAGGGGTCCGTGAAGCAAAAGTTGATGGGAACCGCTGGTTTAAAATCCACACATTGTTTTGCAATTTCTGTTGTGGCATCTGCTATGTGCATACCCATGAATAAATGAGGGGCTACTCAGATATCTAGGAAGCAGATCCTTTAAAGTTCTGGACATATGCAGGCTTTATCTTTGTCCGGTTTTTGAGGACTTTTTAAAAAAATCCTGATATTTTTGGGCCGTTTTTTATAAGAATGCGAAAAGACACTAAAGGAAATACCTATAAGCAATATGACATCCTAGTATAAATGCCTTTTAGTGTTTACCCAGTCAATCTAATCACAACGGCATTAGACGAAGAGACTAAATGCTGCCTGATTTATTTAGACGATTACGAATTTTTGAAAATTATATCCATTTCTCCTCATCTTACCAGCTCAACCCAACAACGGCCAGGAAATTTTTTTGAATTTGATGCTGAATTTTGGTGGAGAAGGTTAATGGGAAGTCCTAATTTTCTTTGGCTTGGGCAGGCATTGTGCTGATCAACGACAGTAGGGTTTCAAACTCTATTGAACCGTTGGAGCATCGTCGGAATGTGGGTTGTGTGACTTTGTTCTATAGATATTACCATGGGAAGTGTTCTGCTGAGATAAGCTAACTCATCCCGACGGACCGGGTCTCTGTTCGTTACTACCCGCTTGTCAAGTAGATCTCATCCGTTTGTTGTCTATAGCCAGGCAAATCGCACAACGCATTACAGAGAAAATTCGTTTCTCAATCGCACTAGACGTATGTGGAATTGTCTCCCTGCGGAAGTCTTCCCTGCAAATTACAATTTAGAAAAATTCAAGTCAAATGTCCACAAACACTACTCCCTTTTTCCTCCTCCCCATAACCTATTTTCCTGATATCAACACAATGCAATGCATTAGTAGGGGGCATCCCCTGAGTGTTGGTTCAACGTAAAAAAAAAACAAAAAGCACTCCGAATATATTTGCGGAACCGAGTATTCGCATATGGCATCAATGGCCAGGTTCTAGTCTTTGCTAAGTAGAAACATCTGCATTCGGTATTCTTCTCATTCCAGCAAAAATACCTATTTGGTAAGCAGTAACTATATTTGTATGCTTAAAAAATAGCGTTTGCTTACAATAAAGCAATTAGGGAAGGTATTATGCTGTGCTCACCTGAGTGCCTTCTTTAAAGCAGTAAAGAATGTAAAGAATTTATTGCTTCTTAGAGCACATGAAATCAGCACTTTTCACCTGCCTACCAAGTAGGACATCGCGAACAAAAATCATACCTTCTGGATTTGATTGGGAAGCGTTCGGTAATAAAATAATGCCTTCCGGAACTGCTTCTGGGTAAACACTATTTTTTGCTGGGATATCTACGTTGTTTTCATACACTTTGATTGAACGAAATTGTTTATTTTTTTCCATTTTCATGTTGTGGTTACAAAAAAGTATTTCTAACAACTCATTTACATTGTTTCCCCCCTTTTCTTTCTGACTTTATTACACCGCGTTATATATTTAGTTTGTTTTATATTCTATATATGTTCCACTTAAATGAAATAGTATCTTTTCATTACACTAAATGGGCAACAACTCTTTTATCAAACATCTGTTACGCCTGTTCCAAAAGAAGGGGGTGGGTGGGTGGGCAGTGGCAGTCACTAAGGCACAATTCTATACAACAATATGATCGTTTGTTAAAAAGAAAACAATTTTTTTTTTAATTCTTCGAAAGAAAAATCAATTGATTAAATGCAATTCACTCATATGAGAAATTGTAAAGAGTAAAAAAAAAGATCAAATGGAATATGATCCAAGTAATTAATAACAATAACGAGTGTATAAAGTTTTAGTTTAGTAAAATTGGTTTTAGGATTACATCACTATGAGATCAGTATGAGATCAGTTGTTGCATTTTTACAACTATATAAAAGTTTAGAATTTAACACGTACTGAAAACATTTGCAACTTTGAGGTTTTTAGCTGCATATTGTTTGCTGATGTCAATGAAAATTACACATAAATGCAGTTAAATTGCAAAACATTAAGCGAAACCTAATTAGGGTACCCATGTTTTGTGGTATGTTTTGCTTGAAGAACAGAGTTGTATTTTTTTGAATGTTTTGATATGTGGTAAAGTATAACATGAGAAAGACTTGAAACTTGCTGCCAGTTATAGACATAGAGTTGCAGTAAAATGTTGGCCATTAAAATTTTAAATAAAGTTTAAATCAATGAACTCTGTGGTGTATTTGACTACTTAATAAACGTTTTAAAAGTCTTGATATTGAATGCTGATTAAGGCATTCATTATGTAATATAAGCCAATCATTCATTCAGCATAACTTGCTTGGCGATTACTAAAAATAATAAAATAATAATAAAACTTTTTGCAATATAGGTAATAATCTTTTTAGTTTTCCACTGCAGGGGAAATTTACCTTTTTTGGAATGTGATGGAATCAATAAAGGACTGGTGCATAGTCAAACAACATTTTTAAGTAGAGATCAGTTACATATTCTAGGTTATTTGTATGAGAGCGTCAATGTAAACATGACAGGTTCTTTAATGCACCCAATTCAATGGCATTTCGTATTAATATCGAGTAAAGCATGTCATGTGTTGTTGATAAGATTATTTTGTTAGTAAAAACTTTAAGCCACTGGCTTAAAATTTTAAATAAAGGGTGATTTTTAGCAACTTTCTTTTGGCAACACTGTTTTTGGCAGCATCAGCTGTTTTCGTGTAACATGTTACTGTTAAACATGTTCAGTTATGGTATATAATTTAACCATGAATCGACTTACAAACGAACAACCCTTGTAGATTATTGAGTTGTATTATCAAAATTCATGCTTCGGTTAGAAAGGGCATCGTGCATCGTTCTTCCAATTTATTGTGTTCAGCGACGAAAATCATTTCTGTTTGAATGGATACGTGGACAAGCAAAATTGCCGTATTTGGTGTGAGGAGCAGCCAGATGCATTGCAAGAACTGCCAATGCATCCCGAAAAATGTACTGTATAAGTGGACGATGAAGGCAAGAGCGTTACTGTGAATGGTAAGTAATTACAAATTTTTTTTTTTGCCCAAATGGAAGAACTGGGCTTTGGTCCCATGTGGTTTCAACAAGACGGTGTCACATGCCACAAGGCACGCAAAACAATGGCCCAATTTCGAGGCGAGTTCGGTGAACAGTTTATTTCACTTTTGGGGCCGGTCAATTGGCCGCTTTTATCGTGCGATTAAAACGTCTTTAGACTATTTTTTTGGGGGTTATGTTAAGGCTCATGTCTATAGGGACAAGCCCGCAACGGTTGACGCACTGGAACCCAATATTGAAGAATTTATTCGTGAGATACCGGCCGATATGTTGGAGAGAGCGGTCAACATTTACATAAAATCATCTTCAAACATTGCATTATATAGATCGTTCTATCGACTCAAATAAAGATTTCATGCATTTCTCTTAATTTTATGCAGAATCAACTTATTTTCTAGATAGAAGACGGTTTTAAATGACTAATAAAGTAGATTGCGCTTGATTCAACAGTTGGGCTTGACATAATATAGATTTTGGTGATGAAAAACTTTTGCATACCCACCCCTATTTAAGGTTAAATGGGAGCTCACTAAACGGCAAGTTCAGTAGGAGGCTATAAGGTCCATTGTGATTTACTCAAACTCTCCTACATTCACTTGGCAGAACTAAGAACTGAAGAGCGTAAATCAATCCATATTCCTCAAAACCGTACAGAGACACATTCCGCAAACTGTTAAGGTCATCAAAGAATCTACCTCCTCCATTTTCCCACAGACCCTACACTATCACGCAGTTGCCCTTAAGAATTCCTATAAGCATATTTTCGTTCTTTTTGGATTAACAATGGTCATATGTTCCGAGATGTTCAGCAATTTTGCATAGTATTTTAATGAAAAATAAACAAATACGATTTTTTGTGTGTTTTTAAATTTTTGATGCATTTTAATAATAAAATCAAAAATTTTAAAATCCGGCCACGCTAGGGACTAAAAAATTTATTCGTGTGTGAAAAAATTTAAAATTTTTTTCTCAGATGATTACCCAGGGCTCCACGATGGCACCCGATGTTGCCTTTAAAAAAGAGGCCATAATAAAATGGTTAACAGAGTTGCCATGGTAGTTTTAATTCTAAATTATAATGTTTGGCATTATTAGATTTTTTTTAATAAACTATTTATTTATATATTTCTTAAAATTCCTTAAATATTGTCGTTTTTATTGATTTATAAAGCTAGAAAACCACTCAAACGTAAAAGATCTCTTCAAGTTTTTTATCAAAAATATAAAGTTTTTTTTTTCAGTGTAACTTGAGCATTATTACGATTGAGTTATGTTCTATTTTAAACAAAGAGCTTTTAAATCAATTTGATTTTGTTTTATTAATTTTACAAACCGGTAGCTCTTTTTTAAATTTCAAACTGGTCATTGTACTTTTTAAAATTTAAGCGCCATCTAGTTATGTTGAGTTTAACTTATTTTTGTAAAGACAAGATAACAGTTGTTTAACGAGTGTGTGGTGTACTCATACGAAACTTTTAAAATGCCTGATACTTAAAACTTTTATTGTTCTACTGTTAGATCATTTTACTTGAGAGCGGTATTTGTTTAAAAATTTTTTATTTTTTTTTGTTTTGTTTTTTATATTTGTTTTTATTATTGGATAAGTTTTAAAATAGTCATTAAAGGGTGACGTCATAAAACATGGATACACTCAAAAAAAGTTTGACAGTAGAATCTACTGAAAATAACAGTTAAAGCAATTGTAAATTGAGTTAAAAATTCGACAAAGGCAATTAGCGTTAAAACAGCTAAAAATTTAGCTATTTTTAACTGTTGAAAAACAACTAACAAATGCAGTAAAAATAACCAATAATGTCGTAAAAATTATTTCTTCTTCTTATTATGTCATCGTTCTCTCCGATTGGAGCATAGGGCCTTTAATATTTTTCTGCATCTGACTCTATTATTGGCATCGCGAATTATATCATTCATAAATTGTCCTGCGGGTTCCATCTTAAGTCTGGACGGGCTATGTTTTCTCTGGGTCGTCTATGTATGTGACCAATCTAACGCCATTTGCGTTCTATATATTTCCATTTGAACTTAGTATTCTTGTTTCTGGTCCTTAAATTAGAAAGGGAAAGGTTGACATGTATTCCCCTACCACCCCCCCCCCCCCCTTCCTAAACAATGAAAAATGGATTCAAAAATCGAATTTTTTGAACTTCTCAGCCTATTTTTATCACTAAAACATTTGATTATCCAGAAACGCTTTGTTTGATTTTGTTGTGGTTATTAGTTTAGAGTTTTTAGCTTTGCTACACTCATAGAAATAAACCGATAAAAATAGCAAAAAAAAATCTACTAAAAATTAGTTAAAAAATATCTTGCAGAAAAAATTGCTAAAATTAGCAGATTTTTTTTACTAAATCTTATTAATATAAGAATAGCAAAAATAAATCTGTTGAATTTACAAATATTTAGTTAGATTTGAGCTAAATTTAAGTTAATTAAAAGTAACAAAATAATCTGCTGAAATCAGCAAAAATATTTGCTAAATATTAGTAGACAAAAAAATCATTAAAAAAGTGAAATTTTTAAAGTTTTTTTAACGCGAAAAAAAGTCTGCCGCTATGAAAACAGCCATCTACAATTTATTTACAAAAATTTCTGCTGATTTTAGCAAAATAAACTGTTATTTGCATTCTACTAAATTTGAGGTAAATATAGTAAACATTTTGTTTATACAGTGCAAGCTCGATTTTCGCGACTAATTAAAAACCAGACCTGTAGCGAAAACTGAATTTTCGCGATAACAGAACCCAAAATTTTATTGAAAAATTGTATGTAATTTTTAAAATTAGAATTGTTTTTATTGATATATTTACATTTTAAACATTTTTAAAGAAATTGGAGATTTTGAGTTGCGTTTTTGGCAAATTATTTTTTAAAATACCTTCTGAATCACGTAGACCTTTTGAAGCCACAAATTGTCGGACCTAAAAAATGTGTAGATTTGGTGAAGAGTCAACCCGTGCTCATCAACGTAATCCTTAAACTCTTTCACAAATGGATCAATAAGATAAGGTTTCGAAGACAATTTTTCGCCCGTAATTTTTAAAAATCTTATTCCATGTCGACGCTTAAATTTCTTCAACCATCCTTCACTGGCATTGAAACCTGAATTGGTTTGATAAATTTTGGAATACAAATGACTGGCTTTTGATCGTAAAATCTCTGCTGATATTGGAATATTGTTTCCCCTTTGTTTTACAAAGCACTTATAAAGCATTTTTTCCATTCTTGGGTACTCAACCAACGTTTGAAAGGGCCACTTTCTGTTGTACGTACGAACTTTTTTAATGAATTTTCTTTCTTTATAATGAGGTTAACCGAAGACTTGTGCAACTTGTAATTCGTGCAAAGTGAATTTATGGAATCTCCACTTTTAAATTTTTTTAAAATCTCTAATTTTTGAGAAATCGTTGGCTTTAAAATATGTTGAACTTTTCCCATATTAAGAGATGTATTTACACAACAAATAACACGAATAAACTGACAAAATTGAAGACCAAGATTATCCAAAAAGGTAAATATACCAAAAGACGCGGATTTCCCTTTTTTGGTTATAGACATTGTAATCAAATTAAAAAAAAAACAGATAAAAGTCGCGAAATTGGAACCCGTTTTTCGTTAAACTGCCGCGACTATAGAACCTGCAATGTTAAAAATAAAACCGTCGCGATAACCGGGCCGTCGCGATAATGGGTAGTCGCGAATACCGAGCTTGCACTGTATAACAGTTTTTGTTTGCTATTTTTGAGTTTACAAATATTTAGTAAAAGTTTTTGCTAATTTTACAGAGTAAAATGCTATTTGCAGTTAACTAAAATTCACATCGAATATAACTAAAATATCAAAATATGTAAATGTATTGTATATTTTATTTGATATAACTAAAATTTTGTAAAGTTAACATATTTATGTTTTCTGTTCTTATTTTATTAATATTTAGCAAAAAAATCTGCTAAATTATGTATTTTTTTTTTTGCAAGAGCATTTTTTACTAATTTTTAGTAGCTTTTTCTGCTATTTTTACAGGTTTATTTCTTTAAGTGTGGTAACTGTAAAACTTTTTTGAATGTACTTACTGTAAAAATATTAAAATATTTTAGTTTTAATTTTTTTTTTAATCTTCTTTCTTCTTTGTATGTAAGTCAAGCAAAAGAATGTGAACATCATATCTTTAATTCGTAAGTATTTTGTTTCTTTCATTTTATTTCAGATGAACATATTGTTAGTCACGTCTAAAGAATGTCTCCACTTATATTGAGGAAAAGCAAACAACGATAACAACACCATCCATACCTTTTTATTACGCAATATACAGTATAAAATAATGACAAAATAAAATTCCAAAAATATGTGCAAAAAATTTAAAGGAATAAAGGAGACTTTATAATAAAATTCAATGACTAATAATGGCAGTCACTAAAAATGAAACATTTGAATATTTGAATATTTGTTGGGATCATTTTAAAGGTTAATCGAAATTATTGTTGCGGTTTTTGTCTAGGATTATATTAAAATGTTTGTGTGAAAAGATGTTAACCAGAGTTGCCAAAATTACAATTCATCATTACAATTCATCATTACAATTCATTTATTATAATTTGTGGAATTACACAAAATTTAGGAGATTTTTATAGCGAATTCAAACAAAAAAAAAAATATATCAAACTGTCAAAAATGTTTTTTTTTTATTTTGGAGGCATGTGACTCTGATCATGTGACTTTGACTCACACTCACTCGCCCAAGCTCACGAGAAACAAATTCCATTAAAACTCAGTCACTTACAAACACTTGTTTTCTACTCACACTCAAGTTTACGTGAATAAATTTTGACTTTAATTTCACTGAAGCGTGATTCCGAAAAATGATGAAACAAAAACTTGCCAATTATAAAATAATATAAAAATCAAAAAAATATTAACACATTAATAGACATTTTGAAACAATAACAAGTTTTACTAATAAGACTGTTATAAGTTAATAATGTCGATTTGGACAACATATGGCATAAATATCACATATGGTTTGTGTCAATAATAACAAATATGGTATTTTGGAGTGTAAACATCTGCCATTATAATTCACATTTTTTTCAATCGCTATAATAATGTCGAATTGTGTGCCTAAAAAAGATGTTTTGCGGTGAAGTCTGATAACCTTCTTTCATTTGAAGAAAACGGCTGCTGAAAGTTATCGATTGTTGGTAGAAGCTTACGGTCAACATGCACCAACTCCAAAAAACTTGTGATGGTTTGGCCGATTCAAAAGTAGTGATTTTGACACAGAAGACAAGGAGAGGCCTCGTCAGCCGAAAAAGTTTTAAGATGGAGAATTGGAAGCATTACTCCAGGAAGATTGTTGACAAACATTTGGAGTCACACAACAAGCCATTGCCCTACGTTTAAAAGCATTGGGATTCATTCAAAAGCAAGGAAATTGGGTACCATATGAATTGAAGCCGAGAGACATTGAAAGGCAATTTTGCATGTCGGAAATGCTGCTTGAACGCTACAAAAAGAAGTAATTTTTGCATCGTATTGTTACTGGTGATGAAAAATGTATACATTACGATAACCCCAAGCGCAAAAAGTCATATGTAAAGCCCGGCCGAATATCCATGGCGCCAAGGTAATGTTTTGTATTTGGTGGGATCAGAAGGGTGTTTTGTATTATGAGCTGTTAAAATCGGGTCAGGCGATCACCCGCCTTAAAGCCCAAACCTTGCCCCTTCTGACTACCATTTGCATCGATCGATGCAGAACGCCCTTAATGGAATACGCTTCACTTCAGAACATTGTATCAAAAATTGGCTTGATTCATTCTTTACCTCAAAACCAGAGCAGTTCTTTTGGCCCTGAATCCATATGCTATTAGAAAGATGGGAAAAAGTAATGGCTAACGATGGACAATACTTTGTATCAATGCATTTTGTTATTATAATAGATTAATTTTTCAAGCAAAAAAATCTACATTATTAACTTGTTTACCCAATATGAGTCAACAAAATGATTATGCATACACTCAGAATATTATGTAGTTTACTGTTTTTAGTTTAATAGGTTTTTTGTTAAAGTTCTGCCTATTATATAGGCTCTAGCTTTTCTAAAACTTCGGGTTCTGATGAGATATTTAGCCAGATCGAAATACTAGTATCAACCTAGCTAATATGTTTGATTTGCTTTATTTTTGTAAATATACGGAGGTTGAAAGCTCGTTATAAATTGAAAATAACATAAAAATAATCTCGATGTATATAAAAACAAAAAACTAATATAACTGTAAAAAAGTTTTCAGTTGAGTCGTTAAACTAAGATTAATGAAAATCTACATCCTAAATAGTAGGTTTAAATGTAACGCAGAATAAAAATGTTTTTTGTAGAAGCAGTATAGATAGATGGCAAATCTTTTAAACCCCATATCGATTATCATTTTTTGAAATTTCTAAAACGCTTATCAAGCGAAAGAATAGGTTATTTCAATCAATCGCAGCTTTTAAAAGCTTTTTTAAGTAGATAGTTTAGAAACTGTAGGTCATTAAAGTTATACAGTTTTTAAACATCACGAAACGTGAAAAAATCGCTAGTTTTTAAAAAAATTGCACATAAACTGGAAACTCTGTATTGCTCCATAGAGTCTTCCTCTTCACAATATGAAGATAGTCTGACATAAGGTCAAAAAATAGTAATTTTGCAAGGTCCTTAACAAAATTGACCCATATGAACTTTTTTTTAATTTTTAAGTAATGATGTTTTTGAGATTAAAAAAAAATTATGTTTTTCGTTAGGACAGCTTGAGCTTTTTTAAGGTTAACGTTATTTTAAGTTATTTCGATAGGGTATTTTAAGATATTTCATTAGTGGTATTTTAATGTTAAAATAGGAATAATTACAAAAAAAAAATATGCGACGCAAAGAAAATTTGGAGGCTTATGTTTAGGCCGGCTAACATTTTAAACCGATGCGAGCCGTTTTAACTAGCGGCAGTGAAAAAATTAAAAAATGGTAGGCGGCGCACCGCCGGTTTTGCACCGGTCGGCTTGAGGCTTTGATGACCGCTAAAATGCACTTTTTCCAAAAAAAAAACTTTTCTGAACTAAATTAACCCTTAGATGCTTTTAATGTCAAAATTACACTTAATTGAAAAGTTGAGAATCTGTCCCCAGGAAATTATGATATTTTTCAATCGCCAACTGCATAAAAACTATCCCCATTTTGGGGGATAAATATGACTTACTTGGCAACTATATACAAAGTATAAAAGTCTGATAAACAAAACAATAAAAATAATTACAATAAAGTTATACAGGCAGAAATACACAATCAAAAAGATAGACAAATATGAATAAAAGTGGCAGGCAGAGAAACAAGCCGACCGGCGCAAAATCGGCTGAGCGCCGCCGGCGCCGATATTTTTTCTTTGAAGCAGCCGCTGTTTTAAGCGGCTCATATCGGCTTAACGTGTGAGCCGGCTAAAACGACAGACGCCGAAATTTTTAGTTGCGCCGTCGTTTATTTAATTAATTAAAAATTACCAATTTTTTAACCATTTTAATCAGCCGTGTTTGGTAATCTAAATTGAATAGAAATTTATTGTAATAAGTGTTAAACAAGAAGACAACATCTCACAAAAGATAAATATTAAAAGATTCAAAATAAAAAACAAATTAGGTAACAAAAAATTAGCAATTATTCCAGCCAATTTTATCAAATCTTTACAATCAATCACTTATGGTTGATTATAAACAAGATATTAAAATTGTTAAAAAATATAGCGGTATTATCCAGGGACCGAAAATAACAGTTATTTTCAAATTTTTAAACTAAAAAGGCAACTAGAAGTAAATGTCGGAAAACTGTTTCAAGTATACCATTTTGATCCTTATGAACTAGTCTATAATAAAATTTTGATTTTTATTTTTTTTAGCAAAAATAAAAGTTATTTTTTGATTTTTATTTTTTTTGAGCAAAAATAAAACATTTTTTTTGATTTTTATTTTTTCGGGCTAAAATGAAAGTTATTTTTTGATTTTTATTTTTTCGAGCAAAAATAAGTTATTTTTTGATTTTTATTTTTTCGGGCAAAATAAAAGTTATGTTTTGATATTTATTTTTTCGGGCAAAAGTAAAAGTTATTTTTTGATTTTTATGTTTTTGAACAACAATAAAAGTTATTTTTTGATTTTTATGTTTTCGAGCAAAAATAAAAGTTATTTTTGATATTTATTTCAATTTCTTGAGTTGAAATCATCTCTAAAAAAAAATAAACAAAACCAGAGAAGAAGAAGCACTAAAAACATTAAAAAATGTTAATTTATTGATTATATTGCAATTAAATTGTTTTTTTTAATTAGTTTTGCATGAACTATATATGAAATGAAAAAAATTTAATAATTTTTATGTGATTGTTTTTCAAACTTTGTCTTGTTATTCTGCCGGAGTTGATTTTTTTGCACTTTTATTGTTGAAATTAATTAAATAATCAAAAAATAGTTCAAAATTTAAAGAATTTTCATGTTTTAATAGAAAAACAAGAATTTTCTTGTCAAATGCGTCAATGTTGGCGACAAACAAAAGTGATGAAAATGATGTAAAGAAAACATGTTTTTTGGAGATCATCGATACATTCTATAATACGCGTACGACGCGCCTTTTCATCACTTTTGTTCGTCGCCAACATTGACGCGTTTGCCAAGAAAAAACTTTTTTTTCTATTAAAACATGAAAATTCTTCAAATTTGTAACTATTTTTTGATTATTTAATTAATTAATAAATGTGCAAAAAATCAACTCCAACATAATAACAAGATAAAGTTTAAAAAAACTTAATTTTTGTCTCTTTGCCAAGATTTTTACAAATCATTTATTTTTGCAAAAACACTTAAAAATTATTAAATTTTCTTCATTTCATATTTAGTTCATGCAAAACTATTTAAAAAAAAAATTTTTATTGCAATATCATCACTAAATTAACATTTTTTTAATTTTTGGTGCTTCTTTTTCTCCGTTTTTGTTTATTTTTTTTATGAGGAGGTGGTAAAAATTCTATAGCTTAACCGATAATTCTTCACGCGTATTTTATAATGTATCGAGTCATGGGTGGTGAAGAGTCGACACCGACAAAGTTATGTGCATGAATATCTTATTGAAGCATGGTTTTATATATCTGGAAAGTTTGGTTGAAAAATGTCCAGCGGATCTATGACGTGGTATTAATGAGTTAAAAAAACATCATTTTGAGCAGACAATTCAGTAGCCGCCGCAATTTTTAAACATTAACGCGGCAGCCACAGCTGAATTCGTAGCGACGCCGCTGCCAAAAATTTAGGGTCGGCTTGTTTCTCTGCTGCCTAGCGTATCGATAACGGTAGCATGTGAGAAGACAAATAAGTAAATCTCCATAATCGAGTAATAATTTATAATCAAAAATATCCATTAATTGTTCCAACACCCTGTATAACAGATGACGTGACTTTGAGTGCGTGTATTAGTATCACAGACAATTAGTATGGAAATAAATCTGATGTGTGTTAGTGTTAGTATGGATGTGTAGTTAGTATTCGCGAGTGGTGTTGTATTCAATTCAACTTCAATTAAAGTTGTTTTTTTCTGATTTTTTTTATTTGGCCCTGACGATGATGATGTGAAACGGAAGTTGAAGTAATTAAATTGAAAATCAAAAGCAACAGATTTTTTTTGTAATTTCAAGATTTATATAAAAGAAAATAAACATGAAAATCGTATAAAACACCGGTTAGGTTTGTTTTTGTAATATGTACTACACGCAAGAAGCGAACAACCCCACCCACCCCATCTAAAAAAAGAAATGAACGAAGAAAATCTTCTTCAGCATGTTAAGAAAAGGAATTTAAGGAAAACTTACCTAAATCCTCCATTTTATTTCCGAGATTGATAACTGCTTTTTTAGTTAAATAAGCTTAACTGAATATATATTTTTTTTTATAAATTTATTGTAATCACTTTTTTTTTTGCTTATGGTAATATTTTCCACAAATACACTTTTTTTTTTGTTGCACTGAATGATCTAAATTCTTTGCAATATTACTTTCCGCAAATTTTACAAAAATATAACTTGAATAATAACTTTTAATTGGTTCGTTTCGAATTATTTTTTTGGTTTTTTTTTTGACCACGCACACAATTTGTTTAATTTTTATACATGTAAATCTTTTCGGTATTTTTGCTTTCTTTCATTTGGTGTCATAAATGTTTTAAATTGAAGTTGCTGTGCTCGACTAATATTCCAGTTCTCTGATTCACTTTTATTTGCTATTAAAATGACTGTTAATTTTTTTGTTCTTCCTTCTTCTGTTTCTCTCTGTTGTATTTATATTGCTCCCCACCATACGTCCCCTAACAAAAGATCCATGAAAACAAATAACAACAATAAATGCTCCAATCGGTATACTCTTTGCTAACACATCACCATGTACACTTCATGGAAATCATAAATAAAATATGTCAACAAAGCGAAATACCAGCAGAAAAGGAAACATGTTAAAGTAAACAATAAGTAGAATGCAAAAGAAAAGAAAACGTAATAATTTGATTACGTACAGACACTGGTAAAACGTAAACAATTGTCATAAATTGTTACGTTTAAAGAACAACCCTGTCAAACAGAGTTGTATATTTATAATATTTCCGTTATTTCAACTTATCCGCAAACATAGTGATTGAAAACAGGAGAACTTATTTCAAATCGTTAATATTTATAAAAATATTAAACAGCATTTCAAATACATTTTAGTTAAAACACATATTTTAGCCTTAAAATTGTGTTCATTAGCGAATATTAACTTTTACACAAGTTCAAAAATAGGTATTTTAAGCTAATATATTTTATACATTTTTTTGTACACACACTGAGTGAATTATTTTCACTTCAGTAATGAATTTCTTCATAATATTAATGAAATTATCACTGGAACTCGTCCTTTAAAACTCTTCATAGTATCTATGAAACAGGTTTCATTAAAGTCAATGTTTATGAAATGTTTGTAGAATTAATGGAAATCTTCCTAAAACTAATGAATCATTCCGACAATGAAGCGTTTATAGAATTTATGAAACAGTTTCATAAAATGTTGTAATATTAAGAAGTTCTTTGAATTAATAATTATACAACTCTTCATGAATATCTTGAAAACTGCATTGGAACTAAGCCAATGAACCGCTTTCACATGATTTTTTAATCAATTTCATTGAAGTATAAAATTTATGAAAGGCTACATTGAAATAATAAAGCACTTTATAAAATATGTTGAACACTTGAGAATTAAATCTTTAAACTAAAGTTTGAAATGTATGAAACTTAATGAAATTTTTTTTAAATAATTTCATAGCTTTAAAGAAAATTTTCATTAAATTTATGCAGAGATAATTTATGAAATCAAATGATTTTTTTATGAAACTGTGAAAGTTTATGAAAAATTACTTAATATTAATAAAATTTCTTGGTTATAATAAAATTCTTCATTGAATCTACGAAAAAAAAATTATATGAAATTGTTTCATTAATATCATGAAGAATAATTCTCTCAGTGTAGTACGTTCTGGAAATTAAGAAATTATACATGACTAAAAATTACAGTTAAAATGACTACAAATATAGACAAAAAGGCGATGACTGTATTTGCCATAAAAATTACTAACCATGTAGTCATTTTTAACTATTGATAAAACATCTACAATGGTAATAAAAACGACTATCGAGCGATCAAAATCAAGTAATCTTAAACTAGCTGATCAGGCAAACGTTGTTTTGCCTTCAAATTTTAATTGTAATTAATTCTTTAAATCAAGAAATTTCTTTTACGCAAATAAATAATTAAAAAAATAAATTCACATTAGTAAATCATTTTAAAATTTATAATTTCATGGGAAGCCCAACGCCTCTTTGTCCTTCTATCTAAAAAAAAATATAAATACTTACACGTTCTTTATTTTCTTATTTTTAACTACATATATTACTTTTTTCACTATTTTCACTATTTTAACAATTACACACTTTATAACTTTTCACTATCACTTAAAAAATAACAATGGCAAACAAATGTTAAAAAACAGAATTATATATTCATTTTTTTTTTTAAATTTGCCTGATGCAGCAATAAAATTATTGAAAAATGTTCAATGAATACCTGTGTTATTGAAAACGCGTTTTTCACGCTTAAGGTGGGAAATCCCAATAAAATTTTAAGAAGGAAATCAGTTGAATGAAATATACCTGGGGGGTTATTACGTAATTCGATTCGAAAAGTGAAACCTTTCGAAACGAATTTCCGTTTCGAAAGTAAAATTGTATTATCTAATTCGTTCGAATGTTTCACAGAGTTGTATTTGTGTAAAAAAGGGTAAATACAAGTGATGCCAAATTTTTATCGGTTAATACATAACTTGGCAGCATATCTTATAATGTGAAAGTTGTCAGCACTGTGCTTAAATGTCAAAATTTGAAAACAAATATTTAAAGAAAAAAGAAAACTTAATTAAAGAAAATATTTATTTAAAAAGTCGAAGCTTAAATGGATTGAGTTTTATTGTGGACAGAAGATAGTGATGAAAAAAATGATTCTATTCCGGAAAGAGTTCTAAGGAAACTTATAAGAGATTCGT
Source organism: Delia radicum (assembly GCA_021234595.1). Classification (NCBI taxonomy): domain Eukaryota; kingdom Metazoa; phylum Arthropoda; class Insecta; order Diptera; family Anthomyiidae; genus Delia; species Delia radicum. Next base: position 194,275,402 of record CM037854.1, read on the forward strand.
CAGATATAATGAATCTTAATGAGACAAAGTAAGAAAAATTTAAAATTTTACCTTTAAGGTTAAATATATTCCTAACAATATCTTTTTAGTTTCATAAAAAACTTTAGGCTTAGTAAAAATGCGTTTACCTATGTCTTGAGTTGTGTAAAAGATGAATTTAAACCAGCAGAAAGGTCAACTGCCATCTCACCTATATTAAAATTAGCTGCCACACTTAAATTTTTGGCGCAAGGTGGATATCAGCATCAAATTGGCCAAGACCGCCTATTAGGATTTTCTCAAGCATCAATTTCTGCGTGTTTGTCTGAGGTTTGCGATGTTATTGAAAGAGTTCTTTGTCCCAAACATATTGTATTTGAAATGACAGAGGATAGGAAGAGAGAAGCTAAGAGATACTTTTTTGAAAAATGTGGAATACCTGGAGTAATTGGAGCAGTAGATGGTACGCATATTCAATTAATCAGACCTATAAGGGATGAGCAATTATATTTCAAAGGGAACAAAATTCACTCGGCCCACCTCCAGTCCCTGAAATACTATTTTGGTTTCCCGGCATTTTACCTTTATGTGGTGTTTATAATCTGGCCACACCTATAAACATATGTAAATTTGAATAATACCAATCTATAAACCGACAATTGATAAATTGAAAACGTACTTTTTTCCATTTCGTAATATCATGAGTCGGAGGGCCAGCTGCATCCAAATCCAAAGACAATCTTGTCCACAAATCCTTGGACTTGCTTCTAGCATTCGCTACATTTAGGTGACCTTTAGCAAAATCGGGATCTTTAATCATAAAGTCCACCATAATCTCATATTGTCTTTGCTTAGTATTGCTTTTTTTTATGTGATCCACTCCTTCAAAGATTCAACATCGTGAAAAAAAAAACAATGTTTAGTGTAAAAACATAAAACATTTGATTTTTTTATTTTACTTATTTATTTAACACTTTTTCTTATATTTTGTATAACAATACTTACATTTTAAATTTTTTTTCTTTTTTCGACAACAAATTAGCTCTCGAATAAAATACGAATGTTTTAACGTTTGTGAAGTTTGCTTTCGTATTACATAGTTGCATGTACGAAAGGGTAATTTTTGTTTTTCGAAAGGGGGATAAAAAACGGCCGGTTCGAAAAAAAGTTTCCGTACGTTCGTAAATACATTTTCGAAAATCGTACTACAAAATACAATTCATACGAATTTACACATTTTTTCTTTCGAATCGAATTACATAATAACCCCCCTGATCCATTTCACTTGTTAATTCTATGATGACTTGTATATACCTCAACTAATTCACTTGTTAAATTCTGTAATGATGGAAATTAAACGGCATGTGATTACCATAGCAATAAAATATATTTTTTATGTTAAGTGTACCTGTTAAACATGAATTGTTACTTAAAACCATATCATAAAATTTATTGTTTACATCTTTACCTTTTTTATTTATTCTAGGACTATGAGGAACGCTAAAACAATTTTTGAACAACATTATTAAATAACCTTGCAAAAAGTCTTGAATGTGATCATTTATTTTAATGCTTATTTGTTTTTTGCTTTTGGTACCACGCCCATTTATCCCATTCCGCCCATTTTCAGTTCGACTACTAATATTTGTAATTGATGGACTCGTACAAAATTTGAAGGCTATATAGCTAATATAGAACCCTAGATATTTAATATTAATTTTGTATATGAGCTAAATAATCACTTTGTATGGGAGCTGCCACGCCCACTGGTATGATCCCGCCCAATTTTCCCATGACTACTCATAATATAATCAATGTGCACAAATTTCTAAGACTCTGGCTATTATATAACTGTAGATATATGATATTAAATATTTACTTTGTATGGAAGCTGACACGCCCACTGGTCCGATCACGCCCATTTTTCCCATGACTATTCACATTAACAAATAATCAACGTGCACAAATTTCTAAGACTATGGCTATTATACAAGGTGGCGCAAAAATAACCTTCCGATGTTTTTTGGCTGTAATTTAAAAAAAAAATGAAAACTTTGATTTTTCTTGTGGATTATTTTTATTTGGTATTTTAATTTTTTTTACATCAAGTCGAGAATATGATGTCATGTAAATGGCCGCCGCCACAGTTGATTGTCATTTGAGCCCTTTTTATGGCATTTTCCATCACTTTGGCCAAAACTTCCGGCGATAGGTTCTCACATTCTTGACGGATATTGTCTTTAAGAGCTGCAAGAGTCTGAGGCTTGTTGACATAAACCCGCGACTTCAAAAAGCCCCACAAAAATAAATCTGGAGCGGTCAAATCAGGCGATCTTGCTGGCCAGTGCAAATCGCCAAAACGGGAGATTAGGCGCCCGGGAAATGCATCCTTCAGCATATCGGTTGTGGAACGTGCAGTGTATGCCGTTGCAACCGTCCTGTTGGAACCACATGTTTTCCAATCCCAATTCATCAAGTTGCGGCAAAAAGAACTCGCTGATCATTGCTCTGTAGCGCTCACCATTCACAGTAACCGTTTGGCCCGCGACGTCTTCGAAGAAAAAAGGTCCGATGACTCCTCCAGCGAAAACAGCACACCATACAGTGACTTTGAACGGGTGTAATGGCTATTCGTGGGTTACACGTGGATTTTCAGTGCCCCAGAAGCGTAAATTTTGCTTATTTACGTACCCGCTAAGATGGAAATGGGCCTCATCACTCATGATTATTTTTGATGAAAAATCATCTTCCTCTTGGTGGTGATTAAGGATGGCTTGAGCGTATGTTACACGCGATTGGCGGTCAGCAGCTAACAGCTGATGCACCGTCTGGACTTTGTACGGAAACATCTTCAAAACTTGTACCAAAATTCGCTGTAAAGACCGTCGACTGATAACCATTTGCGTGGCACGTCGTCTGGTCGATGTCGACGGCGCTTCCATGACATCCTCGGCTACAGCAGCAATATTCTCTGCAGAACGGCTACTCCGTTGTCTGCCACGCCTGGCAGCATCTCGTGTCTCTTCGAGCGGCTAAACGTCGCAGTGTTTCACCAGTAGGCGTTGGACGGCCAGGAAATCTGCGACGAAATTCACGTTGTGCCAAAGTCACCGACCGATTATTGGTCAAATAAATAGTCACCAATATTGTGTTTACTACACAAATGTCAAAACAGAACTGACATTAGGGGCCAATCGCAAAATTTATAGCATTTTCTGATAGGAGGATTACTTTTGCGTCACCTTGTAGTACTGTAGATATATGATATTATATATTTACTTTGTATGGGAGCTGCCACTCCCACTGGTCCGATCCCTCCCATTTTTTTCCTGATTATTCAAATCAGTAACATACTGCAATGTTTCAAAACTCTTGCTATCACAATAGTCAAGATATATGATGTTATTCAATTTATGTGGGAGGAGCCACGCCCACTTGAAATATATATAGCCGAAAACCTAATTTGGACTATAACCTTTCAAATGAAACCGGTTTGGGCCAAATCGGTTGGATAGTTTTAGAGTCTATAGAGGACAAACATACAAACATTGTATTTTATATATATAGATATATTTTTTTAACTAACTTGGAAATGGCAGACAAAATTCGTTATCGGATTAACTAGACCAAGTTTAACCGACATCCCAAAAACTCGACCTAAGTCTATTAAAAATAATTACTACAGGGTGACCGCCGGGAAGGTATACTACTTTGTTTGTTTATAATTTTTGATTAAATGAAAGAGAATTGATCTTATATTGATAATTTTTTTATTTAATGTCGGCAATTATGTATGGAATACAATATCAGATAAATGTCCGCCTCTGTTACCCTCACAAATGCGAGCCCTTTTGAGCACATTTGTCATTACATTCTCACACATTTTACTAGGTATTGCATTAATTATATCACAAATATTTTGTTTGAGTTGCTCAAGCGTTCCTGGTTTGTTTGCATAAACCTTGCTTTTCCGATATCACCACAAAAAGAAGCCGGAGCAGTCAAATCAGGCGACCGTGGAGGCCAATCAACATCACCATTTCTTGAAATAACTTGTTGTGGGAACAGGTCTCGCAGTAATTCCATTGTAATCCTGGTTGTATGCGATGTGGCACCGTCTTGTTGATATCACATGTTAATCAAGCCCAAAGCATGCAGTTGTGGCGTTAAAAAGTTTTCAATCATATCACGATATCGCTCCCCATTCACAGTTACCGCTACGCCGTTTTCAATTTCAAAGAAATAAGGTCCAATGATTCCTCCTGACCAAATTCCACACCAGACTGTCACTTTTAATGGATGCAAACATGAGTGAAGAATAATTTGAGGGTTTTCCATTTTTTTTTTTTTTTAAAAGAGAAGCAACACTCAGGAAATTCTTCCTGTTTATTAATGTGTTGCTTTCTTTTGGAAAGGGGATAGTGGAGAGATGAAAGGTGGTGAAGGATGAAGGGCTTCAAACATGACAACACTGTAATTGCGCGAGATGATAAGTCTTAGAACAGTTATTGCTCGCCACCTGATGTAGGTTTGGCGAATTTATTGAAGCTTTTTTTGTGTCATAGCCCTGATTCATTATTTTACTTCGGTGGGGTTAAGTGCTATGGGAACACCGAAGGCGGACGCTGCGATACATATGAGGGATAGAAAACTCATATATATATTATTTTTGTAAATTGATGTTGTCGTCACCGGGAATCGACCCCTGGACTATCTGTGTAACAGTCCAACGCGCTAACCATTACATCACAATGCCCACAACCGACCCAGAGCCGACTATTTTGTTTATTCACATATCCATTCAAATGAAAATGTGCCTCGTCACTCATTATGATTTTTACATGAAAATCGGGGTTGTCATGGGCATATGTACGGCGGCGTAAATGGTCTTGTGGAAGAAGCTCTTGTGTCAACTGATTCTTAAATGGAAACAAATGCAAATCCTTGAGCAAAATTTTGGCCAAAGTTGTTCTTTGAAGACCAAGCTCCTGAGCAAAGCGTCGAATTGAGGTTGTTGGATTGTTTTAAACACTTTCTTGAGCAGCAGTAATGTTTTCAGCTGATCTTGTAGTACGTTGTGGTCCATGCTTGGGCATATCACATACAGACCCTCTTTCTTCGAATCATTCACTACACGATAAATAGTGCGTTTTGTTGGCAAGTTGTTCCTCCCAAAAATTTCACGTAACTTTCTCATCGTCACAGTAATAGATGATTGATTTTGATAAAATGTTTTAACGATTAGAGCACGTTGGTTTATCGAATATTTTTCCATAATAAATTTGCCACGTGTCTACTTCACGACTGCCAAATATGAACTGTCAAGACTAATGTTTACCAAAATGGCGGCAAAAGAAAGTAGTATACCTTCCCGGCGGGCACCCTGTATAACTAAAAACTTTTTATTTTAATTAAAATATTTATTCAGTGCTGCACAGTTGTTTTTTTTTCTTATTTTTACAAACAATTAATATATAGTATGTAGATAATTTATGTATATTTATGTAACTTGTTTCAATTAAGAGCTATAATTGCAAGATCGTTCTGAAAATCAGATACAATTATTTATTATAAAAAAAGCCATAAATTGCTTACAAATGTAATATTTTATTTGTATAAAAAAGATGACATTTAATATATTTTATTAAAATGATTTTTAAAGTGCTTTTCCATGATACTTATTACTAAAAAGGATGGTATTTTAACAACAACTGTAGAAAATTAGAAGGATACAACTACGAGTTTAATAAAAATATCAAAAAAGAAGAGAGCTAATATTAATGTTTTTAAAATTTTTTTTTTTCAATAAAAAAATTTATATATAAAATGGTATAAAAATTATATAAAAAAAGTTAGAATTTTAAATCAAAGTTAACATCAAGTCTCATAATTTCGAATTGTTTTTATTCAATGGCATTCAATTTATTTAATAAATGTAAGTGAAAGAGTGAGTTGAAGTGAGAAGATTTAAATTAAAAAGTGATTTCTTAAGAACAATTAAAATAAACTATTACAAAATAAAGTATTCAAAACTTTTCTGTGTCTTTATTAAATAAAAACTGAAAAAAGCAAAATTATACCGACAATTTCATAAGTTTTTTAATAATCTTTCAAAACTTTTACTTTTTAAAAGAAAATTAAATTTGTATTTAGATTTCGGGTTATTATCAATTTTATTTCTGAATATTTTAGAAATTACAAATTTTAAAAATTATAAAAAAAACACTCACACACAGAAAAGATCTGATAGTTAAATATTTGTTGATATTTTATTTAATTATATTTAATTTTATTTAAGAAAATTTAATAAAAAGTGCAATTTAAAATTATTTTCCAAATTCAATTTAAAATTTTTTTTTAATTTATAATTTCTTACTGAAAATGGGAAAAGGTTCTCAAAATATAAGTATTTTCTACAGAAATCTGAGAATTTTTTCTCAGAATCTCTGGAATTTTTCTTCAGGAAAATATTCCCAGCATCTGAGGATTTTTCCACAGGAAAATGCCCTCAGACTCTGAGGATTTTTTCTATAGGAAAATGTCCTCAGAATCTGAGGAATTTTCTATAAGAAAATGTCCTCAGAATCTGAGGAATTTTCTATAAGAAAATGTCCTCAGAATCTGAGGAATTTTCTATAGGAAAATGTCCTCAGAATCTGAGGAATTTTCTATAGGAAAATGTCCTCAGAATCTGAGGAATTTTCTATAGGAAAATGTCCTCAGAATCTGAGGAATTTTCTATAGGAAAATGTCCTCAGAATCTGAGGAATTTTCTATAGGAAAATGTCCTCAGAATCTGAGGAATTTTCTATAGGAAAATGTCCTCAGAATCTGAGGAATTTTCTATAGGAAATGTCCTCAGAATCTGAGGAATTTTCTATAGGAAAATATCCTCAGAATCTGAGGAATTTTCTATAGGAAAATGTCCTCAGAATCTGAGGAATTTTCTATAGGAAAATGTCCTCAGAATCTGAGGATTTTTCTAAAGGAAAATGTCCTCAGAATCTGAGGATTTTTCTATAGGAAAATGTCCTCAGAATCTGAGGATTTTTCTATAGGAAAATGTCCTCAGAATCTGAGGATTTTTCTATAGGAAATGTCCTCAGAATCTGAGGATTTTTCTATAGGAAAATGTCCTCAGAATCTGAGGATTTTTCTATAGGAAAATGTCATCAAAATCTGATTATTTTTCTATAGGAAAAAGTCCAAAGATTCTGACGATTTTTCTATAGGAAAAAGTGCTCAGAATCTGAAGATTTTTCTATAGGAAAAAGTGCTTATAATCCTAGGATTTTTTTATAGGAAAAAGGACTTTTCTATAGGAAATAGTCCTCTGAATGTTAAGAATTTCTAATAGGGAAAAATCTTACAATTTAGAATTTTATTATTTAATACTGAAACTATACGAAATTTTCTTAAATAAAATTGAAAATGGTATGGAAAAAAACCTTCAGTAGTTGTTACCAACTGTTATAGTATTTGAAGTTTTTATAAAATGAAAAACATGAAAAAACTTGAAAAAATAACAATAAAAAGGTTAATATATAGATTACATTTAAAAAAGGATGGATATCACAGGGAAGTGTTTACAAAAAAAATGGGTGGCAATCAATGGGACTAACTCTTTATCTGTTTTTCCATAAAGGAATGGAATGTTAGAGGGAGGGAAAGATTACAACTACACACAGTGACAAAGGAATGTGGGGCAAGGTTATATATATATATATATATATATAAATTATCAATAGGAAACAAAAACTATAAAAATATTTATTTTTAAATTATAACTTTCAATTACATAAATAATGTTTGCAACACATAAATATGTTGAGGAGTGTAAATGTTATGAACTTTTTTTTGCGTATAAATGTGTTTATGTAAGTGAAATTGTGTTCGTTTTTTCTTTTATTTTAAATGCCTTAAACATTTTTACTTCATATTTATTTAACCTGTATAAAAGAGTGTGTTTTTCGGGTGTTCACACTTGAGCCAAATTAAATAAAAACAGTATTTTTTCTAAATGCGACACAAAGGATCCTGACTACGTAATTCAAACGGTCTGGTAGCTCCGACGAAATGAACGATAAAGACAGCAGGCAAACAGGATTGTAAGTACCTAAAAAAAAAAGCAAAAGAAAATATGTTATTAAAGTATTTTCAACTTCAAATAGAAATCTCTATTTTATTTAAGTTTTTGGTCAATTTCAAATTGAAAATATCAATTTCATTTAAAATTTCTCACTTTCATATAGAAAATTTTAGTTTTATTGGCATTTTTTTTTAATTTTCTAATTTTCTCAATTGCAAAATAAAAATGATCAATTTTATATGAAATTTTTTCAGTTTCAAGTGGAAAAAGTAAAATTTAATCTAAAAATTCTCCTTTTTAATTGAAAAGTCTTAATTTTATTTAAAATCACTCACTTTCAAATGGAAATGGTGTATACAGGGAGAATTTTAGTGGACAAAAAAAAATGAAGATTTTCATTAACTAATGAAACTTTTCTTCACAAGTGAACTTTGTATTTAACTAGTCCATTTCCAATTGAAATTAAGAGCTTTCCATATTAAATTGAGAAAAGACCAATTGATATTGAGATTTTCCATATGAAATTGAGAAAAAATAAAATTAAATTGAGATTTTCTAAAAATTTTAAGTTTTCTTTGATCTACTTTTATTTTATTCTTCTTAGTTTAAACGAGCTTAAGATAATTTATTTATTTCCAATATTTCGTCTCCACATTGGGGTGACTTCTTCAGGGAACAAATATTTACAATATTATTAATAATTGTTCCCTGAAGAAGTCACCCAATGTGGAGACGAAATATTGGAAATAAATAATTAATAAATAAATGATCTTAAGCTCGTTTAAACTAAGAAAAATAAAATAAAAGAAGATCAAAGAAAACTTAACATTTATAAAAAATCTTAATTTAATTTAATTTTTTCTCAATTTCACATGGAAATGAAATTAAGATTTTCACTTAAAATTAAGATTTTAAAATTTTCACTCGAAGCAAATGAAATTGTGATTTTTGATTTGATATTGAGAAAAGAACACAAATTCAGATTTTTCATATGAAATTCAGAATAAACCAAACGAAAATTAGATTTCGTAATTGGAAATTGAGAAAAAATGCAAATTTTTCTATTTTTTCGGTTTTCGGAAAATGGCCGGTTCGAGTTATTCGAAAATCCGATTTTTTCGACTCGAATAACTCGGCACTTTGTAATATTTTTTAAGCTTAAAATATCAGAGAAATTTTTTGAAATAATTTACAGGGGTTCCCTCAATTTTAAATACTTGCAAGTACAAAATCCTGAGAAGACAAATATGATTTGTTCCTTTTTCTGCTTTTTCCCGTTATGCCTTTTTAGGATTTTTCGATTTTGAGCTTAATAAACTTTTTCCTAACATTTTTTACATTCTGATTCTTTTCTAAATATTTTCCCACTTAAAGGTTTTTTATTTATAAAATATTAATTTTTGTATTAACTTTGATACTTTTTTTTTTAAATTCTTTTTTTTTTTTTGCTTCTCTATTAACAATTGTGAAGTGAGATTCGTCTTACAAAGAAGGGAAACCACCAAACTCGATGAAATGTATTGAATCATTTGATTTTTTTTGTGATTTTTATGTACAATTTATTTTTTAATTCACATTTCCGCCTTTCATCCACATCGTTGGGTGTCCCGGTGGAAGACCCTCAATGTTAGTGAAATATACTTTTAAAAAGTCGTTCAAAATAAGTTTGGGCCAAAGGTCAAACACTATCGCTATCTATGTTTAGTTTTAAATGTCAACATTTTAGTTTTTAATAATTTTTTTTACTTTGTACAAAAAATTTCAGATATCAGCAAACAGCGATTTAAAAAAACTGAAAATTAAAAAAAAAAAAAACAAAATTGGCTTAAGAAAAATAATCGTAAAAGACGCAAAGAATTTTTTGTAAATCTGAGTGTTTAATATTAATCTTATATATAAAATTCTCGTGTCACAATGTTCGTTCCCGTACTCCTCCGAAACGGCTTGACTGATTCTCATGAAATTTTGTGAGCATATTGAGTAGGTCTGAGAATCGGCCAACATCTAAAAATGGGCGTGATCGGACCAGTGGGCGTGTCAGCTCCCATACAAAGTAAATATTTAATATCTTATATATACAGTTCTATAATAGCCAGAGTCTTAGAAATGTGTGCACGTTGATTATTTGTTAATGTGAATAGTCATGGGAAAAATGGGCGTGATCGGACCAGTGGGCGTGTCAGCTCCCATACAAAGTAAATATTTAATATCATATATCTACAGTAATATAATAGCCATAGTCTTAGAAATTTGCGCACCTTGATTATTTGTTAATGTGAAAAGTCATGGGAAAAATGGGCGTGATCGGACCAGTGGGCGTGTCAGCTCCCATACAAAGTAAATATTTAATATCATATATCTACAGTTCTATAACAGCCAGAGTCTTAGAAATTTGTGCACGTTGATTATATTATGAATAGTCAGGGGAAAATTGGGTGGGATCATACCAGTGGGCGTGGCAGCTCCCATACACAGTGATTATTTAGCTCATATACAAAATTAATATTAAATATCTAGGGTTCTATATTACCCAGCAAAAAAAGAGCGGAAAAAGATGTAGTAAAATCATCACATATACGGATTCAGATGTAGTGCAAATTGAGGTGAAACACGCATGATTTTAACATGGGGTTGTCATAGGACGGAAGTAGTCCAATTTGCTCAAACTTCATTTTATTAAAAGTAGTATGTGTAAGGTCATGAAAGATTGTATTTTTTGATGCTCTTTTGCATAGAACTGAATTTGTTGTTTTTAATTAGTGTTAAGGATATGATGGTAAGTCACATATTTTTAATAAGTGAAAATATGGATTTAAAGAAGTGCTTTAAATGTTATGAGTTATGCACCCTTTAAAACTGCTCTATAGCTTTAAAAATATTTTAAAATAATTGTTTTCAGTTCAAATGAAAAGAAACTTTTTGTAGCTCTGATATTTTGAAATCAGAGCAAAAATTTCATTCATTTAACTTTAGTATGTTTTTTTTACAATTTAATTATGTTTATTTAATGTTATATTTAGTGTTTACATTAACAAGAGAAATTAACAAAACAATTTAAATAAAAGTTGTAGAATAAAGAATTCATGCTATTTAAATACAAAGAATGGTTATACCAATTGAATATAAATTTGTCAGTCATTTGGCTTAAAAAAGAAATCAAAGACGTGTTTCAGTTTCACATCATTCAATTTAAATTAATTCATAAAAAATAAATGTAAAGGATTATTAAACACCTGTCAAACAGGAATTTTTAATGAATTAGTTTGTTCAGTTACTTGGTTATAAAAGAAACTATTTGGGTTCCATAAAAAACTAAAACTTTGATAACAAACTGTCAACTTGTTTTTGGAAAGCATCCGCATTAGATAAATTTTCTTTTGGAGTTTCATTTTCTTCGTCACTTAATTCTTTGTCTAGATTTGACTTCTTTGTTAAAGCCGTAATGGCGATTTTTTGCAAGCTTCAATTCAGCTCTTAGATCCTCTTTAAACGGTTGTACAGAAGATGTTTCATTGTAAGAACCCACTGAAAAAAAATAACATAAACATTGCAGCTAAAATTTTTTTCATTTTTTGATTAGAAAAACACTTACCTGATTTTTTAACAATATTAAATATTACAATATATTTTTTCACTTGAAATTTTTATGCGCTTCTTTTTATATTTTACGCGTCCTTTTCTTTAGACAGTTAGTGATTCACTTTTATATTTTCAAAATAACAAGTTACTTGCTTAGCAAGTACTCGGAGCAAAACATATACATACTTAAAAAATTATCAAAGATTTAAAAAGATTTCACTTAGTTTTATACATTTTGTATTAATAATTTTATTATTCATATTTTTCATTTAAATTGCATTTAAAAACAATTAAATCAACATTTTAAAAATATGTATGTGGTTATTTTTGTTAGTACCCGAATACTTTAAATCACAATTTTCACAACACCAACAAAACAGCTGATTCTACAAATATTTTTTATTTTAACAAGAAATTATTATATATATTATTATATATATTATTATATTTATTATATTATTTTATTTATATTATTATATTATATTATAGTTGTTAAAAGACACAAACTCCCAGTTCCATTCGATTATGTCAAATATCGAATTGTAACCGAACATTCGTGACATTTCTATTAGTAAACGTTGTATATGATGACATTATATGCTAAGTTCAGGAACTGATCTAAAAGGCCAGCATTAGATCAGAAAAATCAGTAGTAGTAGCTACTTTGTGTGTAATGAAAATGTTGTTTCTTTTGAACTACTTCGCATTATTTTTGCTGGGTAGCTATATAGCCTTCAAATTTTGTACGAGTCCATCAATTACAAATATTAGTAGTCGAGCTGAAAATGGGCGGAATGGGATAAATGGGCGTGGTACCAAAAGCAAAAAACAAATAAGCATTAAAATAAATCATCACATTCAAGACTTTTTGCAAGTTTATTTAATAATTTCTTTTTTTTTTTTTGGAAGCCGTTGTCATGTTTTTCAAAACGAGATATCAAACTCTTAAATCGGCTATGTAGTTCCGAAGATATTTACAAAAAACCTATGTTAATAGTTACAAAAAACCTATGTTAATCTTCAAGCTATGTTACACGAACACAACAGCCTCATCCGTCTATTCAAAACAGCCCTAGACCAGATGCCGACAGATGAATTTACGGTTGTGATAAGAGCTGACCAGACAGCGGCTGGTGAGCATTAGCGGCGCTTTAATGCACCAATAATAGGTGACGTCGCAGTTGTTATGGCAGTTGTTTTCAGCTATTCATTTTATATACTTCAGCAAATAAAGGCGATAGAAGGACAAAGAGGAATTAGGCTTTCCATGAAATTACAAATTTTAAAATGATTTACTAATGTGAATTTATTTTTTTAATTATTTATTTGCGTAAAATAATTTCTTGATTTCAAGAATTAATTATAATTAAAATTTGAAGGCAAGACAACGTTTGCCGGGTCAGCTAGTTATACAATAAAATCAACAAAGCTAGACCCTTCAACAAATCAAATAAAGCATTTTTGGTTATTCGAACGTTTTAGTAGTAAAAATGGGCTGAGAAGTTTAAAAAATTCCATGTTAGGACCCATTTTTATATGTAAACCTTTTTCTTTATAATTTGTGCCCTTTAACAGGAATCTAATGTCAAAATATAAATATGTCCACTAACAAAATGTAGGTCCTGAAAGGGAACATTTTTTTAACATCCTTGCTAAAACTTGTAATATTTATTTACGGGAAAATTTTCCTATTTTGTATTTTATCAGAACAATATTTTGTTAGAACTATTTTATGTGTTTTTTGGATTTCTCAAAGGCTTTTGACAGAGTAAATCACGTAATACTTTGTAAAAAGTTAAAAAACTTCTTTGGGTTTGCTGATGCTTCAGTGAGTCTTATATGGAACTATTTGTCAGGACGATCTCAAAAAGTGGTTGTAGGTGAGAGTGAGTCCTGCTTAAGAAGTATATCATCTGGTGTTCCACAGGGTTCTGTTCTTGGACCGTTATTGTTTTGTATGTTTGTGAATGATGTTTTTACTGTATGTAAAAATGCTAGGGTCCATGCTTATGCTGATGACATACAGCTATATGTTTCCAATCGCGTTGGTCTTTTAGAAGATTCATGCTGCCGTTTAAATGTTTAAATGAGGATTTGATGGATATTGTTGAGTGGGCGAGAAGAAATAAATTAACACTTAACCCTCAAAAATCAGTTGTTTTACCAATTAGTAGATATGAAATAGATTTTAATCAATTTCCAACAATTTACCTTGGTAGTACTGCACTAAAGTTTATTAGGAAGGCAAAATATTTAGGGTTCTATATTAACTCAAATTTGACGTGTTGTGACCATATAAATAATGTTATACGTAATGTATTCCTAGCCCTTAGGAATTTGAGATTGTCTTCAAGTTTTACGACGGTCGAAATCAAGCGAAAACTAGTAGTCCAACTAATTCTTCCTCATATTACGTATTCGGCTGAAGTATATAGCAAGATGGACTCGCATTCCTTGCATAAGCTTCAGGTATTGTTTAATAATGCAACAAGATATGTTTACGGATTTCGCCGATTTAGTAGAATCTCCTTCTATAGAAAAATGATTCTGGGCTGTGATTTGGTAGATTATTTACGCATGAGAAATTTATTGTTTTTGCATAGATTACTCTATAAGAAAACTCCTTATTATTTATATGATAAGATTGTACATGGGTGGTCACCGCGATGTTTTACATTAATACCTCCGACATATAATTATCTTAACACCAGCAGATTTTTCTTTGTTAACGCCATTTATCTTTGGAATTCTTTACCTTTAAATTTAAAACTCATAACTAGTAAAAACAGTTTTAAACACTCTCTTTTTAATTATACTGTTAGAAACGTCTAAATCTTACATTGCCATTTCCTTTTTCTCTTATTTTCTTCTTTCAGTTACTAGTAGCCAAATTTTATAAAAAAAAAAAAAAAAAAAAAACTATTTTATTTTTTATTATTTTTTTTTTATTATTTAATTTTTTTTTTCAAAATTACCTATTTGTTCAAACTTATGACTTTTTATAAACTATGTTATTCTAACTAAATATTATTATTATGACGCACATTATGTAATACTTTTTGGACTGTAAAAGAATTTTATTCTTATTGTCCTTATAATGATCTCAAATAAATTAAACAATTAAACAATTCTTGATCAAAAAAAAATAAAAAAAAAAATAAAATATTTCAGCAAATAGTTATAAACTATTCTGCACTCAGAGGTTAGGTTATTGTTTTGTCGTTTAATAATAAAAAAAGTTATCAATTGAGTTAAAAATAGGGGAACATGCTTTTATTTTTTAAATAAATATTTCAACTTTTTCATACATTTCTTCAAATAATTTACTATTATTTACCGATTTTTTTAATTTCATTAATTTAAAGTTTCATACAAATGTAACCATAAAAACGGAATATTGTAGTTTATTTGTTACCGTTATAGTTATTATTTATTTAAATTTTTATTTGTTGCCTGCTTCACAAAAAAAAAATATTCAAAAAATTTCAGTCTGTTTTTTTTTTTTTTAAATGGTTTGTTTAAATACTATTTTAATTATTTCAGTTCATTTAATAAGAAATTGAAAAAGTTTGTACAAATACTAAATCCATTCAAACATGATATGTAAGTAGTGTGTGTGTCTACATTTTGTAGAACAAACGAAAACAAAAAACTGAAAGAATTTCAAATAACTGAATCGAAGATTTTTATTGATCTTAAGTTAAAATTTGAAGTTAATATTTGAACATTTATTCAAACAATATTTAAAAATAAATAACAAGAAACAGTAGTAGACAGGATTTTAAGTGAATTATCATTTATTTTTAATTATATTTTCAGTGAATTTAAACTACTAACTATTTTGAGTGTTCTAAATTGTTTTCTCTGATGGCACTTTTTTTGTTCAATAAAACTTAATAAATAGTTAATGCACAAACCTATCAAATTTTGTTGTTATCTTGAATTCAGAAAATGAATCATTGTAGCTTATATATTAAAAGAGATTAATAAGCTTGAAAATTTTTTGCCATTTAACACGACTTTTACCGAAAACTCTCTTTGTTGAATATCCGAAATTTTGGTACATGTCAAACAAAATTTAGCAAGGTTATTGGTTTACATATTATTGGGATGCACAAATTTTGTGAAAATCGTTTTATATTAAGTCAAATCTAACCTACACTCAAAAAAATAAGTTAGTAGAAAAGTTAGTAAAACGTCGTGCAAACCAATTACACTATTTCCCAGCAAATTTTTTGCTGAAATTGTGTTTTCAGCTAAAATTTTAGTTATACTTATTCAGCACTTAACTGTTTTGAACTGAAGTTTTACTAATGTTTTACTAATTTATTTTGCTAAAAAATGTGTGCTGATTAGCACATTGATAGTGCGGACGGCAACGCAGAATGAATTAGATGTGGCGGCATGTTGAGATGTAGTAGTGACGAGGAAAATGGTTCTAAAAAGTCTAGTAAGACTTATAACAACAATGGAATATTTTTGTATATGTCTTTCATACAGAAACAACAACTTAAATTGTTCGTTGTCACCGGCGTGTGAAAGTAATTGTCTATTAATTAAATAAAAGACAAAATAAAATATTTAAATTTAATGAAGATTAAATTTGTATTGTAAACTAAATATTTATAGAGATTAATAATCTAGTGTGGTCAAATTGCAAACTAATATACAGACAGGCAGACAGAATAAATCGTGGGGCCACTAGATGATAGCGCGCTATCACTACGTCCATAAGAAAAGGCCAAAGACACACATCTTTTATGTTTCATTTAGCTTATTGCAGAAAAAGGGTATTTTAGATTAATAATCTAGTGTGGTCAAATTGCAAACAAACAACAGACAGGTAGACAGAATAAAGCGAAAGCCAAAGACACACATCTTAGGTAGATTTTTATGTTTCCTTTTTCTTATTGCAAAAAAAGGGTTGTATATGTCAGATTTTATTCATTTTTCTTTTCGTTTCTAGAATTATTTGCGGCATTTGCGTTTCTTTAAAAGATAGCATCATTTAGACAACCATTGAAATAAGTAGTTGAAAAATAATTTTGTTTATGTTATATACAATTATTTCTATTTTGTTTTTTTTTAGATATTACATTAATTCATGTCGTCAATGTGGGAGTATGGTCATTTTTATGTTTTGTAACGTAGTGTAAATTATTTTTAAAAGAATCACAAAAATATGTTTTATGATTTTTGGCAAATAAATTAACTAATGAATAATTTTTCTACAAATTTATCGAGTTTTTTTCAGTCTAGCAAGAGTTTTTTAATTTCTAATCCACTAAGTGTTAGCAAAACTTTTGCTGAATCTCCTAATATTGTTGCTAAAAATGAGCTCGCTGATTTTCAGCAAAGGATTTTGCTGACATTGCCACTTATTTTGTAAGCGCACTCCTAAAATTTTGCTGGCTCAGCAAATTTTTTTTGCTGAATTTACTTGTTTTATATTTTTGAGTGTATGCGCTTTTTTTTTAAATACTCTCAATAAAAAGATAAAAATACTAAAAAAATTTCTAATTACTGACAAAAAGCTGTATTTTTTATTTTTTGCATACATTTTTGTATTGGGTTTTTGGTTTCAGAAAAATCGATTTGTTTCTTAATCATAATTCTAAAATTTGGATACTAGACTTCAAGTAGTTTTTTATTTAAATTGGGGGTATTCATAATACGCTTCGTATTTGGTGTATCAGTACACAAGACGTATTTGCAGATACAAAAATTAACAATTGAAGGGCTTGTTGTAAAAACTTGATAAGCCACATTTCATTTTTAGTTTGTTTCAGCCTTTTAAATGTTGAAAGAATACAAGAAATATGATACAAGAATATGATACTCTAGGTACTTGTAATAATTGATTAAGCAAGATCCCTATCAAATATAAACCAATGGAATGTCTAGAAAACAGCGAAAATTCATAAAACAACAAATGTGGCTTATCGTGTTCTTACAATAAGCCCTTCAATAGTTCCTTCGTTTCTTCTCAAATTCCGCGTTTATTTCTTTCGAAAAATATTTCTATATTTATAAAATAGAATATTTTATTATAAACAGTTAAACCTATTTTTTTTTTAATTTGTTAAAATATTTGAAACTTGTAAATAAAATTATAAAACAAATTGTAAAGGGTCCGCCATCTAACGTTTTTTTTCAACTGGTGCTTATTTCGTGAATGGTAACACTTAGCTCATGTCTGATTTGACAGATAATTAGTTTTATCCTTCCGCTGAACGAATATGGTCCGTATGTTCGTTATCTTGTGAAAAAAGTGAAAAAAACTGGCATCCTCATCAATAAACCAAAGCGTGAAAAGCCAAAAACAATGCGTACACCCGAGAATATTGCTGCTGTGGCAGAAAGTGTGCGTGAAGCGCCATTAGCATCAATTCACCGTCGTTCTCAACAATTGAACATTTCGGAGACATCATTGAGACGAATTTTGCATAAAGACCTTGGGGTATGACGCCATACAAAGTCCAATGGTTCAGGAGTTCAAAAAAAAATAAAGTTATTTGACGGACCCTTTATAATAAACATTACAGAATTGGCAAAACATTTATGATATTAATGTTATAAAAATACGATGTTTATGCTATATACGACATTACATGAATGCGGCTAATGTTTTTTTACTCTCCTGCAAAAAAAAAACTAAAAGTGTAGTTACGGCCTTTTGGATTTTATGTGACGAAATGTAAAGTCAAGAATATGTCATACATCTATACTAATATTATAAAGAGGTAATGTTTGTATGTTTGTTTGTTTGTAGAAAGTAATCTCCGTAACTAATCATACGATTTCTAAATTTTTTTTACCAATATTTAATTTGGTCCTCCAGGATGGACATAGGCTATACATCGTTCGGGAATTTTTTAAGTTATGAGCGGAAACATAAAAATAATATATATATAAAACCGGATGTGTGTATGTATGTAACGTATGGACTCCAAAACGGCTGGGCCGATTTTAATGAAATTTTTAGGGAATCTTCAGAATATTCAGGCGGGTGACACTGTGATGTGTCTTATTTTTGATTTTCTGTCTGTGGGTGGAGGGGCGTGGCAAAATCCAATTTTCATATTGTATCACCAATGACTTATACATATATTTATTTTTTTTGCTTTTTTTATTTTATTTTTTTTTTTTTTTGAAAGCCGTTGTCATGTTTTTCAAAACGAGATATCAAACTCTTAAATCGGTTATGTAGTTCCGAAGATATTTACAAAAAACCTATGTTAATCTTCAAGCTATGTTACACGAACACAACAGCCTCATCCGTCTATTCAAAACAGCCCTAGATCAGATGCCGACAGATGAATTTACGGTTGTGATAAGAGCTGACGAGACAGAGGCTGGTGAGCATGAGCGGCGCTTTAATGCACCGGTAATAGGTGACGTCGCAGTTGTTATGGCAGTTGTTTTCAGCTATTCATTTTATATACTTCAGCAAATAAAGGCGATAGAAGGACAAAGAGGCGTTGGGCTTCCCATGAAATTACAAATTTTAAAATGATTTACTAATGTGAATTTATTTTTTTAATTATTTATTTGCGTAAAATAAATTTCTTGATTTAAAGAATTAATTACAATTAAAATTTGAAGGCAAAACAACGTTTGCCTGGTCAGCTAGTTTTATATAATTCACAATTATTTAAATTATGACGTCGGTGAATAAATAATGGCAATTTACAATTTAAAAAAAAAACACTGAAAATTATATCGATTAAAAAATGGTAAATAATTTGCACAATCTTTTTTTTTTATTTTTTTCTGCAAAAATTCTTTTTCCAAATTTCATTTTCAGAAACTTGTTTTGTGAATTTTTTTTTCCTTGATTTTGTTTAAATTTTTTTTTCATCTCAATGCATGGAAATGGATATTCAAATTCAACACATCCGAAATTTAGCTGACTTTACTGACTTTTTTTTGAGTGCATAGACAAAAATTATTACCTGAATTCCAGCAACTGCCAAAACAACACCAGCTAAAACCAGAGTTTTCGAGTCCAATATTCCTAGCAGTTTATGTAAACATCCACCAGGACTTGCATGAGCTACAGTACAGACTTCAGCTTCATTGAGATTGATGACAGGACAACATGATGAAGGTATAGTTTTATTTGGGAATATAGTTTCCCAATCGATGGGTGCATAAGTACCACAGCAGCCCAACTAGAAATGCAAATATTCTTAATAAATTGTCCAAACTTTTAAAGAAAACAAATCCACTCACCTCTGTTTGCAATAAAGTCCAACCATCACGATAATCCTCTCGATCATTGTAATATTTCATGGTATTATTAAATTGTGTCTCCATAATCTGCTGCAGACCGGTATGTTTGATATAGCCAGCTATACCCAAACCAATTTCAAAGAAGAACACAATCAATGCCAATACGGCAAATGATAGAATCATGCAACTGTTTTCTTTTAAAGCGCCACAACAGCCCAAAAAGCAAATAAAGGCTACCACTGCACCGACAATCATTAAAATAATGGGTGCCGTCCAAATGTGATCACTAACAAAATTCGAATAGTGCGAATAATTAAATTGAACCATAGCACCCACTAAAAGTATTAAAATGCCCGATAGCTAAAAAAAATAAAATTTTAAATGAAAGAAATACAATTTTTGAATTTAAATTTATGAACTTTTTTTTAAAAATACTTACGGCAAATAATAAATTGCATACAAATGTTAAATATTTTACACATGTTAAACCTCCCGAAGCCATTGTTTTTTTTTTCCAGTATTTATTTTCAAAATTCAATCTGAAATAAAAGAAAAATAACGGATTGAAGAAAAATAAAATTGAAATTCTTTAGATGTTCTTTAATTTAATATTAGTACGAATATGTTGTGTCTCTTCATTAACTACTAAATTTAGAATAATGTTAGCTTTAAATTTTAAACCACTTCAATACCAACCAACCACACACACACACACACACACACACACACACACACACACACACACACATATGCATACACTCACTCCTCAGCACACTTGTTCACGCATGCCATAAAAAAAATGTCTCTTAAAATTACAATAGGAAAGTTAGGGTGGAATTTATTTAATTGGCCGACTCCATGATCTTTGGGTTTTTAACAAGACTGCTTTTGAGTTCCCATATTTTGAATTAATAATTATTAAAGTTATTTCTGATCCTGCAGGTAAATGAACGAATAATAAATTTTCTTTAAATATCATTAGCACTTTCAATATAAACTATGTGGATAGCACTTTTTCAACTTATTATCATTCTACGGAGATTTTTAATAATTTCTGCCAAAACTCCCATATAACTCCCATATATGGGCAGGTGCTTCAAAGTCTATTTTGGGGCTTCTGGAGTGTGTGCAACGGAGAGCGTTGATGCTTATCAACGACAGTGGGGTTTCGAACTCTATTGACTCGTTGGAGCATCGTCGAAATGTGGGTTGTGTCACTTTGTTCTATAGATATTACTATGGGAAGTGTTCTGCTGAGATAAGCCGACTCATTCGAGGGACCGGGTCTCTGTTCGTACTACCCGCTTGTCAAGTAGATCTCACCCGTTTGTTGAGCACAACGCATTACAGAAAAAATTCGTTTTTCAGTCGCACTAGCCGTATGTGGAATTGTTTCCCTGCGGAAGTCTTCCCTGCAAATTACAATTTAGAAAAATTCAAGTCAAATGTCCACAAACACTACTCCCTCTTTCCTCCTCTCCATAACCTATTTTCCTGATATCAACACAATGCAATGCATTAATAGGGGCATCCCCTGAGTGTCGATTCAACGTAAAAAAAGGCGTTTTTATACAGGTATAGAACTTTAAGTTGGCAACACTTTTGACTTTTGCAAATTTATTTTGAAAATCATGGCTCTCTTCAAAATACGTATAGCGCCTACGTCCATTATACGGTCAACATAATCGTCCATCAGAGTAATTAATTCGATTAACTATGGAACGTTTTCGCACCACGTTTACTCTAAATGATAATATGCATCCACAGAGACGTATTACAGTGCGTACAGAAGAAGTCATTGCTGCTGTAGAGCGTAGCGTAGAGGAAGACCCCAATTAGTCTATCCGCCATCGTGCACAGGAATTGGATATGTGTCCATCCACTTTATGGAAGATTTTGCGGAAAGATCTTGGTTTGCGTGCTTACAAAATCAAACTCGTGCAACAATTGAAGCCACACGATTACCTAGCAAGGCGTAGATTCGGTGAATGGGCCCAAAACAAGATTGCCGTTGATTCCGATTTTCATAAGCGAATTTTGTTTAGCTCAATTAACAAAACTGGCGTATTTTGATTGATCATAATCTTCAAGTGTATGTCGAGACACCGTTACATTTAGAAAAACTGACTGTTTGGTGTGCTTTATGGGCTGGTGGAATCATTGGTTCGTACTTCTTTAAAAACGATGCAGGTCAGAACGTTACAGTCAATGGTGACCGCTATAGAGCCATGATTACTGACTTTTTCGTTCATCAATTGAACAACCATGATGTACAGTTGCTGTGGTTTCAACAAGACGGCGCAACATGTCCCACAGCTCGTGCCACAATTGATTTATTGAAGGAAACGTTTGGAAACCGATTAACTTCAGGTTTCGGACCCGTGAATTGATCTCCAAGACCGTGCGATTTAACGCCGCTGGACTAGTTTCTGTGGCGATATGTGAAGTCACTAGTCTACGCCGATAAGCCCGAAACGATTGACCACTTGGAGGACAACATTCGCCGCGTTATTGCCAATATACTTCCACAAATGTTGGAAAAAGTCATCGAAAATTGGACCTCCAGATTAGACTACGTCCGAGCCAGCCGTGGCGATCATATGCCCGAAGTCATATTTAAATTATAATGTCAGAAGATTATCTTTCGAATAGAATAAATTTCATGACAATTTAAAAAATCATCTCTGTTTTCTTCCATTTTAAAGTTCTATACCTCTATAAAAAACACCCTTCAGTTAGGGTTAAATGGGTATATATCAGAAAGTAAGTACAGTATTTTCTTACACCATCATGAAAAACCAATTACAAAAGTTCGAGAGACTTTATAAAGAAACATCCTGGAGATTATTCAGGTCTTCGAAGAACTTGCTTTCCTGTCTACTCCTCTTCGTCTCCGCAGCTCCTCTAAAGTACCTACGTAATTCACCCAGGGGCACAGCCGTCCGGCACATTGCGCAGTGGCCAGGTAGAATTCTGCAAACAAGAACCGTCCTCGTTCAACTTGGGTTGAGCATTGCGACATTCTATGACATATCAATGAATTGTCGGTTGTGGGAGAGTACGATGACATCTAGTAGGTTAGTTCTGTACCATGTTTAAGGCATAACTTCTTAAGCCCACATATTTAACATCTAGGATCTTCGTGCACCAATTTCTTAAGATAATGCCTATATCTGCTATCGCGAACTGCTGGAGGACTTTTGAGGTGATTGTTCGATCAGGTAGGGCTGGCCAGCTGACTCTGATATCCAGAGTAGTGACATCGCGGTCTATACGGACGGTTCAAATATGAAGATGTGGACAGGTTATGGAGTTTATTCATCTTCGAGGACAGTCTTGCTGCTTTAACTGATCTGTAATCCGAGACGTATTATAACTCAGTTGAGACGACATAAACCCTAGGACATGTTGGGAAACGAGTTGGTTGATAAGTGGGCAAGGAATGGCTCTTGTTCGTTCGATCACCCCGTACAGACGAAAGACCTGGTTACTAGTGAAGCTGTTCGGTGTGTTAGAGGACATATCGGATAGGGAGACGAGTGCAAAATAGACATACTTTACTGATTTTAAAATATCTCGGACGATGTAGCCGTTGTAAAGAAAAAAACTAAAACTTTTTTGTTTTCGGTAAGTGGACAATCAGTATGCTTATAGAAATTGTCATTCTGCGAGATAGATCGAATAGCTGTGCGCATGGGTCACTCCTCTGCATATTATTACAATAGCTGTAAGGACGCAGAGGAGACAGTAGCCGTTGTAAAGAAAAAACTAAAACTTTTTTTTTTTGGTAAGTGGAGATAGGTCGAATAGTTGCGCGCATGGGTCACTGCAGTGTATATTATTACAGTGGCTGTAAGAACGTAGAGGAGACAGATCAGTATCTAATAAGAGAGAAAGTTGGAATCAAGTGAACTTGCCGTTTGGAGAGGACCCATTCATCATAACCTATTCAATGGCTTTAAATAAAGGCATTTAAGCCATGTTTGAACTTTTATTTTCTCCTCTGGTTTAAAGACCCAAAAAGCGAAATATCGTCAAGATACTGTAGTCTTTATATCCTTAAAAAAAAAAAAAACAAAGTAAATTTTGAACATATCGACTTTTTCAACTGGAATACCATTATTTTTCCACCAAACATTTTTGTTTTAAAACTAGCCACTGCAAAACTAAAATTTGCCTTGATATAAGTTTCTTACAATCAGTTGCCGAAGACCGGATTTCAAAGCAAGTTCAGATATTTTAGTTTCAGTAGAATCCCCTTAAAGATGCACGGGCTTGAAACTTGTTCTAAAAATTATTCCTTGGACGCGGCATGGCTAAAAGCCTATATAATTTTGCGTCTCTACAATGGAAGTGTAACGTTTCTAAATAGTCCATAGGCAAATTATAAATGTCGCCCCAATTTTAATATATTAGTACTTCATAGCGCACTCAAACTCATGTACGTCCGTCTGTCCATACTTATAATATACATATGACAGTAATTCTTTTCTTTTACAAGTGTTGTAGTGCAGCTACCCGCCAATAATAAATCAATATTACCAGTAGTACGAATATCTACAAATGGATGAATGTAAGTAGAACTAGCTGTCTCATCAATAACGCATCGGAGTATGAATTTTATGAAGAAAACAATAACAAAAAGAACGAAATATACAAAATTTAAATCTTTCTCATCAGCACAAAACACACTTGTTACGGATGCATATTGTTTTCATATGTTAGAAATTGTATGTTAAACGATAGTTGAAGGTTTTCATTTTAAACTTCCCCTTTATTGGCGGAAGACATGAAGAGATACACTTCCATGTGACCACACAAAATGGGCTAATTACAATATGTATGTATAATTATTGCAGATGTGTTATTTTTTTATTACCAAAGATTGGCAGAACTTCGGACAAAATAATGTTGTGTGTGTCAAATCGCAGACCTTAAAACCGTAACCACAGACGTAACGGTATGTTTCCAAATGTCTTTAGAATATCACTTTCATTTTGAGACTAAAATATTTATAGTTGGAAAACATAGTCAGAATTCACCGAATCAGTTATCTTGGAATATCATCAAAGGGGCATACGAACCAAAAGTCGTCTGCAAGATTGTGAGGATCAAAGTCATTAATTCGTTATTTACCACACAATTATATTATATTAAATTTAATATTAATTTTTGAATTATATATTTGAATTATGTTGACCGTTAAATATTTAAATACTGACGCCACCTACATTCTCATGTTATTACTAATATAACATGACATGTTGTCGTTGCAGCTCTGTTGCGTAAATGTTTGTATGTGTTGTATGTTTAATGGTTTAATGATCGCAGATTTAGGTATAAAAGCAGAACAAAAACAGAAAATAGATCAGTCTGGCTGTGGCGGTCAATTAGGTATATTGGGTTGCCTAACTAGTTAAAACCATTTAAAGGTAAAAAATAGGAAATGTTTGGGTTGGCTTTTCTTCTTACATTTCGTCTTTCAGACAATCCCTATATAAAGCTACGATGAGGACGGTTTGGGTTTGCTTTCCTCTAATATTACCTTTATCCTGACCCGTAGTTAGGAGGGCTGTTTGGATTGACTTTCCTCAAATATTACCTTTATCCTGACCCGTAGTTAGGAGGACTGTTTGGGTTGAATTTCCTCAAATATTAATATATCTGTCTGTCCCTTAGTTAGGGGGACTGTTTGGGTTGATTTTCCTCAAGTAATAGAATTTTGTCTGTTCCAAAGGTAAGATGACTGTTTGGGTTGACTTTCGTCAAATATAATCTTTATCATGTCCCGTAGTTAGGAGGACTGTTTGGGTTGACTTTCCTCAAATATTAAAATATCTGTCTGTCCCTTAGTTAGGAGGAATGTTTGGTTCCATAGGTAAGATGACTGTTTGGGTTGACTTTCGTCAAATATTATCTTTATCATGTCCCGTAGTTAGGAGGATAGTTTGGGTTGACTTTCCTCAAATATTAGAATATCTGTCTGTCAATTAGTTAGGAGGAATGTTTGGGTTGACTTTCCTCAAATATTAGATTTTTGTCTGTTTCATAGGTAGGATTACTGTTTGGGTTAACTTTCCTCAAATTATTAGAGCATTTTTCTGTCCCTTAGTTAGGTGGACGGTTTGGGTTGACTTTCCTCAAATATTAGAATTTTGTCTGTTTCATAGGTAAGATGACTGTTTGGGTTAACTTTCCCCAAATTGTTTGAACATTTTCCTGTCCCTTAGTTAGGAGGACTGTTTGGGTTAACTTTCCTCAAATATAAGAATATTTTTCTGTCCTTTAGTTAGGTGGACTGTTTGGGTTGACTTTCCTCAAATATTAGATTTTTGTCTGTTTCATAGGTAAGATTACTGTTTGGGTTACCTTTCCTCAAATATTAGAATATTTTTCTGTCCCTTAGTTAGGTGGACTGTTTGGGTTACCTTTCCTGAAACATTAATATATTTGTCTGACCCTTAGTCGACTTTCCTCAAATATTAGAATATTTGTCTGTACCTTGGTTAGCATTATACAAAAACATTGTACGATTTTGATAAGATACTAAGAATTAAGAACAATTTAATAATCAATAAAGTCCCTTAGTTGACTTTCCTCAAATATTACATTTGTCTGTCCCTTGGTTAGAAGGACTGTTTGGGTTGACTTTTCTCCAATATTAGGATTTTGTTGGTGTGATCCGTAGGAATATTATCTGTCGTAAGGGTGTGGTAGTATAAGATGTGTCGTTTATATGACCGGAAATGTATATTATTTTAAATAAAAGCAATGCATTGAGCATTATACAAAAAGATTGTACGATTTTGATAAGATACTAAGAATTAAGAATAAGAACAATTTGATAATCAATAACGTTTATAAAAAAAAAATATTAAAGTGTGCGCGTTTTCCTTTGGCCTTTGGAAAAAATAAATCTTTAACGAACCCTGGACTCGACTGAGCCTATCCCTGCTACCAGTGAAAGTACGTCGTAACATCATATAACAAAATTTAACAGAACTGTTGAAGGATTCTCCTACAAGGGGATTTCTGATGAAGAAACCCGAATCCGCTAAGGGCATGTCAAAAGAGGTCTTCAAGATATTTAATATATAACAAAATTTAAGAGAACTGTTGGACCTCCTTTCCTTATACAGGGATCTCTGATGTGCGTTAATAGAATCATAAGGAGTGAAATTCTCTATATTCACCCTCTAACCGGCAAGCACGCTTCTAGACGTGCTCATTTGTGACCAATTTAATAGGTCATAAATGAGCCAAATTAGTGTTTTATAATAAGAAATCAAACTTCACTAAAAGAATTCTCTGCATGATATCAATGAATTTTCGCATTAGATCTATGAAATGTCACTGCAACTAGTCCACTGAAACTTTTCATTAAATTAATGAAGTTTTTCATGCAATTTAATGAAAAATTTTGCGAAGTAATGGTTTGGAAGCGAGAAACTGTTA
This sequence comes from Delia radicum, assembly GCA_021234595.1. Taxonomy (NCBI): domain Eukaryota; kingdom Metazoa; phylum Arthropoda; class Insecta; order Diptera; family Anthomyiidae; genus Delia; species Delia radicum. The sequence goes on from CM037854.1 coordinate 194,302,739, forward strand.
AAGTTAAAATTTCGTAAAATTTCAAAAAGCAAATATTTTGAAATTAACACAATTTCTAAAAATCTTAAAAACATTTATGTTGACTAGAAACCGTTTATAGTAAATACAGTCATATTGAAGCTCAATCTTTACAAAAAAAGTTCTGATTTAGCTCCAAGAACATGCAGGATTCCAATAGGATTCCTCTAAAGGACATCGTCCTAACTTAAAAGAAAGATTATATTTAGTTCCTTCACATAACAAATTCAATTGTGGCAACCAATTTTTTTCCAACCGAATTGATTCGGTTGCTGCAACCTCGTGAATCCGTTTGTCCCAACCGAATTCAGTTGTCACAACCGAAATCGGTTGCTACAACCTCCAATTTAGTTGCACCAACCGAATTCAGTTGTGACAACTGAATTTACGAGGTTGCGGGAACCGAATCAATTCGGTTGGATGAAGTTTTCTAATTTTTATGAGAATGTAGTAAAGCCTTTAAATTTAATCAATATAAGTTAAAGTGGGTTTTCACTCAATTTCGCCTTTTTCGAAAAACTCAAATCGACATCAAAAAGTTTAATTTTTGAACTGTAATTATATCTTAGTAAGAGGATTAATTTTTGCCTAAGCCTATTTTGGCTCACATCGCCTAAAGTAGGCAACGAAAAGAAATTTGATAGACGCGTGGTATAAATTTCATTGCAAAAAAGCTTAGACCAGTTTGAGGGTTAATTTACACAACAGAATGCAAATTTAAACAGCAAATTTTGTATTTACTTTCGATTATAAAATATGTATGTTACTGTTGGTACTGAATGCAACACCCACTTTTAAAGAACGTACAAACCAAATAACCAAGTTATAAATAGGAAGTAACAGGTTAGAAATGTCAATTATATAAGAATATTTTATGTCCATCAATCACAATCAACTCGTAGTAGCATGAAGTAAATGCAATAAAATTGACATTTTTATATTTAACTAAATAAGGGCAAATATCAATACACACTTGACGAAATTTAATTAAATGTAGAAATTGTTTGAGCATTTTGAAACCAAATTTTAAATTTTGATTTGCGTGTTTTCAATAGACGTAAATTCGGACACTTTAACCTGAGTAACAAACATGTATTAACAACTAGGGAATTTATTTTTAATTTTTTATTATTAAATATTTTCGTTTTAGTGCTTCAGATAGACCTCTCTCCTGGTAGACTTATTAGACAAATGTTCTCTTGTTTTTAAATACAAAATGACAAAAATTCATACAAAAAAATGAGTTGGATAATAACAAAATAAAATTTTTTTCTAAAAAAATATCTTTTATTTGTAATGTTAATAGACCGGTTCGAAATTGCGAACAAAAACTTTCGGAATTGAGTTTTATATAATTTTTTTGTAAATAAACTAAATTTCACTTAAATTAAAAAAAAAATTAGACTACCCCACGCTGGGAGCCACAATTTACAAAAAAATGTGTGTTCATAATTTACAAAATTGTTTCTGTATTAACCTCTGTAGGACCATGCTATGTTCCTTTGGTTGCAGCTATGAAATTTTATGACACAAACGAAGATTATCAATCGAATATTGACATATCCCAAAAAAATCAAATTTAAACGAGAATTACAGATTTTATGAGTCATCCAAAAATTTGGAACTTTTTCAATATCTTCAAATTCCTTAAACAAATTCGTCTGTAAATGTTTTTAATCCAAAATCAACAATTGCAAATAACGTTACGTGACTAATAATATAGGTGCATTTAATTGAATTATGCTCAGTATGTAACCAACGAACATATAAACCAAGAAGTGCAAAAGTAGGACTAACGACTTTTAAATGTTGAGGAAAAAATGTTTGGGGAACGCTCCGGAACCCGGAGAAAAAATTTGTTCGCAAACCCAAATGCTTTTGAAAATTCTTCGTCCCGCCAAACGCTACTTGTTCACTTCCTGGTTTATATGCTCCTTGATTCGTCACGGCACAGAACGGCAAGACTAATGGAGCCTTAACGGGTCTAATAGACAACACAAGTCACTTGCGCGACTGTGTTTCAGTACGCGTAAACTTAAAAAGTGTAAGAACATTTTTTTTTATAAAAAATCAAAATCTTTTTAGTTTTTAAACAATATTTCGACGCCTATTTGGTCCCAAATTAAATAAATTTCTAAGAAGTGGTTAATTCAACTTAATTTTGTTTTTTTTTTTGTTTAAGAAATTGCAAACGTTTTTGGTGTGAGTGAAAAAAGTATACATATAATTTAGGTCAATAAAATTTTAAAACAAAACGTTTTATCAGCTGCAAAATTTCCCTTCGTATTCATTTACTATATACATAAATTCTTACGTATGCACTAATTATATATTCAAGTTAAAATAGTGGAAATTGGTGAACAACTTAAGGCATATAACGAAAAATTAAACATAATAAACTTAAGTGACTTAGAATTTGTAAGGGTACTAAACGAAAGTTTTAAAATAGCCGGATATAATTTAACCATGAAACGACTTACAAACGAACAACGCTTGCAGATTGTTGAATTTTATTATCAAAATTCATGCCCGGTTAAGAAAGTGCATCGTGTACTTCTTCCAATGTATGGTCAGTTTGGGCGACCTTCTGAGCCGGCTATTTGGAATCTTGTGACTAAATTTCCCACCAAATTTACATTAAACCACCAACACGCATACATAGAGTGAGGACAGATGAAAAAGTCGCAGCTGTATCCGCCAGTGTTGTTGATGACCGTGAATTATCGATTTGGCGCCGTTCGCAGCAATTGGGCCTCTATTTGTTACTCCACTACGTGGAAAATTTTGCGGAAGGATTTGGGTGTAAAACCTTTTAAAATACAGCTGGTGCAAGACTTGAAGCTACACAACCTAAACAAACGCATAACTTTTGGAGAATGAGCGCTGGCAAAAGTTTGATGAAGATCCACTTTTTTAGCGGAAAAATTGTGTTTAGCGACGAAGCTCATTTCTGCTTGAATGGATACGTGAACAAGCAAAATTGCCGGATTTGGTGTGAAGAACTGCCAGAAGCATTGCAAGAACTGTCAATGCATCCCGAAAAATGCACTGCTTGGTGTGGATTATGGGCCGGTGTCTTCATTGGACCGTACTTTTTCAAAGACGACGAAGACAGGAACGTTACTGTGAATGGCGAGCGCTACCGTGTGATGATTACTAATTATTTTTTTGCCCAAAATGGAAGAGCTGGACTTGCCCAATTAAGAGGCGAGTCCGGTGAACAGTTTATTTCACGTTTGGGGCCGGTCACCTAGTTCGTTCGATTTAACGCCTTTAGACTAATTTTGTAGGGCTATGTTAACCCCTATAGACAGAGACAAGCCGGCAACGGTTGACGCACTGGAAGACACTATTGAAGAATTTATTCGTGAGATACCGGCCGATATGTTGGAGAGAGTATGCCAAAATTGGACCAAGTGTATGAACCATTTGAGGCGTAGACGCGGTCAACATTTACATGAAATCATCTTTAAACATTTACTTATGTAGATCGTTAAATCGATTCAAATAAAGATTTCATACATTTCTCTAAATTTTATGTGTTTTTTTTAAATCAAATCCGAAAGCTCTTAAAAAATCACCCTTTACAAACCGTAGTAGGAATACCCCCAATATGTACGAATAAAAAAGTAAAGTCAAAATAAAATTTTCAAACTGCCTTTTTTTTGAGTTAGATTCAATATGCTTAAGACACCTTTTAGGATGTCAGTTAAACCAAGTTTAGTGAAACCGAAAAAAAATTTTGTCACCCATTTCTAAGTTTATTAACAAACCTTAGTCGGAACAACTTTTCCTTGTTTAAAAGAAATCACATTCCAATAGCAGGACAATAATTACAAACTGCTTTAAGTTTAAAGATAATCTACTTACATCGTAAAACTCTTTCTTAAGCTAATTATATACCGACCTTAAGACAATCAAGTCAATAACTTTTTTTAAGTTCTTCAAAGAAAATACTCTTCGTTTTCCATAGTGTATTTTGTTTTGTATTATTTATAATATCAAGTATTCTTATGTACTTACGACTGACTTACTCTCGTACATATTGACAATTCAGTTTTGACCCCATTTTCAGAAATCGATAGTTTAAAATGCAACTAAAAAAGGTTGTATAATAGTTTATAACAATTCTAAATAGTTTTAAATTCAAAGTAGAGTTTATACTAACAAACCAAGAAATGATGTATAATTTGAAATTGTATGCAGTTGAACAATTTACAGATTCTAAGGTAATTATTAGGAAAAAGTGTTCTAAGTCCTTAAAATTTAATGATTTTCAGATAGGCATAAAAAAGTGGGATTTAGACAAATTTCGCTGTTTTGCAAAATGTTGTATACAAATTCGTTGATTTATAAAAATGATTCTTTAAAACAATAATACAGATAAATATTTAATAAATTTTGTGTATTTTCACTAACAATTGCCAATTTGATCGAATTTCATCAGCGAAAAACGGTCATGACTTGGTTGTTGAAAACTTTATCATATAGAGACAATCTGACAATTATAAGTCACAAATAATAATACAATTTATATGGAAAATCACTGATGAGCCTGTCCATTAATATAACACTGTATGAAAAAAGGTTTTCATTCGGGTACATTTTTTTGTGATTTTAGATTTGATTAATTTGATAGTTTTACGAAATTCTTTAACTTTTCACGCTGGGTTCTATCAAAGAGTAAATAAATAGGAAAGAGTATCCAATACAATAAATCATCTTAAATCGCTCTCTTTAGGCCTATAAAATGCTCTGCAAGATAAAAAATCTTTAGCCCTATAACTGGCAAACGATGTTTTGCAACGAAATTCATACCATGTGCTCCACTCGAAAAACAAATAATAAGTTCTTCAACAAAATTGTTTATCGTTGCCTAATTTAGGCGATATGAGCCAAAATATTTTAGGGTGCATTTTGGAAACTAAAGCATACAAAAGATAAGTTTTGGACAAAAAATATTTATCTTACCAAGATATAACCACGCTCGAAGAACTATTTTTTTATGCTCCTATTGAAGAAGTTATCGGTATTTTCGATTTTTGGAAGAAGCGAAATTAGGCGAAAAAGTATCTAAACTTTAATTTATATTGTTCAAACTTTAACGCTTTGCTATTAATACTTAATGTCTTCTTTCTGCAAAATTTCATAAAAATCCGTCTTTTAGTTTATAAGTTAAGACGATGTCCTTTAGAGGAATCCTGATAAAATGCTGTGAGTCCTTGGACTAAAGTAAGGACTTATTATTAAAGATAAAGCTTCAATTTTGATATAATTTTTATTAAAAATAAAAATTATGTTTTTTCGACCTTTAATTGTGCAATGAAAATTAAAATTATTCAAGTTCGAGGCCATACTCTATATTTCTTCATTAGGATATTGTCCTAACAAATTATCTGTAGAGTTTTATGTTTTCAAATTTATTATTTGACCCTTTCAGGAATGTGTTGATAGATCTATTTCGGGAATTTTCTAGGATCCCATCATCAGAACACGTTTTGAAAGCGATAACAATCCTATGCCAAACATCAAACATTCATATGAACTAGTTTACTCACTACATGAGAACTAATATACGTATGAGCTTGAAGTTAAAGATTATAACAATTGATCAAAAAATAAATTGAAAACTTGTTTTGTTTTTGTGCAAGGTCCACCTTGGCATAGGATTGTTACCGCTTTCAAAACGTGTTCTGATGATGGAAACCTAGAAAATTCTCGAAATAGATCTATCAACACATTCCTGAAAGGGTCAAATAATAAATTTGAAAACAAAAAACTCTATAGATTATTTGTTAGGACAATATCCTAATGAAGAAATATAGAGTATGGCCTTGAACTTGAATAATTTTAATTTTCATAAAGCTTCAATATTACTTATATGTTATTATAAAGAGTTTTTAGTCAACTTAAATTGGTTTTTTAAAATTTTTGAAAACTATATTTTTTTTAAAAATAATTAGTTTTCGAAATTTTACGAAATTTTGATTTTGAAGCTTCCTCGTTTCCAAACCGTGGACGGCACATGAAAAATTTCTTCGCAAAATATTTAGCAAATTTAGTTTTCTATCGGAATATATTAATTTCTAAGTATAAAACGATCATTTGACGCATTTTTGGTAAATTTTATAAAGACTGCCCTGAGGCAGCCTTATCCGTTAGAGGGTTAACAGTGATTTTCTAATGAATTCTAATGAATGATTAAATAAATGTTTATAAAAAACACTGATAATAAATAAATAATTTATAAATACTTATTTTTTTGTTTTGTTTAAACTTTTGTTTTATGTTTTTAAGAACGTTTTTATTAACTTTTAATTTTTATCCGTATTCCTTATGTTCTCTCTTTCGTTTGTGAATTTCGCTGTGAAATTTAGCCTTTTTAATGTTGCTGATGGATAGCAACTGGTTTTATACTGTTTTTGTTTTGTTTTTGAATCAAACTGGTATAATTTTTATTCTTTAGTTTAAAAAGGGGCTTTCAGAGGTTTTAAAAAAAAACAAAATTTCGCATCAAAACTTCACAAACGAAAGAGAGAGCATAGGAATTGCGATAAAACTTTCAAGTTAATAAAAACGTTCTTAAAAATATAAAACAAAAGTTTAAACAGAATGAAACTAATAATTTATTGATTATTTATTAACACGGCAAACAGAAATATACTCTATCATGTTTTTTACGGTGCGTAGTATTGATAAATGGATAACACACAAAAAAATAAAAACCAATTTCAATCACGAACACCACCGATTCAATAACTTTAATTGCTGAATTTCTGCCAACAACGAAAATTGTTTATTCAATTAGAATTTAATAGCTCTTTAATTGAAATATATTTTCAATATCGTATACCTTCCCAAAAACATAAAACAAAAAAAAAAATCGTTGTTGCCATACCAAATGTTTTTTTATTGAAGTGTTGTTGCCATACCAAATGTTTTTTAACAGCTTGAATTTGATAACATTAAATTTAAACCGGCATGAAATTCTCATTTTGTTAGCAGATTTATTTTACTTATGTAAACAAATTCACAAAAAAAATTATGTTTTTCTTTCTATTGAAGCGTGAGGACTACGGCAAAATTTTTTTTGTTGACTGTTTTTCCATGTAGACATTAGAACTTTTGTTGAAATCAGAGCAAAACTGTAAAAAATATTACTTGAGCCAGAGGAAAAACTAAAATTTTTTTATATAAATAGAACATTTTTGGTCTTCAAAGTTTAGTAACGTCATGATGCTTGTTAGGAAAAGACCTAAACACGTGCTTGATTACTAAGAAGACAAGAATGGAGCAAAATTGATTATTAATAGGTTTTTTGTTAAAGTTCTGCCTATTATGGAGGCTCTAACTTTTCTAAAACTTCGGGTTCTGATGAGATCTTTAGCCAGATGGAAATACTAGTATCAACCTAGCTAATATGTTTGATTTGCTTTATTTTTGTAAACATGCGGAGATTGGAAGCTCGTTATAAATTAAAAATAACAGATCATTTTCTTTTGTTTGAAATAATTTTTAATTTAGTTTTTACTTTTTCTTTCTGTTTAAACAAATTTTTATTAAACGAAATTAAACTTTAAAAATGACATTATCAATTTTATGATAATGTTTTAGAATAAATGAATATTCTGATTTAAGCAACTGAAACTAAATCATTTAACTTAATAAATTAATAAACCTGATAAGATTTAAAATCTAATCTAATTGAAATGAATTTAAAATATTTATAAATAATACCACAACACATAAACATTTATAAAAAACAACTACATAAATATTACAAAAAAATATATATGATCGAAAATATAAAAAAAATTCATTCCGAATTTGAGCAAATATTTAATTGATTCAATTAATTTTTAATTTACAGCTTTTAAAATTTGAAAATAGTAGGGAAATATTGTTTTCTGTGTAAGATATTTATCCATTTAAGAACATTTGATGAATTATGGCATCGATTTGTTAGAGCATGTTTTTGCATATTTTTCTCTTTGCATATTTTGATCTTAAGAGTATATTTTTGATAAAAAAAAAGTCGTAGTTTTTAGTACATTTTTGTGCTTTTTAGAACAAAAGCCTATTTTTAGAGCATATTTTTAGTTCTTTTTTAATTTTCCGTTATCGAACGATTTTATTTTTCTTTAAAGTTCCGAATTTGAGCAAATATTTAATTGATTCAATTAATTTTTAATTTACAGCTTTTAAAATTTTCAACAAGCCGATTTAATTGAGAATAGTAGGGAAATAGTTTTTTCTGTGTAAGATATTTATCAATTTTAGAGCAATTGATGAATTATGGCATTTATTTGTTAGAGCATGTTTTTGCATATATTTCTCTTAATATCATATTTTTGCATATTTTGATCTTAAGAGCATATTTTTAATAAAAAAAGTCGTATTTTTTAGCATATTTTTGTAATTTTTAGAACAAAAGCCTATTTTTAGTTCTTTTTAATTTTCCGTTATCGAACGATTTATTGTTCTTTAAAGTTCCGAATTTGAGCAAATATTTAATTGATTCCTTAAATTTTCAATTTACAGCTTTTAAAATTTTCAACAAGCCGATTTAATTAAGAATAGTAGGAAAATAGTTTTTTTCTGTGTAAGATATTTATCCATTTTAGAACATTTGCTGAATTATGGCATCGATTTGTTAGAGCATGTTTTTGCATATTTTTCTCTTAATAGCATATTTTTGCATATTTTGATTATAAGAGCATATTTTTGATAAAAAAAAGTCGTAGTTTTTAGCATATTTTTGTAATTTTTAGAACAAAAGCCTATTTTTAGAGCATATTTTTCGTTTTTTTTTTTTTTAATTTTCTGTTATCGGACTATTTATTTTTCTTTAAAGAGGTGTTCAAATTTTTTTTTAATATTTTCTGGAGTTTGCAACACCAATTTCGAAAATTTTAGCCGTTTTTGCCAATTTAAATATTCTGTATTTAGCTGTACCTATTTAGGTATTATTAATGTTTTATCTCCTTTCTTAGCATCTGAAATAATTTTCACAAAAGTTACCCCAACTGAACTGAAAAATAAGTTTTCAAATACAGGTTTTTAAAGAAAAATGCATGGATGGTAACCGATCCGCTTCAGGTAACGGTAAGGGTAACGCTATTTTATTTCGTTAACGATATTTTAGTTATCCTTATACCGATATTTGTAGCTCCATTATGGCCGAATTCCAATAACTGGCTGGTTTATGATCAAACTTTTTTTTTCCATTTTTTTATTTTATTGAATCTCCACTAAAATTATGTGAACTAACAATAAGAATTCAAATCTTAAAACTACAAAATAAAAATAATATTAAGTCCGGCCAGTGCCAGACAAAATTTTGTATCCTCGTAAATTATACAATGTTTTCAAAAGCATTCATCCTTCACTTCAGTATGCCAAGTCAGCAGTGGTAATCCTTCTAAGGCGTTGGTGATCACGATTATTGAGTAGATTACGCTATAAGTTGTTTGGATGTGTTTCCAATTTTAGTAAATAGTTTTGTGTATGTCTCACAATTTCCTCTTAAAGAAAGGAAACATTCAGATCTCTGTGAAGGTTTAAATTTCTAACATACCATGATCAAACTTTGGGAAAATATATTTATTTAGAGCTTTTTCTTAAGATGTTGCCATCATTTTTCGGTAACGGTATTTTAGTTATTTCGGTAACGGTATTTTAATAATATTGATATATTAGTTATATCGGTAACGACATTTTTTTGGTCACATTAGTTTACCTTTATATGCATTTTCTTGGTACACACAGAGAAATAAAGTTCCAAACGAATTGAAAAGTGTATTTTAATGGCAACAACTAATAAATTCAATTAGTACAACGATATTTATATTAGATTTTTGAATAGTTTGGGTGTTGCAACTAAAATTTAGTTGAATTAACCGACTTTGTTGATAAAACCAATGATAAGTTGTGCCAACCGACTGAAATTCGTATTAACCGAATGTGACTCGTACTAACCGAATTTCAGTTGGCAAAAAGCAAAATTTTTCTCTATGTGTACTTTTTAGAATATATTTTAACATATTTTGAAAGAATACACTTAAAAAATGCTCAGTAGTGCAATTGAAAACATTTTCGGATATGCACCCTACGGTCAGCACTGCTCGTAAAATATGAATTTTGCAACGAAATGTTAAATTTATGAACGTAATAAAAAGAAAGATCACGCCACTCGGATACATTTTTAGAATTGTATAGAGATATACTCTAATGGGTTTGCCTCATGACTTGCAGCCGCCCGCTCTAAAACGTAGACTAACTAGGAAGCAAATTTTGTAGAAAAAGTCCTTTTTTAATAGCCTTTTTTTATTTTTTAAAAAAGTGTATTTTTTTTTTTTTCAAAGTGTAATATTATTTTATTTTCTTTTTAATAAAAAGCAAATAATTGTCCTACGTTCCAAAAATCGTTTCGATATTGTTTATAGTTATTTTTACATAAAACCTTAAAGTTCAATGTAGTATTTCTAACTAAAATGAATTATATAGTTTTTGGGTTTTTTACGGTAATGTTAAAAATTTAAACATTTTTTAATATTTTTTTACATATTGCTACAGAAGACTTATTAATTAACTCAACGATGCATAAAACGTTTATACAGTGAATTCCATCAATTTGAACTATTGCACTTAATCAGATATCACAGGTCAAATTGTAGTATTTAAAAATTTTTGTATGTCCAGGTATACGAAGCTGTTCGAAATTGTTCTGTGTAAAGTAATAAAATCGATTACCCATTTCAAATGTCATGTAAACGGAACTGCTGAAGCTGTAAAAAGAAAATTCTATGTTACATAAACGTGGAGTTTGCAAACAGCTGACTGGTAATTTGGCAAAATTTAATTTAGTTAGTTGTTTGGGGCGTGTACGTTAAGGTTACATTACGACAACGGTTGGCTAACCCAGCCTTAACTCTTCAGTATGAAACCCAGCTTCAGTGTTTATTTGTAGCTTAATTTAATTTCATTTTGTCTTGTGACCTCTTATAATTCATAAGTTCAATTTTTAGAATACAAGTAATTTATGTCTTTCAAGCGTCTTAATAGAAATCCATCAAAAGTACGAAAAACATAAATAACACAGCGCAACAAAAAACAACATTGATCGTAAATAAAGGGTAAATTTAGTAAACAAATTTGCTTAGCCAATTTTTTTTTTGCTAATATTACCAATTTTTCTGCAAGGATCCTTCCAGCAAAGATATTGCTGACTTTGCAAATTTTTTTTTGAGTGTACCAAAATTCAGCAAAAAAAATTAATATTTGCGAAAGTTAGTTTAACAAAAACTTTCCTACAATCAATGTCTAACACATAGTTTAAACTTATATTTTACAGCCTTTTTTTTGGGTGTATACGTCATTATTTGAGGAGCATCTTTTCAAAACATGATTATTCCACTTTTTGTGTTTTCGCACAAATTGAGAAAATAGTTTTTTAGGTATGCCCCTATGTATTTAACCCGAAATTTTCTTGCATTATTATAGACTACAAGATTAGTCATTGCTTTGTACAGGATTCAAAAATTTAGCAGTAATATGTTTGGAATAAATGCAAGATTTGAAATGGAATAATCTTATTTTGACGCAGCTGATTGGAATAATCATGTTTTGATTCAAACCAATGCGGATTAATCTTGTTTCTGCTGAAACTAATTAGGTATCAGATATCTTATGTTGAATTAAAATAACCTTAGGTTCCTCTTTAAATAAATAAAACTAAAAAAAAATACACAGTATTTTCTATTTATTTGTAATAAACTTCTGGATTAATCATATTTTGTTCCAAAAATGTATATTTGAAATGGGTAATGTAATTTTGAATTGGAATAATCTACTTTTGATGAAATCATGCATTTTAATTTTTTTTTCCTGGTGTAATTATAGAGATTTCGTAAAATTTTATTTTCGCTGAGTTTTCAATCCAATGCTACCAAACAAAAAAAAAAAAAAAACACTTGTCAAAAGTGGAATAATCGTGTTTTGAAAGGATGCTCTTCATTTAAGCTATTTACAAATACTAAAATATGAATTCATAGATCATTCTTTTTGCTATGTTCTCTTATATACATTTTAGGCACATTTCGCGTTTTTACATAAACCGCACTTTTTTATCTTTTTTACACTAAATAACTGTTCATATTTGTCTTACTGCTTATGCACAAAAATGCTTTGACCTTTTACGAAATTGGTTGATAAATTGTGCAAAAATAGTAAAATATTGTAAAAACTGAGAAGAACCGCGTAAGATAACATTGTATGTATAATCAAAGAGTATATAAAGGAAAGATGATCCATCAGGGAAATTTATGTTAAATCGTACTCTTATTTTTTTATGTGGGTGCTCTGCTCTGTTAACTTCACAAAAGAATAAGAGCACCAAAGGTAAACTACGAGAGTAATAAGAGAAACAAAAGGGAAAATACGAAAAGAATAAGAGAAACAAAAGGAAACTAGAAAAGATAACAGTGTTGGAGAACAGAACATCAGTTTCTTGTTACAATTTTCTGTTCTCTTAATCTATTAAATAATTAATAAATAATCAAAAAATTATTAATTTTTTTCTGGTTAAATTTTTGTTACTATCTTTTTAAGAACGTTTTTTTTAACTTTAAAGTTTTATCGGCATTCCTTATGCTCTCTCTTTCGTTTCTGAAGTTTTGATGCGAAATTTGGCTTTTTTAAAAACCTCTGATGGGATAGCCCCTGGTATAATAAACTTTGTTAAAACATGCAAAATTGTGTTGCAATTTTGCGAGAAAAAAAATGGAAAAAGGTCAAAAACTGAGTACGTCATTAAAATCAGCGTGGTCGAAATATTTAGGATCAATGGTTATATTTTTCGAGTTGGGCAGTGTAATTTTATTCTCATAGAAAATTTGTATTAAAGTTAAATTCGTTTAAAACAAACTCTCGGTTGAGACAAGTAAAAAACCAGTATGATAAAAGAACAGTTCTATGATAAATTTTATGTAGTAAAAAACTTTTTTTAATATCATATCTAAATTTTTCAAAGTTATTATAAACGATATGTTAGTGACTAACTTGGACATTTGGTTAAGAATTGTAAGTAATGAATCAGCATATAAACCTATTTAGATTAGATTATAGTGGCACTATGCACCGCGACCAGAAGTTGGTATTTTGTGCTGCCAACGAATACACCCCATAGGTTCAGGATCCCTACGAAGCCAACTATCCTACCAGGTAAACAATTCCAAACGTCCGATGGCGTCACTATTCGACCACCAAAATAACGCACCCTCCTGTCGGAGAGCCTCGGACATTTGCAGAGAACATGCTATGCTCTGAGGTCTCGAGTTCCAATTCACAAAACCTGCACGTATCCGTAGAGGATCGTCCCATCTTGTACAATTGATACCTAAGGCCACAGTGTTCCGTGAGGTAACCCGTAACGGTCCTTAGTTCGCCCCTAGTCATATACAAGAGTTTTCGCGACCTCTCCCAGAGGGAGATATAAACAGCCTCGCCTGCCGCTCCCCAGGCGATCTGGCCCAATAGGCCCCAATTTAATATTATACAATCTTTTTGAATATCTTAATCAAAAGGGAGTCCTTTTCTATGATGTAAATTTTGAACGTTTTGGCAAAATGGGTCTTACAAGTAGTGCGTTTCTGAGCCTATTATATCGCTGGACATTTTCAAACCAACTTTGCAGAGTTATGTAACAATTCCTCATTAAGAATTCTTTGTATTTCTTTTTGCTTAAAGCGCCCTCTATGGGAAATATTAGCAGCCATAGTTAAAACTTTGACAGAATAAGAATCCTAAACGATTGAATATAGATATATTGAAATTTTGTAGTTTTATAGACAAATCTTGATTCAAAAATTAACTTTTAATATTTTTAAATTTACCGATTTTTAATTATTTATTTTTTAATGTCATGTTTTTTGTCCTTTTTTCAAAATTGTCATATGGCAACCCTTACATTATATTATTTATAAGTGTATAAGTTTGTTTATAAGTGTAGAAGTTTGTTTACTGCATATGTGATTAATTTTTACTACAATTGTGCTTAATTTTTGGAGCAGTAAAAAACAAATGACAATGTTAGTTGAATTTACTAAAATTTAAGTCGTCCTTTCTTCCAGTGAAATTTCATTTGTTTTTAACTGCATTTGCAGTGGTCTTTACCTACATACCCTACAAGAAATGGATGACCGAAACTAACACATGCAAATCTTGCATCTTCCTCTAACTTATGAATTTATAAATTAGAGGGAGATGCAAAATCACACGTACACAAAGTTTCCATCACTTTTTTCATATTGCCCTTAAGAAAATGATAGAATGGATATACGCATTGATGGATATTTCCATCAGCAGTGTCGGTCATTTGACCGGTTATATGACCGTCACTGTTCTTGCTGGGTAGTATTCTAAGTGTATTCTATGAGTCGGAAATGAATCGAATTCAAATCATATTTTTGAAATTTCAAAATTTTATTGTCAAAAATTACTTATTTTTGGAAAAAAAATTTGAGCCTTCCAAAAATAATCAGAAAAAACACAAACATTTTTAGAAAATTATTTAATCTAAAAAATGGTTCAGAAATGACTCAGAAATGTAATTGAAATTTAATATTTTGTGAACAATTCAACTCTTTTGGATGAACCAATTTCATACAAAAATTTAAAATTTTAATAAAATATTTTGAGCTCATTTCTGATTTAATTTGAAGCTTGTTTGGTTTTTGTTCCTAAGCTTTTTGTAGTAATTTAACGACAGTGTTAGTTATTTTTACTGCATTCGGTAGTTATTTTTCAACGGTTAAAAATAATTAAATTTGCATTTTGTGCAAAACACTATCGCTAAATGTTTAAGTTGACTTCAGAGACACCTTACCTTTTTTTATTTATTTATTTATTTAAGTCTATGGAGATAATCCGTGCAGACTATGAACAATTAGTAAAAATTAAAATATTTTACAATAGAAATACTAGAATTACTTATTTAATTTAAGGAATTTAAATATAAGATAATATCTCTCTTTACAATATCTAAACTTTTATTAAAATCAATTAACTGAAACAACATATTAAACTCATCGCAAGTTCTACGAAATGGATCAAAGTTTGCAAAATTAGATTTATGATATTTAATATTTAAAAATTCATAATTTCTTGAACAACGAAAAGGAATATTCATATTTACTTTACTTAGCAGATATGGTGAATAAAGACTTCCATTCATCAACTTAAGCAAGAAGGACACATTCAGCATTTGTCTACGGCTTTTCAGCGTAGGTAATTTAATAAGTGCTAGGCGTTGTTGATATGAGGGCAGATTAATATTTGGATTCCAATCCAAGCCGCGTAGGCAGAATAATAAAAATTGTTTTTGAACGGATTCAATAGAATTTGAATGGATAAGGTACTGAGGGTCCCACACGACAGAGCCATATTCTAGACCCGGTCTGACAAGCGTTGTAAATAATTGTTTTGTAGTATATGGATCACGAAATTCTTTGCTCCAGCGTTTAATGAATCCAAATACTCCAGTAGCTTTATTTATTGTTAAAGATATGTGAGATCTAAAGTCTAACTTTCTATCTAAATGACACCACTAACTCAATAGTAGCATCATTCATCACGTAGCGACCATTAATAGGAGAGGATCTAGAAAATATCATGTATAAGGTGGCGCAAAAATAACCTTCCGATGTTTTTTTTTTATTATGTATTTATTATGTATAGCATTTTCTGATAGGAGGATTACTTTTGCGCCACCTTATACTTGCATTTTTTAACATTAAGGCTCATTAAGTTTATTTTGCACCAAGTAGTAAAACGAATTATATCATTCTGTAGTAGCATTTGATCGTTTCAATTGTTAAATGAAAGATAAATTTTTACAACATCTGCATACATTAAAGCATTAGAATGCGTAATAACTGAAGGAATATCATGTATAAATAATGTGAATAATAGAGGTCCAAGATGACTACCTTGTGGGACACCAGATAAAACATCAATATAATTGGAAAACGAATTTCGAAATTTAACACGCTGCTTTCTGTTGTATAAATATGAACCAATCCATTTAAGAAATAATATACTAAAGCCAATCTTATCGAGTTTGTACAACAAGAGTTTGTGATTAACTTGGTCGAACGCTTTACTGAAATCAGTATAAATTACATCGGTTTGTTTTTTATTGATAAACCCTTCATTGACATAAGTAGTAAGTTCTAGCAAATTTGTAACTGTATAACAAGAATTGCGGAAACCATGTTGACTCGGAGATAAAATAGATGAAATTTGATGTGCCATAGAATCATAAACGATTTTTTCAAATAATTTTGGTATAGTACTTAGTTTTGCTATTCCTCTATAATTAGAAACAACCGCTTTAGATCCAAATAGATGGAAAATAACCCAATTGAATCGATTTATTGAAAATAAATGTCAGCGGAATATATAGTAGATGAGAACACTGCTTTAAGATGCAACTAGGAATACCATCCGGACCCGCAGCATAGGACCATTTTAACTTATTTAAATAACTTAGCACAGCTTGTTCATTAATAGGAGACATATTAATTCGCGTTGATTCATAAATTGTATAAGGATACTGATGAGAGTTGTATATCGATGATGAGTAAAGAGATGAAAAAAATCACAAACCTTATTACTGATATTTAAGTCATCTGATGACTCGCAATCACTATTCTTCATTATTGATGGATAATCAGTGGCACGCCTTTTAGAGTTAACAAATTTATAAAATTACCATAAATATTTTTTGATTTCCAAAAAAAACTCTTTACGCAAAGGCCTATTTCGGAATTTTATCGGTAAAAAGCTTAAAAATGTATTTGCGTATAAACTCTTTAATAACACTGCGCACCTCGAAAAATGAAACAAGAGTACCGGCCATTGATCCTGAATATTTCGGCCACGTTGATTTGAATGGCGTACCCAGGTTTTTCACTTATAAGCCAGTTTTTCTTCCGCAAAATTTCATTAAAGTTTTGCATTCTTTTCTAATACATCAAATTTTTTTATCTTACAAGGAAACGCATACAGTGGTGAATCTGCCGATTTTAATGAAACTTGAATATGTTGTTGACAAAAAAATATTAGAAACGTATGTTTTTTAGGTGCGCAATCACAAGTTTAAAGGTTAAACAGGGGGTCAAAAATTACAAAATTTTTGTATAAAAACATCTTTTTATAATTTAAGAAATTCAGATTATTTTGTACGCAGTATAAAAAATTTTGATACCCATATTGCCTATGATGAGGGCCCAGGGTTGCCACTTATTTGAATATGGTTAAAAAAAGCTCTTCGGAAAAAAGTTGCGCTAAAGCCGAACGATTACGAAAAATTAAAAAAGCACAGACACCCCTCCATTAAATTATTACGGCAAGCAATTTCATGCAAAAAAAAAAGAAAATAGGCACTTAATATATGCAGTTAAGAATCCAAAATATGCGCTTAACATCTGCACTTAAATCGAAATATACTCAAAAAACCCAATAATATGCACTAAAAATAAATATATAAGTATAACGTATAATTTTTGGATTTTTAAAATCGATTTATTATTAAATCTGGTTTATAAATGAGATCCACTATAAATGTGTAACAAATGAAAATGTTCAGGATTACAAATGTTTACTTTTGTTTATTCCTAATTAAAATTGAATTTTAATTTTTATAAAATATGCAAGAATACGCAATTAAATTGAAAATCAGCCAAATATGCAACAAAAAATGCGATTAAAATATGAATTTATAGCAATATATGCACTTATAACAAAATATGCAGCAAAATTACATGAAATTTTGCTGCAAATCCTTTGATTCGGAATAGTTGGTCAAAATCGATTTTGGAAAACTGACTACAAACATGCAATTGCATGAAATTCCTTACTCTAATTATTAAAAAGGGTGTTTTTTATGCAGGTATAGAACTTTAAGTTGTCAACACTTTTTTAACTGGCGGCCATTTTGTCAGCTGTCAAGTGATTTATGTTTAGTTTGGTTTAGCATTTCAACATGAATAGACTGACGCCTGAACAACGCTTCAAAATTATCCAAATTTATTTTGAAAATCATGGTTCTGGTCGAAATACGTCCCGCGCACTACGTCCATTTTACGGTCAACATAATCATCCATCAGAGCAATTAATTCGAATAACTATGTAACGTTTTCGCACTACGTTTACTCTAAATAATAAGATGCATCCACATAGACGTCGTACAGTGCGTACAGAAAGTCATTGCTGCTGTAGAGCGTAGCGTAGAGGAAGACCCCAATCAGTCTATCCGCCATCGTGCACAGGAATTGGATATATGTCCATCCACTTTATGCTTACAAAATCCAACTCGTGCAACAATTGAAGTCACACGATCACCTAGCAACGCGTAGATTCGGTGAATGGCCCCAAAACAAGATTGCCGTTGATCCCGATTTTCATAAGCGACTTTTGTTTAGCGATGAAGCTCACTTTTGGTTAAATGGATACGTCAATAAACAAAACTGCCGCATTTGGAGTGATAATAATCCTCAAGTGTATGTTAAGACAATGTTACATCCAGATAAACTGAATATTTGGTGTGCTTTATGGGCTGGTGGAATAATAGGTCCGAGCTATTTTTTCAACAAGACGGCGCACCATGTCACACAGCTCGTGCCACAATTTATTTATTGAAGGAAACGTTTGGTAACCGCATAGTTTCACGTTTCGAACCCGTGAATTGAAATCCAAGATCGTGCGATTTAACGACGCTGGACTATTTTCTGTGGGGATATATGAATAATACTTATTTCTTAACTTTACTTAAGTTGAATATCGAAAAAATTGGAGTTTTTTTAAAAAGTTCGTTTATAACTTGACGCTTAATGGAGCTGGAAATATTTTATCTCAAATGAAAGGTGCTTCAATTAGCTTCTAAATTATATATATTTTGTTTCGATGCAATCACAAATGTCGTCAACCAGGGTCGCCGACGACAAAAAGGTATTTTTGAGCTCACCATTTAGTTCTATGTTCGTGAAAATTTAAAACTAATCCGAGTTATGCTCGTAAACTAGAGTTTAGCAATAAATTATTTAAAATACCCCGGCAAAATATTCTAAAATACCGAAATTCTTGAAAAAACCGAACAAAATAATTTTTTAAAAAAATGAGGAAATACTAACAGTGCGCTTGGTTGCCAACCATGGTTAAAACCAACATGCCATCATTTCACAATATATCTGTGACGACGTCATCGGTTTTAAACAATATGGCAACACTTTGTTGTTGCTCTTTTTACCTTCATATTCGGTTAAGTTTTATGCAAACAAGAAATAACAACACACAGTAGAAAACGAAATAGAGAAGAGGAAGCAAGGAAAAAACACAGTTATATTTTTCACCGCATAACAATTGGATACAAAATAAACCCTCAACTTCTCACCCCACAAACAGGTACATACATATATATAAACTTTTCCATACACTTTTTGTAAGTTAAATTTACATAAATTGTATAAATTAATTACCTTTTTGTTTAACACTCAATTCCCTTTATTACGCACTTTCAATTCACTGAACACTGTGCACAAAACGAATGACTGATAATGCAACGAATTTTTTTTTTCGAGAATTGCACAATTGCTATTTATATTTTTTTTTTTTTTTGTTTTTAAATACCTTCGTTGTCTGGTTATAAAATGTAAGTGAAGTGAAAACAAAAGAAAGGTTTTTTAGACCAAAACACGCAGAGGAAAATTATCTCTATTAGTAGTCACAATTCAGCGCTTTTAAAAATATTGTGACGGTTTTTCCTTCTGATGGTTGTGGGAATTGTAAAGGACAAATGCATAATCATCTATTATGAGAATTAAATAGCAAGTAAATAAACCTTATTCAAAATTCGAATTTATTTTCTTGGCAAAGGTGCACTTTGTCGGACGGTTCTAAAAAAAATATTAGGAGGTTAAGGGACTCTGAGTTAGTGTGGCCCCAAAACCGGTACTCATATAAGTGTGGGTACACGCAGAAAAAAACTGTGGAAATATCGTAGTGCTTAGTAATTATACAACTTTCCTTTTGAATTATATTAGGAAAAGTTTTAAAATTTAAGATTTTACTTATCTTTTAATATTTTTTCCAAATGCGAATGTTTCTTTGAATAAACTTTATTGCTCTACTTCCATTTCGAATATTATGAGCATCAATGAAAATTTTGGACTTCAGCTATTGGTTTGAACTTTTGGAATTGTATAAATGCATTAGGGTCAGAGAACGAAGCCGATGTTGTATTTCGGCTGGCGGCGGCTAAACAAGATAACAGTCGGCGGCGGCTAAAAGTCGACTAGAGCCGAATATTTTTCGGCGGCGGCGGCTGAACTAAAAAAAATCGGCGGCGACTAAAGTCGATGAATCTTTGACAAAAATACACATTCTTGTAATTTAATTCTTATTTTTAAAAAAATATACGAGTATATTAAAAAATAACAGGAACTACCTTTTGCTTATAGCATTTAAGTATAGATATATATTTGTTTAAATTAGATAAAAATGGTGCTACTATTGCCCTGTTGTCATGAACGGACAACTGTTTTTTTCACTGTAGCAGGATTAAGACAACTTTTTAGAATTAACGCAGTTTCCAGCGACCCACTGAGTCAGAATCAGTAGGAATTTTTGGATTAGTTTGGTTAGTAGAGAAATAGTTTTTTATATTTTTTTGCGACATTTTTAATATTCACTTTTTCTTGAAACGCGAAAAATATAACGGGACTTTTTTTACAGACGCTATGGAATATTTTTGTGCTGCCACATATTGAAAACTTAATGTACCAGGTGGTTTGCGGTGTTTAAAAGATAGAGGGTTCTCATAAAATTCACATTTCGTTTATAAAAAATTATAAACGCCGTTTTGTAGAAGCAAATAACCAACTTAGCTGATTGAGTCGGCTAACATTTTTAGCCAAAATTAGCCGCACAAGTCGGCGGCGGCTCAAGTGCCTGAAAAATAGTCGGCGGCGGCTAAGCCGCGGCTATGAGCCGATCGGCTTCGTTCTCTGATTAGGGTGTCCCTAATACTTGTCATTACACCGCCAGTTTTATTACGATTACTTCCAAATGGAAGAAATATATATATATATTTGTTGGTAAATGTTTACCCGTGCCGAAAGTTGTCTGAAATTGTGCAATTTTGGAAAAAGGTAGTATTTTATTATTATAAGTTCCCAAAATTCGAAGTCTCGAGAAAATGTATGTTGCTAACAAAATTTAATAGTTAAAATCAGTAAATTCATGCCTTTATTTAGAGCTATCAAATGTGCGCATTTTTGGATATCGAAGCAAGTGCTTTTACTAGAGCTATCTCAAACAAAAACCATGCTCTATATCACCAATAATGCAAGCTTTCCCTACCGAAACTGCTTTCAAGCAAGAAGTGTTTTTGCTGGGACACTAAATATAGGTACAAATGTTGTACTATTGTTGTATATTTTAAAACAAAGTTTTACTATCTATATTTTCGATACGACTATACAACAACATTAAGTACACCCCTTGTAATATTATCAAATTTAAGTGATCGTTTTCCGAAAATTATGCAAACTCCAACTCAAAAGAGTATGAAAATATTTTTTTTTTATCTTTTTATTGTACATAGAGTTAAATGCCAAGTATAGAATTTAAAAATTTCTATTTTTTACAAAATATTTTACGATTTAAAGGTTTCAATGCATATAAAAAATACAAAAAAAAGTTTCTGTACTTTTTTCACTCATTTAATTGTATATAGATACATTTGTTACTATACGAACAGACTAATGAACCCTTTACTCTGACAAAACAGTTTAGTATATCTTGCTATTTGACTTTTCGAGTAAGATATCGTCTTGCTCATGCCGAATTTACTTTATTGCTTTGAATTATATTATGGTACAAATAAGAAACGTATTTCTTAGTGTATCACATGCTATAGAACAATTAATATATTGGTCTATAACTTGGGATATATGGATCATATTTCCCATTATTCACATAACTATAGGATGTTCGTTGTCAAACCTTATAAAAATTCGAACCCTTTGCATTATCTAGAAATCTATAACATTTCGAAATCCCTTATATTTAACGCGTAAATTTGATTTTCTTATTTCAATCCGGAACACTCAAATCCGCATTGACTATTTTTCTAGCTCCGTCTTTAAAATTTGGGCAACTAGGATTTGGAGCTTAAAGTCATTTACTTTTTCAGTACATAGCTTCAAGAAAAATCTATCTGTATTCTATATATTCTATCTAATCTAGTATTTTATATAATCTAGTATTTCAACACTATCATTCATGTATATGATAGTGTCCACATTAGATATTAACTTTAATATAATATGTACGAGAACGCCAACAGAATAACGGAATTAAATTATCTATGTTCATATTAATATTTAGGGTGGAGAACACGCATTCATATTTATATCATGTCTTCTCATAATTTTCTGTCTCCCGTTGAGTAAAGACGTCCGTTTATTCATGCAATTTTGAACTATGCGATTAAAAAATAACTTTAAATTGATTTATAACAGTTAAACAATTTTTAATACACTTCTTGTATTTTTTTAATTTTAGGCGTTTAACTTTTATTTATTTTTTTGTTTATAATGTTTTATGTATGTGTGTGTGTATTTTGACATCTTATATCATGATATTGTTGTTTAGAGATTTATCATAACAACACTATTTTGATATCAGATATAATACTAACATTAACAGTAATGTGTGGTCCACACATAATATAATTCTCTCTGTGATTGAATTTGAAGTTGGCTGACAGAAAAATATTAAAGTTAATATCTAGAGTGGACACTATGTTAAGTTCATGCAATAATGTATTATCGCCAGTATTTTAATACGGTTGTTCACAAGGGGTGTACTAAATGTTGTATAGTTGTATCGAAAATAGAGATGGTAAAATTTTATTTTAAAATATACAACAATATCGTAGATGATAGTACGATACAACATTTGTACCTATGTTTAGTGTACTATATTCAAGTGTGCTAAGAGAATAAAAACCCAACCCAAAATCTGAAAAATTTTAAAAATTCGTTTGAAACAAGCTCACTTTTTTTGTTCTTTTTATTTTTTTTTTTTTGATCGGGGCTTTGAACTGTTGAATTCCATTGGTAATACAAACATCTCCCAATACTTGAGAGGTAAATTCAACACGTACCTTATTGGCGTGCCATCACCTAACATAAATACATGGTTACCAATTTTTTTCCAATTTCCAAATTTGTAGTGTTTTTTTGTACCGGCCCGGAGGCCACGTCATGGAATAACAATTTGAAAACAATGGTTCGTTAATGTTGTAATTCTGAGCATTTTGTAGGTATATCGCGTTGATGTGCCTTTAACAGATAAAGACCGTCGCAAACGCTGAAAAACATGAGCGTAAATTTTGTTCAAAAAGCAGTTCTTCCTAAGGCACATTTGCTGTTTAGTTTTAAATAGGCCAGTTTGGTGCTTGACCTGAGTTTTTTTCTTTTTTTTTTGTTATTTTACAACTTAAAATCAGAGGAGCAAATACAAAATTTAAATGCAAAAAAAAAAAAAAATTGTGCTAAAATTGCATAATTTGTTTTTGTTTTTTATATAGCAAACAATGATATTGACAGAATTCAAAAACCTAGCAATAATAGTGGCAAAGCATATAATTGATCGCTATCACAAATTTTTTTTTAAAGAACTGTGTGCTTAAAAATTTACTCTTATCTACCACACGTTTTGCTCGGATACATCAACACTGTTTCGCGAAATTCGTCAAAATTAACATTATTTGCACGATTTGTCAATGCTTTAACACAAAACCAGGGGAGCATTAATAAATTTTTGGAAAAACTATTAAAAACCATCATGTTAAAAACTTCACATAGTTGTAATTAACATGTATAAAAAACATTTTCTCTTTAACTGATTACGTTAAATTCAAATATAATCTCCAAACAAATTATAATTTTTAAATATCGCCTAAACCGCGTTTTTAAGACAAAAATCAAGTTTTTTGAAACACAAACACAAAATAAGATAAAAATAATAAAAATATTAAACAATCGTATACATGTGCGATTTTTTTTTTTTAATTCCATCAAAAAATGTAATTTCGAGTTTTTTTTTTAATTTAAACTGCCATAAGTTTTGCGCCCTTGCAGAAAGAGAATCAGGCAAACGGATTCGAAGTCCATAAATAGTAGTTTATTATCGTGTAAGATCCTATTTATGTGCCATAAAGTGAAAGAAAATATTTTAACTCAAATTTTAAATATTTTTGAGAATAGCCCATATATTTCCAGATAAACATGTGTATATATGTTTGGCGGTAGACGGTTTTCACTTTTTCCAATCATATATATGTTTAAAGGCAAACATTATTATATTTGCGAGCAAACATGTTATATTAGAAGCATGGGAAACTACAATTTATTATACTCGCTCGAATAAGTGTATAAGCAACAATGTTTTTAAATCGTGTAATTTTGCCGGGAAATACACTTCGCTTGCGGTGGTAAAGCTTGACAATTCATGTAGGAATTGTATGTAAGAATTGTATGGCTGCGAATTGGGCTTTCGGGCAATAAGTCCCTGGCGAAAAGTGCATTTTTGTGTTTGCTAATATTTTCACTAGAGGCCATTATTCTATATATGTATCTGCAAAATGTGGTTGAAAAATATTCAGCGTATCTATTACGTGTCCTTTATAAGTAACAGAGTTTATTTCATTTAAAAAATTGTTTTTATTTTCAGCGGTTTTCTGTGGGATACACACACTGATTACTTTCAACAACAGTTGGTAACATTGGTCACTATAACGAAAAAGTAAAACTCCGAGAAGAAAAAACTCATAATATTGAGAGAGTACTCGTATTTATTAGTGAACACAACAACCGATTAATCATTACAACAGTTATCAGCCGTTACTTTTAACGGTAAGTTGTAATTTTAAATTTAAAACTCATTAAACTTAAATCATCTACAATCATAAAAAAGCAACATATTTTTATTTTTTATTTTCTAAATATGAAAAGATATTTTATGTGAAATCGAATCATGTTTAAAACTCATGGCAACAAAAATATTGAATCACAAAATATTTACAATCATTTATCTGAGAAACATGATAACCCCCCAAATAATAAAACGATATATTGGTATCGTATGCAAAAATTTAAATATATTTATTTGTTGTATATAATACTATTATTATTGGGCATTTTTGCAATGTGTCTTATTTTCAATCACTATATGATTAAATTGCTTAAATTTGAAGACTTATTAGGACGTGATACAATAAAGAATGCAGCAAATGATAAATGTCAAATACAACTTGTGGAAAGTATACCAGAACATATGGATTTTGTACCAAATAGTCCCAAGTTTATGTCTACATATGATGCATGGAAAATTCTTTTAAATACTACAGAACGTACTTTAGATATTGGTTCATTTTATTGGACTCTAAGAGGTGCCGATGTCATAAATGATCCATCTGCAGCACAAGGTGAAGATATATTCCAAAGTTTAATGGATCGTGGTCTAAGTGGTCAAATTAAGATACGCATAGCACAGAGTATACCAACAGATATGGAAGCAGACTTAGATACACAAATTTTACAACAAAAGAAAGCAGCAGAGATACGTTCATTGGATTTTAACCGTTTACTGGGTGGAGGAGTTTTACATACTAAATTTTGGATATCCGATAATAAACATATATATCTCGGTAGTGCCAATATGGATTGGAGATCTTTAACACAAGTAAAAGAACTTGGTATCTTAGCTATGAATTGTTCAACTTTAGCTGGAGATCTTGGTAAAGTATTTGAAGAGTATTGGTTTCTAAGCACAAATGATTCCGTAATACCCAAAGCATGGCCTTTAAAATATTCCACAAATTATAATTTAAATCATCCCATGATTTTGAATGTTAATAACAATTATAAACAATTTGCTGTGCTATCTAGCTCTCCACCGGCCTTAACGGCTAAAGGTCGTTTAGATGATATAAATGGCATATTGGAAACCATATCGAAGGCTGAACATTTCGTTAATATTGCGGTTATGGACTACTTTCCAATGATCATTTATACTGAAAATAAAAAATACTGGCCCCTTATCGATGATGCCCTTAAAAAGGCCGCTATTGAAAAGAAGATTAAAATTAAAATGCTTATTTCATGGTGGCGTTATTCAAATCCATCCGAAGATTTCTTTTTAAAATCATTGCAAGCCATATCAAATTCCATGCCCGGTGTTGATGTACAAATAAAACGTTTCGTAGTGCCCTTGAATGAAAACGAATTAAAGATACCTTATGGCAGAGTAAATCACAATAAATATATGGTTACCGATAATATAGCCTATATAGGAACTTCAAATTGGTCTGGTGATTATTTTACCGATACAGCTGGTGTCGCTTTAATTTTACCCGATACACCAGAAATATCATCTAGAAATATTTCCAACATACGTACAGATTTGTTGAGTGTTTTCGAAAGAGATTGGAATAGTGAATATGCTAAAGATTTTTAAAAGATAAGCAAATATACCAAATTAACGTCACATGAAGAGCAAAAAACTTTAAATTTAATTGAAATAATTGTGATAACTTCTAATTTGTTTCAAAATTTCTTTGAAAGTTTCAGTATATTTACTAAAGATGGCTACCCTGTCTCTGCTTTAAATTTAGAAAGTATTATTCAAATCCTAGATTACATAGATCTCAAACTCTTCTTCTTTTAATAACATATTTTTTTTGTATATGTATACGACGTATGTCTAACATATTCTCATGAGCTACGCGCACTGACAGCTAATGTCAAGGAGTTGGAGATCTATGTAATCTATATTACAAATTGATATTGAGAAAATACTATTTAATTAACAGAAATTTTAAATTACATCCAGAAAATTTGAATTGATATTGAGAAATTAAGATTAATATTGAAAAAATTTAATTTAATTTTGAGAAAAAACAGCTTGATAATCAGAAAACAAAATTAATTTCGCGGAACTAACACTGACATTGAGAAAATGATAATTGATATTGAGAAATAAAAACACATTTTGGTGAAATACAGAATGATATTGAGAATTGAAAATGTACTTATAATGGAAAAATTGTAATTGATATTGAGAAGAGACAATTTAAAAAGATTTGTATTTTATGTATTCTATCAAAATCAATTTATCCTTTTCAATCATCTCAGTTACAATTTGTAATGTTGTAAGATTGTTAAAATTTAAACAGAGCAGATAAAAATTCATTTTGAAAAACAACAAATTAAGATTAAGAATTGAAATATTGCGAATAAAGCGAATTCCAAGAAGTTATCCGATATTCAACAGCGTTTTATTATAGAGTCTATCGCTCTACACAGAGTATGCCTGTGACAGAATAATTTAATTTTTTTTATGTAATATTTTTTCTCAATACAAAACATATTTTACTTTTTATTTCGAAATATTAGATTTGATTTTCTCAATATCAATTTTTAATTCGAAATATAAATTCCTATTTTCTCAGTAACAATTTGTTATGTTCATTATCAATTTGAATATGTAATTCTAAAATTGAATTCTAAATACCAATTCGTTTTATTAACATTAATTTTTTTTCTTAATATAAAATTATAAATTCTCAATAATAATAAATTCCCCTGATTATGTAAGGTGTACACTCAGGGAACTTCTACAGTAAATATTTATAGTTGTTTGAGTTGTAATACAGTATCTTTATTTTTAAGAGAAAAAACATTCATTCACAGAAGAAATTTAAGTTTTGACTACATTTGTACAAGACGAAAAAAGTTCCGATATAAGCATATATGGTTATATATAGTATCACATCACACAGCATCTGATCCGAAAAGTGGAGTACATAAGCTGATATCATGATATCTCATGGGATCTAATCTCATATAGTTTGATCCGAAAATGGGTCTATTAAATATAATCAAATTATATATAATTTGAGACAATTTTATCTAATAAGTTTTTTAATTAAAAAAAAAATTTTAAATGTTTAGAGATCAGTACTTTTTATTTTAATCCAGTTAAGACTATTTGTAATTCGTTTATAAAACATATTTAAAAAAAAAAAACAATGTTAAAACTTAGAACAAATAATAAATTTAAAAACGCTAGATAAAACAACAAAAAAAAACAACATTTACCGATACTTAGTTCTCCAAAATTTTAAATTTTTAGATACAGCAAACTTTACACATCCATGTTATACAAAATAATTAAAAATATGGCCGGTATTATAGATCATTACCATATTTTGTTTATGAAAGATAAGTCTCCATATTTGGTACTTTAAAAATTTCAGATTGTTCAAAACAACTATTTTGTTAACAAAAAAACAGGATCAGCGGTAGAAAGTATATTACCCATAGTGGAAATAAGAAACAATTTAGTTTTTAAATTTATAAATTTAGAATCCATTACGCATGTTAGAAGGGTTGGGTGTTTCATTTGTTTAAACAAGCCGTTTCCAATGCTCTCTTCTAAAAACCTGAACTGGTTTGCAGAGAGTTTCGTAAAAAATGTATCAACAGTGGTAAGACGATGAATAAAATTCAAAAATCCCCAATAAAACATATCAAAATTTGCTCCCTGGCAACTCTTCCCTAACTACGTGCATAGCCAACTACCGTGTGAACAAAAAATACATCATAGATGTCGCTAAAACTCACAAAATATGGGAAATAGTGGAAGTTAGATTACATATGATTTTCTAACAATTGTCAATTGTTGTGGTGTTTGTCATAGCTATCTTCTGCAATTACAATTAAATGTAAAATCGACCCCGTGTAATTGAAACTGGTTTTAAGCCACAGCAAAAATCGACCTGACTTTAGATCAAGCGGTTAAAGCGCCTGTCTAAAGTGTAGTGCGAAGTGCATGTGGCAAAGAAAACAGGTTCAAGCCACGGTCAGGATTGCATTTAATAAATAAACATTTCATATAGATGCAATCAAACAATAAAAACCATAACAAATAATTACAGTATTGTCAAAAGGATTACTGATGAAGGTTGTGTTACCAGAAACTGCGCAGTCTAATTCAATTAAAAATTTACAATGTAGTTATGATTCTTAGAAAAGTATGCTTAATCTTCTCTACCACGCCTATCTCAAACAATTGAAAATATGTGCATATTAATTATAGTATTAATTGCACACTGTCTAAGAAGACGATGAATAAAATTCAAAAATCCCCAATAAAAGTGGTACTTTTAATTAGTTTTAATTAAATATTAAAGTTAATTTGTGTCGTTTAATGTATTCTCTGCATAAGTTTTGTATAATTAACACAAAATTGTGTTTATACAAAATTGTGTTTATACCTACTAAAAAAATATGTATTAAAAAAACCTCTAAGAAACTATTTCTCTTAAACCAGTAGGCTTATAAAATTTAACATATGTTGAGTACCTTGGTTCTGCTTCAGTCTATATGTTCGTTGGTTTAAAACCTAATAATTATAAAGTAGTTTTTAAGTACTTTAATAAAAAAATGTCATTACGAAACATAAAAACGTAGTTTCATGTTTTTTTGCAGTAAATTTTGAAACTAATTTATATTGTCATTATAAACGGTACTAAAAAATATACAAAAGTGAATTAATTGTACCATATACACGTACATATGATCATATATGGTTGATTATATGGTCATATATAGATCTATATATATTTCATATGATTAGATATACAAGATATGCTAATATATAACATAATATACAATTATATATGATGATATATTACGCCATATTAAAAAATTATCATAAACTATATGATATGAACATATATCGTAATATATTGCCACACATATAAGCATATATAATGATAACAAGTTGTATATGAGTATAAAAACCACATCAAATCACTGTACTATGAATTTACATTAATTTTTAACAGTGTTTTTGTTTTCATTAAAAAAAAAAAAAACTAATAAGCGATTGTGGCTCTATGAAACAAGACCCCAATGAAATAAGTCCCCAAACCAAAAATGAAATAACGCCTCATTTTTTGGGGCTTTATTTCATTATGAAACAATACCCAAAAAAAAAATGAAATAAACCCCCAACCAAATGAAACGAAACCCCAAAATAAAACGAAATAACGCCGCAATTTTTGGGGCTTTATTTCATAATGCAGTAAAGCCCCATTTCGAAAATGAAATAAGGCCCAAATTAAAAAAAAAAAAAACAAAACTATATATTACTTTAAAATATTTCTTTATTCCTGCAAAGAGTCCTCAGCTGTATGACGGCAATTTCACTAAAGAACAATATTAAACAATATTCACTGGAAGATTATTCTTGTACCCTTAAAAAAAATATAGCAAACGAATTGATAGTTTGTTTTTTGTGTCGCACGCAGAAAAAACTTTATTCGCGTAGCCGCCTGCCGCGTTCTACGGAGGAAAAAACCCCTAAGAGCGGCCGAAGGCCGCCACACAGAAAAACTTGTTTTTACAAATCCAATGTCGAATCCGTTGAAATCTTATTTTTAAGACAATAAGTAATATAATTTGACCAGTCATAGCTTTGTCATTTAAACAGCTAATTGATTGTTTTTTATCTTCTGTTTATTTAACGTTTAGACACTAATATATACGTAAAATTTTTAATAAAATAGAATTTTAAAAAAATAATCATTAAAAAACAATAAATCTTGGTTGTATTTTGGGACATAAAAAGTTATGACAGGTCAAATAAATGTTACTTGATGTCTTAAAAATATAAGATTTCAACGGATTCGACATCTGATTTGAAAAACAAGTTCTTCTGGGTGGCGGCCTTCGGCCGCTCTTAGGGGGTTTTTTCCTCCGTAGAACGTGGCAGGCGGCTTCGCGAAATAAAGTTTTTTTCTGAGTGCTTTGAATGAGATTGGTTGCTTACATTCCTTAAAAATTTTGATTTTTAAGAAAATGAAATAACACCATAAAAATATTTGTTGGGGACTTATTTCATTTCTCAAATTTGGGGCCTTATTTTATTATGAAATAATGTCCCAAAAAAAAAAATTAAATAAAGCCCCAACAAATGAAATAAGACCCCAATTTTTTTTATTAGAAATTTTTGGAGCCTTATTTCATTTTTGGTTTGGGGACTTATTTCATTGGGGTCTTGTTTCATAGAGCCAGCGATTGTCTGTCTATTTTTTTTTTACTACATTTGTGGTTTATTTTATAAACAATAAAAAACAAATGACAATGTTAGTTGAATTTAATGAAATGTAAGTAATTAAATGTAATTAAATTTGTTTTTTAACCGCATTTGCTGCTATGGGGTTTACCTACATAATATTTTAAGTGTACAAGTTTTTAAGGCGTTTTTTACAGAAAACTCATTATAGTGACTATTATTTCAATATTTTTCAGTCAATTAAAACTAATATTTCATTAAAATTGCATTAGATTTGCCTAGAAAATTTTAGTTTTTGTTAATTTTGGTTTTAAAATGGACGCCTTACATAATCAGAGGGAGCATTTCTCACAATTAATTTTAATTTCTCAATATTGAGTTGCTGCTTAACAATTTTAAATCTCTTCTTTCCTCAATATCAATTTGTCGTAAAAAAAAAAAATTTTTAACTTTCTGAATTTTAATTTGTATTTTCTCAATTAAATTTGGACTTGCTCAATTTAAAGTAGAAATGGTGTAGTAGCATAATTGTCCTTTTTATTATTTTTTCCCTCCCAATAAATTTTACTTAAATGTTATCATTAAATACTTTTTGATTAAATTTAAAAAAAATTATTTTTATCATTTTCATTCATTTTAAAACGTTTTAAGTATTTTTTACTATTGTTTAGTTTAAAATTATTGGTATTTTTTATTTTAATTTGATTATAAATTTTAATTATGAATAAAACATGAAATATATTCAATAACCTTTCTTTCTTTTTTTTTCAAAACGGGTACTCATCCATAAATAAGTTTACAAATCACTAAGAGCGAGTAATTTTACTAAAAATAACCATAACTATGGTTAAGCCTTAAACTTTGGTTAACTTGAGATAAGTTCGGAGGTCTGAATTAGGTAGGTGCATGAAATATAAAAAACAGAAAGTTGTAATCAAAGCAGAATAAGAAAAAAATCCAAGACAAAAACCTACTACAATGCTTGCAAAATTTCGTAGTGTCATATACCGAAAAAAGTTATTGCGTTAGATAAGCTTCTCAGAGGACAAAAGATCCATATCCAATTTCTTCAGATTTTCGTTTTATTGCTTTGGACTACTCTATTTACCACAAACTTTCGAAAAACTGCACAGAAAAAAATGACCCCCTCTGGAATTAAAAACGCAAATTTTTTTCTATCTTTTTGGGTCCTGGTGGCTCCGGCCCCAAAAACAGGTATACGTAGAAACGTATAATTGTGGGTACTCAAATGAAAAGAAATTTCCTCAAGATTTCAAAAATGATATTATATTTTTGATCCATAATACGTAGCACCCTCTAGAGCTATTTTAAGTACACAAATGGTGAGGAAGTTTATTAAATGTTTTTTTCGATTATTTTTGTAAAATTTACTGTTGAAATAATGAATTTTATATGAATATTTGACCTTTTAGTTGATATCATTGGCATTACCCAGGGATAACCGCGTGGAGGTGATTGTACAACAATTTTTGGCTTAAGGGTTTTATCATTCAGTCCGTACAAAACCCGGCTTCGCTGAGTAAAGTTTTTCTGTGTTACCGGCCTTTGGCCGGGCTTTTCTCGAGATCGGCAGTTTTGTTTTTCGGTGTGACTTAGGGGTTTTCTTCTATGTGATAGGAAGTTTAGTGGCTTCGCTGAGTAAAGTTTTTCAGCCTGACCGGCCTTCGACCGGGCTTCGGGATTTTCTACTATGTGATAGGCAGTTTAGCGGCTGCGCTGAGTAAAGTTTTTCTATTTTGCGATTTTATCAAACAAATGTATTTTGTTGTGATTTTGATGTGTTTGTAAGTGTTTTCGAAAATAGCGCTGCGTTCAAAATTTGTAAACTGGTGTAGAGGGCCCTACTTATCATAGATCCTAAAAATAATATAAATCTTGAGGAAATTTCCCTTCATTAGAGTACCCCCACTTGTATGTTACTACGCGTACCGATTTTTGTAGCCAGGCCCTGTGGTGCCCGGCCCCTTAATCGAAAATAGAAAAAAAAAATAATTTTTTAATTCTGGAGGAGACCACCAACTTTTTTTTAAACGCCAAATAAAGTGCAGTTTAGCCCAAAATTTTTATGTGCAAACTCATTTTCTATTAAATTTGTCTTAAAACCACTAAAACGTAATTTTTTTTTATACATCAGCCTTATTTTTTTTATTATTTTCCGAAGCCAATTGATCCAAATCCAATACTATAGTCTATTTTTGATCAACTATGTCTAAGTCATTTCTTATCGTATCTAAACAATCTACGGCTCATGTTGTCTATTTTTTGACAGTCTCCAATTTGTTTTTTTTTTTATATATTTCATGTATAAATGCCTTTGTGTAGTTCATGAAATATTTGCAGTTTAATTAGTATAATTTATAATCTTTACTACCCTCAAATAATCACTTTTTAGTTGCCAAAAAAACAGATATTTTTTTTAGAAAAGTATTAAAAGTTAAATAAAAAATTGCTCAGAAAATTATTTTGATTTTTCGGAGCCAATTGAGACAACTTAAATTCTAGTCCAACTGTGATCAGTTATATGTCAGCCATTTCTTAGCGCATCTGAAGGACCCAATGCTCATTTTGTTTGTACTTGCATTAATACATTTTTAATGCACCTAATTCCTAAGATAAATGGCTTTTTTTTTATTAATTAATAATTATATAATTACAAATTATATACTATTACCCTAACCGAGCACTAGCTACTATGGCCTTCGGCGCGTAGTAGCGAAAACAGACCAGTGCCTCTGGTGGGAACCCAACCCACGCACTGATAAGCCAGCAAACTACCAACTAGCCTACCGGGGCGCACATGTTTCCGTTTTAATGTTACAATTTTTTACTATTAAACTCTTTTAAAGTGTCGCAAATTTTTAATTGTGAAAGAAAAATTAATTACAAACAAGTTATATTATGATTTTAAAATTGGGTCATTTTGACCAAACAAACACAACAGATGGAGTATAATTTTAAAGAGGACAGAAGTGTTAAGGTAAATTCACAATAGTAGAGTACCTCTCTACGCTATAGATTGGATTCAAGAAAATAAGAAATAGAATTATACAAAAAATATATATATTTTTTACTCCAGTATTGTGCATCTACCTTTAATGGTACCCACACATTACGCAATATTCTTGTACAACTTTTGCTATTGTGCAAAATATTACCAGTGTGTATGTCATATTGGAAAGTTTTATTCTTATTGCGCAACCAAGAAATGTGGAAAACATTTTAGTGTGTTGGCCACATTGTGCAATTTTTATATCCCTCCACACCAGAACAAAAGAGTATTGTCATATTTTGTGCAAAATAATTGTACATCTTATTGCACTATGTAGAGAAAAATGACAATAGTACTGGCAATAATATTGCAAAAATCATTACAGAGGTGAAAAAAAAATTTGGTGAGGTTTAAAACTTTTTTGGATGTAAAAAAAATTTTTGTGGTGAAACAACATTATTGAAATAAAAAAAAACTGTTTTTGTGGTGAAAAAAGGTGTTGAGGTAAAATAAAAACTTGAGGTGAATTTTAAATACTATTTTATATTTCATACACCAGACACTACTATGAAAGTGTACTAATTACAGTGTATTATACACCAATTTAGAGGTTCCTTCACGTTTCACTCACAGCTTTTAAAACCGCTGAACCGATTTCGCTCATTTTCAATAACAAAATTTTCTGAAAAATGTACATCAATCTAGGTACAAATGAGCAGTCTCTATTGTGTTTTTGAGCCGTAATAGCCATTTTAACAGACGGACATCGATAAATCGCCTTACAATTCAATAAGGACTAAAAATATATATACTTTATATTGTCTTAGATCTATACTTCGATGAGTTACAAACGGAATGACAAACTTGAATATACCATCATCACCAGAAAAGACTAATATGAATTTGTTTGCTATTTTACTCATATTTGTTGTTTGTTTTTTTTGTCATTTTTTATTTTTGGGCTTAACAACTGCTGTTTCTTAAGATCTTTGAGCTTTAAAATTGCCTTTTTCAGAAATTTTTCGCTTTAAATGCTTTTTCCTTAATTTTTTTTTTAATTTTTCTTTTAAAAAGTTTAACTTTTTTCTGTTTTTGTAGTTGTTTTACTTTTTGTTTTTTCCAATATTTTTTTGCCATAAACAAATCAGGGTCGTCAGATATGGCGATTTCTCGCCAAACGTGGCGATTTTCACACTCGTTTGGCGATTTAATTTTCGAAAAGGCGACGATTTTTATGGCGATTTGTCAAGTGGTTGGCGATTGTCTTGTCGATTTTACACATAAATAATCTTTTCAAAAAAACTAGAAATAGATATATATATACAGAATATGATTTTTCGCATTAATTATTAAAAAACTTGAAACATTTTATGAGATTATAATTTATATCGCTAACTTTTTGCATTTTTGTTAGAAATATCTTGATAACTTGATATTTTACCAGTTTTTTGTAGCGACTTTTTATGTGCAAGTAATTTGGGCGATTTTTGAAAAAAATGTTTTTTGTGCATAAATTGTAAATGTAGTCAATTTTGCTAAATTGCTTTACGAAATTTTTTTACTCTCCTAAATTATAAATTTTTGAAAAACGGATTTTTTGGGGTGTTTTACTTTGACCAAGAACTAAAAAAATGTTTTTGGCCAAATTTTGGCAACTTTTTTAATGCAAAAGTGAAGCCAAAATTTTGTTTGGTGATTTTCATTACTCTGGCGAAAAATGGCTAAACGGTCCTGAACGCAATGTATTTTGCCATTTGTTTTATCTTCTCTGCTCATCACATATGGTGGAGGGTATACAAATATATAAATTTAGAGTGAACGATAATCGTTTATTTTTTATAGAATTCTGTCTGCATAGTTTAATAGTAACAATATGGCAACACTATTATTGTAGTGGTGAAAGTAAATTTATGAAATAAAAATCGTTAAAATATCGGAAATTCCATTTTCTGCATAAAAAACATCCTAAATAACATTAATTATATGCCAAAAAAAATCTAAAAATGGCAATGAAATGTCCTCTTTGCGATACGGTATTACAAGGTCGAGGCGTGTTCATAACAAATCCCCGCCACATAAGTTTTGTGCAAAAAATGTTTCCCGATTTTCGACCACAAGAAAAAGTATGCACAAAATGTAAAAAGGATATGGAAACAACATACGATTACAAATATAAACGAGCAATGGCGTTAAGAGCAAAAAAAAGACCATTTATCGAATCGTCTAGCAGCGAAGAACCGCCAGGACAAAATCGGACAAACAGTCAAAATACCCCATCGACTCAATCTAGTGAAGATAGTGATCGTCCAACTACAAGTGCCCAAGCTGCTGAAAAACGCAAAAGACTGCAAGAAAATCAAAGACGTAAAAACGCACAGAATACGTCGGGTATAAATGTCATTAGAGGAGTTCGACTACCTCACATTACACCTGCACCAAAACGTCAACAATTTGTTCATATTAATCCTGACATAATGGATATATATTTAAAGGGAATTAGGGGAGGATGAAATAAATTGTTAAATTTGTGAATTAAAAAAAAAAAATTACTAAAAATTAAATGTTTTCTAAAATGTTCAAATTTTGTTTAGGGTCATTTAACCCCTTGTTTTTATAAAACAAACGGAATAGTTCCGCTACAGGAATTGTGAGTTTTTTGTTATTCTAACAGAAATAAAAATTGTATAAAATAGTAGTTTCACCTTACACAGAAAAAACTAAATCGAGTTTCAATTAAAATATTTATTGATTCAACTAAAAGTTTAATTGAATTCGGTCCTATTAAAGAAATTGTGGTATTAATTTAAATAATTTGCAACTATTTAATTGATTTTATTTTCAATTAATTAATTTCAAACAAATGTCTAATAGATACCAACTATTAAAATTTTAATTCAAATTTGTAAAAAATCTGCAAAAATAGGGGAAAACTCGCTAAAATTAAAAAAAAAATTGCCATAATTAAAAAAACGGTCAAAATTAAATAAAAATCCTAAAATTCGCTAAAAAATAGGAGAAAAACGATCAAATTTAAATAAATCGCCAAAAATTAAAAAAAAAATTGCAAATAAAAAAATAAAACCCGTTAATACACTGCGTTGCAAATCTATAATTACACATTAATTTTATCAAATTTCGAAAGTTAAAAAAAAAGTAGAAGAGTTTAACCGTCATAAATATAAAACCAATGGAAAATTAATAGCCGGATACATGTGACGTCGTTTATAGTGTAAACATCGTATTTTTTACCATATTAGTATCATAAATGTTTTACCAGCCCTGGAAAGTTTTTCATACAATTTATTTCGTATTTTTAGTCTTGTTTCAAAAAAATAAAAAAAATTAAAAGACATAATTGTTTTGATTGTTTATTATGAAATTTTTCCAAAGAAATAATCGTGGAGGTTATGAAAATACCAACAAATTATATTTAAAATACGGTAACAATGCTTAAGGTACGCACCTGCAAATGCGCACTATGTACCTTTACACTATATACGAGCGTATTATGAATCCACCAATAATATTTAACAAAAAAACAGTTCATTTATTTTTTAGTTTACTATTTAAAAATAAATAAAATCAATTAGTTACAGTTATATTAGTTTTTTGTTTTTATATACATCGAGATTATTTTTATGTTATTTTCAATTAATAATTATAATTCAATTCATAATTCTAAATACACTTTACTTAATTAAATTTAAACAAATTTAAGACTCAACTCGAAAATTCCATCAGACATACTGTCTACCAGATTTATTCGAAGTTCTTCCGTTATAGATCTCCACGCATCAATAACTGCTTTTTTCTGATGAAAAACGCTTTCATTTTGACGGTTTTCTGCGTAAACTCGACGGGTACATACTGCCCAAATATTCGCAATGAAGTTTTGATCCGGATAACGTACGCTGCATTTCAATACTTTTATTTATTTTGATGATAGCCATTCCATCGTCTGACGACTTACATGTACTAAGACATTGCATCGTTGGAAAACGAATTCTTCTCTTCTAATACTGTAATGAAGTCAGAAAAACTTATATTTTTAGAAATGACAAATCAACCATACCGTCGAGACCAAAAGCTCCCCAAACTATTAAGGATCCGCCTCCGAAATTTATTTTGAGAAATATCGGGGTTCTTTACGTAGGTCTCTCCAATAGCTATTAAAACCATCTGGACCATTATGATTGAATTTTCGTCATTAAAAAAAATCAGCTTTAAAAGAAATTTATGTTTAAACAGTCCTGCCAATAAGAGCGATTATTGACTTACCTTTCTCCAGTAGGTTTGTAAATTCATTTTAGCGAATTCAAGTCGAGCTGGTTTGTGTCGGGGTAATAACCTTGGCACATACATCAGCTTTTGACTAGTAATTCTCTGGGAATCCTTTGAGAACCTACTTATGGTTGATTTAAACACATTTAGCTTACATTCATCGATTATCTGATTGAGACTCTTTTTTGAGTTGCTGGCACAGTTGATTATTTTATGCCGGTCACGATCAAAAAGCCTTTTTTTTCGGTCCGCCTGTTTTATTTTTACCATAAACATTCGGAATATTTGCCAAATTTGTGACAACCACATGTGAACGGTATATTTTTCTAGCAAATTCCAGAAAACTTAAGTCACTTTTGAAATAGGCTAAAATTTTCCCTTTTTCGAAATCACTTAGATACACATAGCGAAATAAATTGCCAATCGAATTGAAAAGTGTATTTTAATATTCGCAACTTATAAATTTAGTTAATACAACGATATTAACATTAGATTTCTGAATATTTTGGGTGTTGGAACTAAAATTCAGTTGAATTAACCGAACTTTGTTGTGAAAACTAATGTTCAGTTGAACCAAACGACTAAAATTCGTAATAACTGAATTTGAATCCTGGTAACCAAATTTCAGTTGGAAAATAGCTAAATTTTTCTCTGTGTGTATGAACCACGCGAAAATTTTATTGAAAATTGATAATAAACATAATAAACAAAAATATTTCTTTAATTTGTCTTTATTTGCTATATTAATTTGTTTGTCGTTATATACAATTTTTCTGTTAAATCAATTAAGTAATCTCTTAAAATTTTATCAAACTCTTAAAAACAATTATAAGTTTAAAAAAAAAACATTTGTAATATAAGAAAAAATAGCAAAAATCATTTGTAATTATAGTTATGCAACGCAGTGTATATCATTTTGTTTAAAATAAAAAATAAACTTTATTTTTATCGAAGTCTAAACCTTAAATTGCTTTATATGATGTGAAACAAAATTTTGCATTAATGCAAATCTTGCAATTAAATAAAACTAAATCCAAAACGGATTAATTAATTTTTTAAATTTTTTTTTCATTGTTATATTAATTAATTATTATATAATTACAAATTATATCCTATTATCCTAACCGCGCACTATCTATCATGGCTTTCGGAGCGTTGTAGCGAAAAGAGACCAGTGCCTCTGGTGGGAATCGAACTCACGATAAGCTAGCACACTACCAACTAGCATACCGGGGGAAAACTATTTTTTTAAGCTTCATTTTAGGTTTAGCTTAATTTTATTTCTTTTTTTATAAAATTTAATTGTTATTGGATTTAAATAAAAACAAAATATATTTTTATTTAGATTAGATTAGATCAGGAGGCACTATGCACCGCGACCAATGTAGGTCTTTTGTGCTGCCTAAAGTTACCTACAGATTCGAGCTACATATAAAGCCAATTATCCTATTAGGCAAAATGTTCGCGATGTCGGAAGGCGAAATGAAGCGATCACCTAGAAACCTAAGTCTCCTATCACAAAGCCTGGGACATTCGCAGAGAACATGCTCCGAGGTCTCAGACACCATCTCACAAAACCTATACATATCCGTGTCCGATTGACCCTTCTTGTGCAGATGGTATCTGAGATTACAGTGTCCAGTTAAGTACGACGCCAGGGTATTCAAACCCCCCCTTTCAAGCGACAAGAGTCGCCTCGACCCCCTACTGGAAAAAGAGATCAATCTTTTAGCCTGGCGCTGACCAGGAGAGTTTTCCCAGTAACCAGAGAATTCAGACTCTCTCCATGCCCTGAGCCTTTCCCTAACATACTCCGCAGGTATTCCACAGAATGGTTCAGGTTTTATTTAAAAAAGGCATGGAATTTTTTGCGAATCAAATAGAAAGGTTGAATAAATTGAACTTTAAATAAAACAAAGTAAATGCAAAAATAAATCCTGTGTTTAAAAAATTACAATCAATTCCATTATTGTATTTTATTTTTTTATTAAAACTTTATTCTACTTATTACAAATATATTTTATTTTAAAGAGTTTTTACAATTTTGGCGAATAGTAACCAATAGTAACCAATATGGGGAATATCATTTTTATGTAGCAAATTTATTAATTTTGGACTTCTATGAAATTGTTTAAAAACTCATTGGGTTAGCTCTAATGCATTTTTCAAGAGGTTCATGAAGAGTTTTATTAATTCAAGGAAACTTCTTAATATTAAAAAAATTTATGAAACTGTTTCATAAATTCTATAATTCTTCATTGTCGGAATGATTCATTGACTTTAATGAAACCTGTTTCATAGATTATATGAAAAGTTTCATTGGACGAGTTCTAGTGATAATTTTCATTCAAGCTATGAAGAAATTCATTACTGAAGTGAATATAATTTCCTCAGTGTAAATATAACATTGGCAAGCTCTCAAAATATTTGAATACGAGAGGTGACCTACTTCGAAGTCTAATTGATCAGCTCCTGATGGATGGATCCTTCTTTGTATTGTAAGCTTGAAATTAGATTGATTAAGGCTGCGTGAAGTTTCATTGATCAGATCCTGATGGATGGATCCTTCTTTGTATTGTAAGCTTGAAATTAGATTGATTAAGGCTGCGTGAAGTTTCATGGCAATGCCATCAGCCAGCCAATAGCACCCCACTGTGTCATGGTATAACATGGTAGAGTTATTAGCAAAATTATCTCTCAATTACAAAAACTAAATGTTGAAACTTCATACAAAAAATAAACAAAACCTACACTCAAAAAAAAAAGTTTGTAAAGTCAGCAAAAAATGTTGCTGAGTCAGCAAAATTTTAGTCAGGAGGGTGCTTGCAAAAAAATTATTAATGTTAGCAAAATCTTTTGCTGAAAATCAGCGAGCTGATTTTTAGCAACAAAATTAGTAGATTCAGCAAAAGTTTTGCTAACACTTAGTGGATTTGAAATACAAAAGCCTTGCTAAGAATTAATAAATTTCTAGCTAAATTTTAGTAGACTGAAAAAAAACGCAAAAAATTTGTAGAAAAATTGTAATTTAGTTAATTTATTTGCTGAAAATCATAAAACATATTTTTAAAATTCTTTTAAAAATAACTTACAATAATTACGAAATATAAAAATTTTCATTTTCCCACATTGACGACATGAATTAATTTAATATCTGAAAATATATAGAAATAAATATATATAACATAACAAAAATTTTCTTTCAACTACTTACATCAATGGTTGTCTAAATGATGCTTTCTTTTAAAGGACGCAACTGCCGAAGATAATTATAGAAACGAAAC
This sequence comes from Delia radicum, assembly GCA_021234595.1. Taxonomy (NCBI): domain Eukaryota; kingdom Metazoa; phylum Arthropoda; class Insecta; order Diptera; family Anthomyiidae; genus Delia; species Delia radicum. The sequence goes on from CM037854.1 coordinate 194,344,541, forward strand.
AAAAAAATAAACAAAACCAAACGAATCTAAATAACAACCCTTTTTTTTTGCAATAAGAAAAAGGAACCATAAAAGCTACCTGTCTTTGTCTTTCGCTTTACTCTGTCTACATGTCTGTATATGTTTGTTTGCAATTTGACCACACTAGATTATTAATCTATAAACATTTAGTTTAGAAATACATATTAAATTTAAATATTTTATTTTATTTTGTCTTTTATTTAATTAATAGACAATTATTTTCACAAGCCGGTGACAACGCAAAATTTAAGTTGTTTTAATCCTCAATTTTGTTTTTTTTTCAGTCTACTAAAATTCAGCAAAAAATTTATTAATTTTTAGCAAGGCTTTTTATTTCTAATCTACTAAGTGTTAGCAAAACTTTTGCTGAATCTACAAATTTTGTTGCTAAAAATCAGCTCGCTGATGTTCAGCAAGAGATTTTGCTGACATTAGCAACTTTTTTGCAAGCATCCTCCTGACTAAAATTTTGCTGACTCAGCAAAATTTTTTGCTGACTTTACAAACTTTTTTTTTTGAGTGTACAAAAGTCTTCCATGGTTGATTTTTTTATATGTGTTATTTGAGTTGTACTTTTTAGTATCATTTTCCTCTCCTCTACTACATCTTGACATGCCGCGACATCTGCTTCATTCTATATCTTTCAATCTGGTTGTCGTCCACACTATGAATGTGCTTATCAGCAAAATTTTTTTTTAGCAAAATTAATTAGTAAAACATTAGTATATTAGTAAAGCATTAGTATAAAACAGTTAAGTGCTGAATAAGCATAACAAAAATTTTAGCTGAAAATACGATTTTAGCAAAAAAATTTGCTAAAAAATAGTATACCTGATTTACAAGACGTTTTACTGACTTTTGTACTAACTTATTTTTTTGAGTGTATAGAATGTCTAATAAAGACCATAAACTCATAGAAATAAACCTGTAAAAATAGCAAAAAAATACTAAAAATTAGTTAAAAATTACCTTGCAGAAAAAACTGCTAAAATTAGCACATTTTTTTACTAAATATTAGCAATATAAGAATAGCATAAATAAAACTGTTGAAGTTACAACTATTTAGTTATATTTTAGTTAATTGAAAGTAACAAAATAATCTGCTAAAATCAGCAAAATCATTTACTAAATATTAGTAGACAAAGAAATCATTAAAAACTGTGAAATTTTAGGATTATTTTTAAAATGCAAATAAAAGTCTGCCCTTATAAAATCAGCAATCTACAGTTTTTTTTAGCAAACATTTCTGTTGATTTTAGCAAAATAAACTGTTATTTGCATTGTACTAAATATAGCAAAAATTTTGTTAATGTTATAGTTTTTTGTTTGCTATTTTGAGTCTATAATATTTAGTAAAAGTTTTTGCTAATTTTGCAGAGTAAAATGCTATTTTCAATTAACTAAAATTCACATCAAATAAAATTCACATCGAAAAAATTTTGTAAAGTTAACCGATTTATTTTTGTTGTTCTTATATTTATTAATATTTAGCAAAAAACCTGTTAAATTTAACAGTTTTTTCTGCAAGGTAAATTTTAAATAATTTTTAATAGCTTTTTCTGCTATTTTTCCAGATTTATTTCTACGCGTATAGTTCTCCCTATGTTATACTATGGTCTAACCCAAAAATTTGTTGTTTTGTATATTATTTTTTATTTTCTTTAATAGCTCAGTTCAAGTTAAGTCTTCAGTATGAAACCCAGAGTAGTTTTACCTTATTTTTTTAATTAATTCTAAAAAAATCAAAGTTTTATATTGTTTTGCTTTAATTATATATTTGTTTTGTAAACTTCTATTGAACTGTTGCTGTAAAAACTTTGGGCCAAAAATTTCTAGTTAAACATCCCTCATTATATAAATTAATTAAGATCTTAATTATTAATTATATAAAAAAAAACTAACTTAATTTCGAACACTCTCTTTTCAAACTGAAGTCCCATTGCGATTTCTCACAATTTAAACATTTACCAAGTGTACATAAACACAACATCACGACAACATCCCAGGACGTAGGACGACGACTCTCATTTACTTAAAATTGGGTTTTAGTTATTAACAACATCAACACGACAACAATGTGTAAACAAACAAAGAACACAAATACAGACTGACTGCAGAATGCTAGGATTTTGTTGTTGTTTTAATAGATTTCACGACATCCCCATATTCCCTTACCTCCTGTGCGGGAGACGGAAATAATTAAAACCCCTATTTAGTAATTTAAACAGACACCCTTCTCGTGTACTAAACACAAACTAACATATAATGAACACTCATAAAAAAAGTTAGCACAAAAGTCTTTGAAATGCGAATTGAAGTCAAAAATAAAATATTTTAAAACACCACAGAATTTGACAAATATTTTTGGAAAGCACAAAATAAGGGCGTAAATCTCCATGATAACGCTAAATAATATAAAACAATGTTATACATGTCCGGAATTTTTTTTTTGAAATAATTCAATAAATTTAATTCTTAGAATTTTTTTTAAACTTTAAACCATAACTTTTGCGTTCATAACTTTTGCGTTCCTTTCAGAAAGTATTTCACGCAAACTGGCTTGACTTATCTAAATAGTGGTCTATTATCGTATAAAATCCTATTAATGTGCCACAAAATTTAAAAAACAAACAAAAAGTAACGCCAATTTTAAATATTTTTGAGAATACCCCATATAAGGAGTGAGCTCGAATAAATCCTAACACAGATTATCACTTATAGCTTTTTTTATGTTTAAAAGAGAACTTTTTTTTGAATCAAGTTATCTTTTAAAAAGTCGCCAGATGATTTGTATGAATTATTAGCGAAATCGGATCATTACTTTGTTTACAAATGGAAGCTGAACAAAAAGTGAGTAAAGTAGCTTTTTTTGCCATCTTTAGTGCCCTAATTGAGCAGACCATTTCCAAAAAAAAGTGACAGTATTGGGAACTTGCTTTGTAGCCTTCATCAATAATTTAAGACGAATCTTAATATAATTTAATTTTTCTGAGTTCTGAACAATTAAGGATATTTTTTTTTGCGAAATTTAAGTTTTTTTTGTAAAAATGCTACTTTTTTGTTTTCACTTTTTGTTTAAAGTCCATTTGTAAACAAAGTAATGATCCGATTTCGCTAATAATTTATAAACATCATTATTTTTAAAAGATAACTTGATTAAAAAAAGTTCACTTTTAAAAATAAGTTATAAGTGATAATCTGTGTTAGGATTTATTCGATCTCACTCCTTAGTTGTACAATTTCATATTATTAGAGTCGGGTGTATAAAATAGTATGTCATATTTTTGTCACCAAACGCTTATACTATGTCTCCACTTACATGTTTTGAACAAAACATGTGTTTTGGTAAAAAAAATGTATGGGAAAACATGAACTAAACATGTTTTATTTCAAAAAACATCCAAAACACGTTCAGTGGAAACGTAGTATTAGCGGTGAATCATATTTTAGATTTACCTCAATTTTGTTTTTACCTAAAAATTTGTTTTTCAACTATGAAAATCGAAAAATTAAAAATTTTTGTGACACACTAATGTGCTTGTTTAAATTGATTAATTTTAAATGAGTTATTTAATTAAAATTATTAGTTATCTTATTTCGCCACAAGAAAAACCTAATATTTAAGAATTCGCAATTCTAAAATTTAAAAATTTTCCGGTTATTTTAAACCACGATAGTTTTTAAAAAATATTTTTTGTGTTTCCTCTAACAGTCTCACTTGTAGATGACGCTATTTTCTTATAATTTTTTTCACCATAAATCATAAAATAGGTTATATTTCGGAAACTAAGCGAGATAAGGTTACTATGTGCCTTTTAAGTAGTCTTCTGCTTTAGGAATATGGAGTTGTAATACAATTTCTTTATTTTTAATGTAAAATGTCAGTCATTTGTAGAACAAATTGAATTTTTTACTAACCTTGTATTTCATTTAAAAAAACAAACCACATCAAATGACTGTTTTATGATTTGACATTCATTTTTTACAGTAGTTTTTTATTATTTAAAAAAATATAAAAAGGTAATGTTTGTTTATTTTTTACCAAAATGTGGTTCATTTTTACTACAATTGTGGTTAATTTTTTGAACATTAAAAAACAAATGACAATGTTAGTTGAATTTACTGAAATGTAAGTCGCCCTTTCTTTAAGTGAAATTTCATTTCTTTTTAACTACATTTGCAGTGGTCTTTACCTACATAGTATTCTAGTATAATATTCTGCTAAAATGTTTTCTACATTTTAGCAGAAATTGCCTTTAATTTAGCTTAAAAATTCTGTTGCTTTAGCTAAATTCTTAGCTAATTTACCTATTATTGCGATTGTATTTGACAGTCTGGTTAGTTTAAATTTTAACTAACATTTTTTGCTAAAATTGTGATCTCCTAAATTTATCAGAATACGATTCTCAACTTCATTTAAAATTCTGCTGACGTACTTTTTCTGTTGTCGTAGTTGAATTTTCAACTAATATTTTGAAATGAGTGTACTTGTATTATTTTTGTAAGCTTTTAATTAGTAGTCAATTTAATAAAGTGTAACATAGACGCAGGATTTTAAGGAATGTGTGTATGTGTGTGTGTATGTAATGTATAGTTACATTCATTAAAATGATCGCGGGTGGTTAAATTAATGTAACAATAATAACTTATCGAATACTTAAATGCGGAAATAATAAATACATTTACACTACGAAGTACTTATTCAGGTCTTACTTATTTTTGGAAAAGTTATTCGACTTTTAATTCTTCATTTCATAAATATTAATGTGTATGCTAGGTCGACATAAATGTGGTTTGGTCAAAAGTAGCAATTAGGGGTTTTAGCCTGAGAATTCCCGAAATAATTTTTTAATTCAAATCCCTGGAGTTTTGGTCGGGATTCCCGGAAATTTAAAAAACACTAAAATAACTATATTGACTAAGCTAAAAAATATGTAAACAGATAACCATGGAAATTTTAGAATTGAGGCATTAGATTTTTCATATAAATACCAATACTTTGGCATTAACAATTTTATGGAAAAATCAATACTTCAATGCTTTTCCCCCATTTATGATTTATGTCAAACAATCAATCTAGACTTTACTCTTCTTCTTAAATATATAAAGTTCTATATCTATTTGATTCCACTATATAAAAAAGAAGTTTGGTATGTTGGTTTAAAGTCCCGAGTAGACATCAGCGTAGACGAGATTTTTAGAAATTCCTATGGGGGAGTGGCAAAATATGGGAAAGTCACCGTCTTGGTGTCCTGGCCAAACCATTAAAGCGATGAACTTGAAATTTGGTATGTGGGTTCCTATTTTCGAGTAATCATAATCTTGAACTGGATTTATGTAAATTTTTACTGGTCACTCGGTTGGCTGAAACTTGAAATTTGGTATATGGGTTCCTTATCCTATGCAGAAATCCGCTTAGTCGCAAGGGGAAATTCTCCACCTGTACAACCCGTTTAAGCGAGGAACTCAAAATTTCGTATGATTGTTTTGAATCTTCCGTAGACATTCGCTTAGACGGGATGTTGGAAACTCCTATGGCGAGGTGTAATAAAAGGAAAAGTCGGCGTGGCCAAAATTTTGAAGCAAGGAACTTGAAATTTCCAATGTGGGTTCCTTATCCTGTGTAGACGTCTGTGTAGATGGATTTTTGTATATTCATGCGGGGAGTGACATGAAGTGAAAAATTATTCGCATTGGCGGCCTGGACAACCTGTTTATGCAAGGAACTTGAAATTTAGTATGTTAGTTTAAAATCAGACATTCGCTTATAGGGATTTTTGGAAACTTCTACGAGGAGGGCCAAACAGGGAAAAAGTCACCTCCTTGGTAACCTGGCCAAACTACTACAATATTCAACTCAAAATTTCGTATTGAGTTGTGAAGAAGCGACCTACGATCGGCATACTTCCTTGGCAGGCAAATTTCTTGATAGCTAGAATAGAGAAAAGGATTAGGCATTCTTTACCTCGTGTTCGCTATCACGGCTGCATACAGCTGATCCCGATTCCAACGATTCTCTGCTTTATATATCCTTTAGGACTGCTGTGTGTGCTTGTAGTGGTAATAGTAGCTAGTGTTAAGCACAAAGTATATAGACAGAAACGAGCGGCGCGACTTCTGTCGTTACAACTTTATTTTATATAACATTTTTGATCTACGGAAAACATGGGTTAACACCAAATATTTAATGTTTTGGAACTGAGTAATTTGATCAATTAAAATAGTTTAAAATGCAAAATTGGATTCTTTTACCAAAAAAATATATTTAAAATTTTTTATTAAATATACTGACTTTCCTCCAAAATCGGTCCACACGCAATGTGGATTGAGGAATCATTTAAATATTAGTTTTTTTTTAAATTCTAATGACGTATTTGGAGATAAAATTTATTTTTTTAGTGTTTTTTAAAAAATATTTTTATGGTAATATGTCTTTTTTGAAAAACGGGAACAGTCAGGTATCGACCGCAAATTCTATTTCGCAAATTTTGAAGGAGTTAGAGAAATTTTTCTTCACGATTCTTAATCTAACCCAGGGTTGTCCCGTCAAAAGTTCTACGTTTTTTTTTTTTAAGAATCAGCCGAATAGTTCCTACAATCAACTACAAACAGATTTGGTATTTTTTTTTTTTACAAATTCTTGGCAAATGTGATTCCCTTCAAAAGCGTAATGATTTGAAAAAAATATTAGATTTTTGAAAATTTCAGTTCCAGTTTATTTTTAATTAAGCTTTATTTTTACCGTTCAAGTAAAAATGTGTAAGAGTAACGTTTTAAATGTAGTGTTTTTTTCAAAGATACATTTTTCTTTAGAAATGCCATAATGAATACTAATTAAACATTTTTTTTTTATTTCGGGGAGTGTTATTTTGTCCAGTATCATTTGAGTTTAAAGTTAATTTGATTTCTTAAGACCCAGTTCTGCATTAGTTAACTCATTAATGGTACATCATAGATTCGCTGGACATTTTTCAACCAAACTCTCCAGATATATAGAACCATGCTTCACTAAAATATTTTTGTATTTTATTTTGCTTTAAAGCGCCCTCTAGTGGAAATATTAGCAATCAAAGTTAAACCAGCATATAAATTCTAGACGGTGGAACATATTTTAAAAATTTAAATTTTGTGTAATTTTGTGAGCAAAACTTTATTCAAAAATATATGAAAAATTACTTTTTTTACAATTTTTTTGGAAAAAGGTCGTGGTTTTTGGTAATTTTTCCAAATTGCCATATAGCAACCCTGACGATATAATTTTTATAAGTTTAATAGTTTTTTTATAAAACCCTTCTATTTTTTTAATCTATAACGAGCTTTCAACACACAAATAAAGCAATTCCAACATATTAGCTAGGTTGATACTAGTATTTCGATTTAGCTAAAGATCTCATCAGAACCCGAAGTTTTAGAAAAGCTAGAACCTCCAGAATAGGCAGAGCTTTAATAAAAAACCTATTAATCATCAATTTTGCTGCATTATTGTCTTCTTAGTAATCAAACACGCGGCTATGTTCTTTTCCTAACAAGCATCATGACGTTACTAAACTTTGAGTGAAAACGGAATAACTTTTGGAGTATTTTAGACCTTGTGTATTTGAAAAGTACATCGTTTGATCTTTCAGATTTTCAAAAATTATATACAATCGATGAACTAATTCCTAGCAAAGAAATACATTTTCATATTTATTATCGACATACACTGAGAAGATTAGCTTCACTTTAGTAATGCATTTTTTCATATCTTTAATGAAAGTTATCACTGGAACTCGTCCATTGAAAATTTTCATAGAATATATGAAACATGTTTAATTAAAGTCAATGTTTATGAAATATTTGTATAATTAATGAAAGTTTTCATAAAACTAATGAATCATTAACACAATAAAGCGTTTATAGAATTTATGAAACAGTTTCATTAAATTTTTTAATATGAATTTCTTGAAAAATGCATTGGAACTAAAAGAGTATATGAATATGATTTTTCAAACAATTTGATTGAAGTCCAAAACTAATAAAAGGCTACATTGAAATAATTTATAAAATATATTGAATACATGGGAATTAAATCTCAAAAACTGCGTTAAAGCTAATTTTCATTTAAAAAAAAATATTGTTTATAAACTTTGTTTTAAAACTACTGAAATTAGAGTTTCTTATATTTCGTTCATATTGAACCCCAAAATACGTATTTTCGTTTTTTTCAAGTTTTCGATTTAAAATTTGTATGGAATTTTGGGACTTAATATGAATTTAGTTTTAACCCTCTAACTGGCAAACGATGTTTTGCAACGAAATTCATACCATGTGCTCCACTTGAAAAACAAATTATAAGTTCTTCAACAAAATTGTTTATCGTTGCCTAATTTAGGCGATATAAGCCAAAATATTTTAGGGTGCATTTTGAAAACTAAAGCATATAAAAGAGAAGTTTTGGATAAAAAATATTTCTCTTACCAAGATATAACCACGCTCGAAAAACTATTTACTTTGCTCCCATTTAAGAAGATATCGGGATTTTCGCTTTTGGAAAAAGCGAAATTAGGCGAAAAAGTATCTAAACTTCAATTTATATTGTTCAAACTTCAACGCTTTTCTATTAATACTTAATGTCTTCTTTCTGCAAAATTTCATAAAAATCCGTCTATTAGTTTATAAGTTAAGACGATGTCCTTTAGAAGAATCCTGATAAAATCCTGTGAGTCCTTGGACTAAAGTAAGGACTTATTATTAAAGATAAAGCTTCAATCTTACTTATATTTTATTATAAAGAGTTTTTAATCAACTTAAATTGGTTTTTTAGATTTTTAAAAACTATATTTTTTTTAAAAATAATTAGTTTTTTAAATTTTACGAAATTTGGACGGCACACGAAAAATTTCTTCGCAAAATATTTAACAAATTTAGTTTTCTATCGATATATATTAATTTTTAAGTATAAAACGCTCATTTGACGCATTTGTGGTAAATTTTATGAAGGCTACCCTGAGGCAACCTTACCTGTTAGAGGTTAGAATCGTATATACAGTGGGGAACACTGGTGCATACATACATGTAAGTACTTTTTACACCTACAGATTCAGACCGAAAAATATTTGACACTAAAACCAAAGTATACTTTTCTAAAGGTATAAGGTATGCTGAATCCAAATCTGGTCTCAGAATCGCTCTCCGACATCAGACATTCGAGCTATATTAAAGGAAAAAGTTATAGTTTTTGATCAAAATGCTCCGAGTTTTCACCTTCCTGGAATTATATTTTTCATTATTCATTATTCATCGGCACCTGAACACACTACTCTTACCCTTTTTTCAGTTTTTGAATTTTTAAGATAACTTATTTAATTACGAAGATATTGTAAATTGATATTGTAATTAAAATTTTAAAGTTCCACTGTGTAAAATTTTAAAAAATTCGAATTTATTATTAAGTTTAACAGACGATAATTTCAAGAAAAAATAAGATATCTTAAAAAGAAAGAAACTTTCAGAAACTCAAAAAAGGGTGAGACTAGAGAGAAACTCTCAAAAACTCAAAAAAATGGTGAGACTAGTTTTACCTACGATAATTTCAAGAAAAAATATGATATCTTAAAAATTTAAAAAGCGTAATCCCGGTTCACACACGGCAATTTTACTTGCGCAAATTTTCTTCAATTCTCCTTTGAACTTGATTTTGTGTTCACACAGGAAAAGTTTGTTTCAGCAATTTTCGTATATCAACCTGCAGCCAACTTCGTGTTTGCGGATGACAAAACAAAACGGAATTGGAGTACGGGTAAGTCTGTACCCCCCTTCCATTCTCTTTTCCTCCCTCTTCTATAAACTCAAGACTTGCTCAAGTAAAATTGCCGTGTGTGAACCGGAACTAAGATTGTTATGTTCAGGTGCCGTTACAAGTATTATGAAAAATGTATTTCCTGGAAGGTGATAAATCGGAGCATTTTGACCAAAAACTAAACTTTTCCCGTTAATATAGCTCGAATGACTGATGTCGGCGAGTGATTCTGAGACCAGATTTGATATCAGCGTACCTTATACTCTTTAGAAAAGTATAATGTGGTTGTAGTGTCAAATATTTTTCGGCCTGAATCTTTAGGTATAAAAAGTACTTACATGCACTCACGATTCTTCCCCACTGAAGGTTAAAATTAATATAATCTTCATATTCTTAACTCCACACAACTTACTATATCCTTTTTATTCTATATTTAGATGGACCAGGATGCCACAACTATAATGGATTTAAATGATGATTGTTTAATGGAAATATTTCAGTATTTATCTATATACGATGCATTTTCCATAATCGGTTGTTTCGATGAGAGAATCGATAATGTGGCATATGATAGAATTGCCCAGTTGAAACAGTTAACAATGTCTCTAAGGGAACCACCAGAATTTACACATTGGCAATTGGAAGTAATTGGAAGAAATTTAAAATCTCTATACATAAGTGCTGGTTACTCTTTGGCATCGGATTCAACATTGAAATATTTAAAACCCATATGTTCCCAAGGATGTCTACAAACCTTAAATCTGAATTATGTACAATTTGATGATGATTACCGAAACTGTCTTTTAGATGTAGCGCCAAATCTTCAATATTTAAATTTAAATTATTGCCAGTTGACCGATGAATTATTAAGTCCGATTTTGGAAAATTGTACAAATCTTAAAACACTTTCTCTACTGGGAAATTATAGTTTAAAATGTGAATCCTTATTTGCTCTAGAGTCAAAATGTTTAAATGAACTTATAGTTGAACAGAATGATTATTGTAAAGATGCAATACAATCTTTCATTGTGGAAAATCAGAATGTGGTGATTACAGTTTATATTCAGGGACGTTTAAGTTCGAGTGTATATGGTTCTAGTAAGCTAAGAAAATAAAAATAAAGTATACATATATTTTTGTAAATAGCGGAATTTTAAATGTTTGGAAAGGTAAAAGAGAAAAGGAAAACAGGAAAAAAAAAACCAGATACCAAAAAGGAAAAGAAAGAGACTTTAATATTTAAAAGTATTGCCAGCAACAAAATTTCCGGAAAAGCGTTAAATTAAAACAATTGAAATTCCCGGGAATTCCCGAGACTTGAAATGCCACAAAAAATTTTAAATGTTTTAAAATAGTTTAATTTAATTTGAAAATAATTGCATTTTTATGCAATTTATTTTTAGAAAGCAATTATCTAAAATTTGAGCACTCTCGATTTAAAAAAGTGTGCATATTTGCAAAATATGGAATTTTCAGCAAAAAGTTAAACATTTGCTTTTTTAAAAGCTTGTAACAATTTTACTTGGAAAAAACAATAATTTGTTATTTTTTTATTTTTCAGGTTTATGTCTTAACCCTTTCACTACCAACTTTTTGTTTGTGGATATATTTATATTCTGTCTTCAGATTCTTGTTAGGAGTCCTCAAATTAGAAAGAAAAAGGTTTACATATATGCCCTATTCTCCTCTTACTCACCGAAAATTGAATTAGGTAACTTCTCAGCTCATTTTTACCACTAAAACATTCGAATAAGCAAAAACGATTTCTTTGATTTGTTCCGGTCATTAGAGGAAGATACGTGCCAAATTTCAAGATTCTAGCTTTGATAGTTTAGGAGATACAAACGCGCCTTTTTCGGAGATTAAGGCTGATTAAAAAAATCGGCCTTTGTTAACAAATATCGCGACTATATTGCCCTCATATATTGCCTACATTTTTTTTCAATGACAAATATTCCAATGAACATATTTTAACAACAATATAAAGATTTAATGCATTATCATATTTTTATATTATTTTCGAAATGTGTACACTGTAGTGTACAAGGGTAGTCAAAGGGTTAAGATTAAATATAAAAATGTAGCGTTAAGGGGGCCTTTAAACGCCTCTCTTTTAAAAAATATACATTTAGTTCTTCAGATTATTTCTCTACATGAAAGATAGCGCCCGGTAGGCTAGTTGGTAGCGTGCTAGCTTATCAGTGCGGGGGTAGTGGGTTCAAATCCCACCAGAGGCATTGGTCTGTTTTCGCTACAACAAGCTGAAAGTTACTTTAGGGTAACAGGATATAGTTTATAACTATATGATTATTAATAAATACAAAAAAAAAAGTTTGCTAAAATATCTGTTTTAAAAATCAAATTTTTAACTATTTTAAGTGCACCGAATATCAGATTTAAATTTAATATTTTTAATTTTGGAAATAACAAACATAACAACTTGTTGTGTTTTCTTAGAAACATGGTGTAAGCTTTTTTTCAATAATTCAATAATAATCGATAAACCACGGGACGCAAAAAAAAAACGAAATTGTTGTTTTTAGTAGAAATCTCATATTTTGAAAATATGCATCTTTTTTCAAATCGAGAGTGGCCAAATTTAAAAAAAGTGCGTTTAAAAGACAAAATTGCATAAAAAAGCATTTTGTTTTGACGCTGAAAAAAAATTGATTTCACAATAAAAAAGGAGGAGTGTACCATTCCAGTGCAATTTAAATGGTGATGATCCGATGAATATTAAAGAAAAAACGAATATTGAAATTAACACACTTTTTGCATATTTCTCATTTTTCAAAAAAAAAAAAAATAACTAAATCGCCCATAAAACCGTGGATTTTTCGAAACTCTTAAGTGGTTCCATAGTGTTTCTAGTGCATAGTTTAATTGAAATCGGAAGAACCAAGGTCAAAAAATGCCTCTTTTGACCGGTCTTCGGTATGTTTGCATGTCCCAAACATGATAACTAAAAACTTTAAAAAAATATATCTTTAAGAGATTTCATCTAAATTACCGAACTTTTGAAACCGATATCTTGGTATCTGGATGGCAACTTTAAAAGCGGCTGGGTGGAAAAGTATATACATATCAAATATTTTTCTAACACAAATCTCTTTTACATTAAAAGACCTTTAGGAGTCTTAAGTGTACCTTAAGTGCTTAGAAAGAAAATATATATCTGGAGGTAAAAGACTGTTGGTGCTTTTTGGGGAAAAAAATGCAAAAATTTGAATTTTTTTAAATTTAGCTTTGTAGTTTTTGAGTTCAACAATAAATTGCATTATTTTTTTTATTTTATCGAAAACTTATTTGGTTGAATAACCAATAAATTAAAAAAAATTTTGCCTTGATTTGGTCCCGTTATTCGCAAAAACTGGACCTGAATCGGACAAAATTTGGAATTTCACATTTTCAAATAGGAATATCTCAGGAATATTCAGAGAGAACCCACAAGCTGAAATTTTGTGCCATTACTACTACCCAATAGGAACCAACTTGGTGCAAGTTTCATACCGATCCCAGGATATTAGTTTCAAAAGTTCGGTCGGTTGAAATGAAATCCGCCATTTGTTTAGGTTTGCAAATTTAAATTCTTGTAAACATATTTAAAAGTGCCTTTTCTGCGTGATTGTTTTCTTGCTGAGACACATTTTCAAAATAGGCTCATTATACTGCATTACCATTTGTTAAGGTCAATTGCAAGTTCAGCTAAAAAAAAATCGCTAAAACTGTAAAAAGTGAGAAAATTCGGAAAACCCGCTAACCAGCGGATTTAATTTCAAGTTTTGTGATTCAAATATGTATCTTAAATAAGGAGTTTCCCTTACATTACAACAAAAAGATGTCAGATTTTTAAATCTTTGTATGCAAAAAAACTGCATGAAAAGGCGAAAAACTTCAAAATCATTTCGTGGCAAAACTGTACCATACATCGACAAATAAAGTGCGCCATCGACAAACAGTGTGCCTGAAATATATAGAATTGGTGGTCATAACCTTATTAATTTGTAAAAGTTAAGATTTTGTCCTCCATTATAATTATTATATAATTACAATTTATACACTCATAGAAATAAACCTGCAAAAATAGCTACACTCATAAAAAAAAGTTTGTAAAGTCAGCAAAAAATTTTGCTGAGTCAGCAAAATTTTAGTCAGGAGGATGCTAGCAAAAAAGTTGCTAATGTCAGCAAAATCTTTTGCTGAAAATCAGCGAGCTGATTTTTAGCAACAAAATTTGTAGATTCAGCAAAAGTTTTGCTAACACTTAGTAGATTAGAAATAAAAAAGCGTTGGTAAAAATTAATAAATTTTTTGCTGAATTTTAGTAGACTGAAAAAAACGCAAAAAATTTGTAGAAAAATTGTAATTTAGTTAATTTATTTGCTGAAAATCATAAAACATATTTTTGTGATTCTTTTAAAAATAATTTACTATAATAACGAAATATAACAATTTTAATTTTCCCACATTGACGACATGAATTAATTTAATATCTGAAAATATATAGAAATAAATATATATAACATAACAAAAATTTTCATCAACTACTTACATCAATGGTTGTCTTAATGATGCTATCTTTTCAATGACGAAACCGCCGAAGATAATTCTAGAAACGAAACGAAAAAATAAACAAAACAAACGAAACGAAAAAAACAACCCTTTTTTTGCAATAAGAAAAAGAAACCATACAAATCTACCCAAGATGTGTGTTTTTGTCTTTCTCTTTACTCTGTCTACATGTCTGTATATGTTTTTTTCATGGTTGATTTTTTTACTTGTCTTGTTAGAGTTGTACTTTTTAATATCATTTTCCTCTTCTCTACTACATCTTGACATGCCGCAACATCTGCTTATCAGCACAATTTTTTTTAGCAAAATTAATTAGTAAAACATTAGTATATTAGTAAAGCATTAGTATAAAACAGTTAAGTGCTGAATAAGTATAACAAAAGTTTTAGCTGAAAACACGATTTTAGCAAAAATATTTGCTAAAAAATAGTATACCTGATTTACAAGACGTTTTACTAACTTTTCTACTAACTTATTTTTTTGAGTGTACTAAAAAATTTTTAAAAATGATCTTGCAGAAAACACTGCTTAGCAGATTTTTTACTAAATATTAGTAATGTAAGAATAGCAAAACTGAATCTGTTGAATTTACAAATATTTAGTAATATTTGAGCTAAATTTTTATCAATTAATAGTAACAAAATAATTGCTAAAATCAGCAAAAACATTTGCTAAATATTATTAGACAGAAAAATCATTAAAAAATGTAAAATTGTCTAGGTTTTTTTTTGAGTTTTTTTTAATGCGTATAAAAGTCTGCCCCTACGAAATCAGCAATATACAATTTTTATTAAAAATTTCGGCATAACTGCACTTTATGGGGCGTTTCTCAAAAAAAAATATAACCTTTTCTGGAATTATCAAATATTTTTTTTCTATCTTCGGTTTTTGGGGCCAGGTACCCTGGGACCCCCCGGTCCGAAATCCGGTATACAGGTCCGAAAACCAGTACTCAAATGAAAGGAAATTTCCTCAAGATTTTAGAAATAACTTATTTTATTTTTATGATCCATGTTACGTAGCGCCCCTTAGAGCTAATTTAAGTACCCAGGAAATCTTTGGTAATGGGTGCGATAAAGTAATGCATTACCTTGTAATGTGTACTCCTGACCTTTATCATTATTTTCCAAAAAAAAATAATGAGTTACCGATAATGGGTTACATAATACATTACTTTGTAATACCTTACCTCCTTACCTTCAGCATTATTTCGAAACATAAAGTAATGCGTTACCGATAATTGAACACTCATGTATTACCTTGTAATGATACCTCATTTCCTTCTACATTACTTCAAAACATAAAATAATTACTCACCGATTATCAATTACATAGTGCATTAATTATAACTGTAAAATAATTATTAAAATATCTTTTTGGAAATCTATTTATATACACATTATTTAGTGATTTTTCGTAAGCAATAGGGTAAGGTGTATATTTTTGATATCACGAACGAAAACACGAAGCACAACAATTCATTTACATTTTAAGCAACCAAATATTACATGTTACGATAGCTCAGCTAGCAAAGTTCTCGCATAACTAATTGCTAACAACCAGAGACCCAGGTTCGAATCTCAGCGTGACCACGTTATTTATTTAAAAAAAAAATAACGTTTGTAATAATTTTGTTTTTTTATAAATTTTGTTTCATAAAAATCTATTTATAGACACATTACTTTTTCAAAACATGTAACCAAAGAAGTAACCAGTTACTTAATCCCCTACAAGGTAATGAGTCATCCTATTAGTTTTAGGCTCATCGCTTGTAAAATTCATCAGTGAAGTAAGGTGTAATGTAATGCGTGGAGCCCTATGTCGGTATAGGTATGGATGGTATAGGTATTGAGGAATCGGATACTCTTGATGTTCTGGGCATGAGAATACAGTGTGATGTCCGTTGGAATAAGCACGTATTTCAAGTGTCGAAAGAGGCTTTCAAGTGTCTCGGTTTTCTAAAACGGTGCAAGACTTACTTCACTCCATCCGATCTCCTTACTATTTATACCAGCTATATCCGGCCAAAAATGGAATACAACTCTCATATATGGGCAGGGGATCCATTGTCTATTCTGAAGCTTCTGGACCGTGTTCAGGGGAGGGCGGTGAAGCTTATCAATGACAGTAGTGTATCCAACTCTATTGATTCATTGGAGCATCGTCGGAATGTGGGTTGTGTGACACTTTTCTATCGATATTACCATGGGAGATGCTCATCTGAGATAAGTGAACTTATTCCACGAGCCCGAGTTTTTATTCGTAATACTCGCTTATCTAGTAGAGCACATCCGTTTGTAGTTGATTGTCCTCTGTTTCGCACAACGCATTACAGAGAAAATTCGAACGATTCGTATGTGGAACAAACTTCCCGCAGAAGTCTTCTCTGTTACTTACAATTTAGAAAAATTTAAATCAAATATCCACAAACACTACTCCCTCTTTCCTCCTTCCCATACCTTATTTTCCTGATCAATACAATGCACTGCATGAGTAGGGGGCATCCCCTGAGTATTGTAATGTAATGCGTGGAGCCCTATGTCGATACATTACTTTACCCATTATTTGGTAATGTGTGGTTTTGCAGGGTATATTTTAAGTACAAAAATGGGGAGTAAGTTTAGGGGGTTTCTTCCTATGTAATATGCAGTTTAGTGACTTCGCTGAGGAAAGTTTTTCTTCGTGCCCTGGCTTTGGCCGGGCTTGAGGGTTTTCTCCTACGTGATAGTCAACTTAGTAGCTTCGCAAAGTAAAGTTTTTCTGCGTGATCGGCTAGGACATAGGAGTTTTCTCCTATGTGATAGGCAGTTTAGTGGCTTCACTGAGTAAAGTTATTCTGCGTGACTTAAAGGTTTTCTCATATGTAATAGGCAGTTTAGCGGCTTCGCTAAGTAAAGTTTTTCCATTTTTCGATTTTATCAAACAATTTATTTTGTTGTAATTTTGCGCTGCTGTCAAAATTTTTAAACGGGTGTAGATGGCGCAACGTATCATAGATCCTTAAAATAATATGATTTTTGAAATAATGAGGAAATTTAATTTTATTAAATTACCACCACTTGAATGTTACTAGGCGTACAGGTTTTTGGGCTCTGTCCGATCCATAGGTCTCGGCCCCCTTAATCGAAAATATAAAAAAAATTATTTTTTTAAATTTGGAGGAGACCACCTACTTTTTTTGAGAACGCTCCATAAAGTGGAGTTAGTAGCCAAAATTTCTGTTTATTTTAGCAAAATAAACTGTTATTTGCATTCTACTAAATTTGAGGTAAATATAGCAAACATTTTGTTAATTGTATTACAGTTTTTGTTTGCAATTTTGAGTCTACAAATATTTAGTAAATTTTTTTGCTAATTTTAGAGAGTAAAATACTAATTTCAATTAACCAAAATTCACACCGAATATAACAAAAATTTTGTAAGGTGAACAGATTTATTTTTGCTGTTCTTATTTTATGAATAATTAGCAAAAAAATTTGCTAAATTTAGCTGATTTTTCTGCAAGGTAATTTTTAACTAATTTTTAGTAGCTTTTTTGCTATTTTTACAGGTTTATTTCTATGAAAGTAGCCAGTAATATTTAAAAAGTTATTAAGTAAATATTATAAGCTTTCCGACACACATAAGTTTGTTTTTATATACCTATTCGCCATATTTTGGTAATTGCGTGATCCGAAATTTTAAAACTTTTGTTTTTTTTCTTCTGTCATTCGATAAAAGTGAAAATATCGAAAAACGCCGAATACGTGTTCACTTATTTTTAATTTACTATAAAAAAATACAACTTTCATTCAGATCTGGAGTTTCATGATTTAAAGGGCTAACATAATGACATATAGATAATATATATATTTCAAAAGTGAATTAATGTATTTGAAGCTCTGGTATCACGTCCACTGGCAAGACTTCTGTTCCCTTGAGTTGTAATTTTTCCCCTTTTCAAACTAGCATAGCCTGCTGAAAATTTATAGAAATTAAAAGTTTCCTTTATTATTTTACAATAGTTTAAATATTTAAACTATTTATTGAAATATTTATTTTTTTTTTGTTTATTTTATTAATATAATTATTAATAATATACAGCTACAAGTATATAACATTTTATTTAATTTATTTTTTTTTTTAATTGCAAATTTGATTTTGTTTATATTTTTTTACTTTGTGTAACGCCAAACATTAATTTCAAAAATAAACTTAAAAATAGAATTGCATAAATTTTACACATTAATTTCACTACTTGGACTAGATACTAAATATTTACTACTATTAAATAAATATATTTCATAACACAGTACAACACATGATTTTGGGAATCAATTCTGAGAATTGCACGTGAAAGTAGCCCCAAAAATAAGAACTTCTGCACCATTCGTTTTGTCAAGTTGGCTACAGTAATAATTTAATGGCCAGACGTTTACATTTTTTGGCTCAAGGCGGATTTTTAGCAATTTTTCAATATTTTTTCGCTCAATAACTGGATTACAAATCCACAAATATGCGGTTTTTTTTTTCTTTATAAACTTTATTTTGCATGAAAATATAAATACCGATTCAAAGCAAATTTGTAGATTTTTAAGCCAGTTATTGAGCAAAAAAGGTGAACAATTTGGGAAAAATTGGCATTTTTGCGATTTTTAAAGCACATGATGCACTTTTTTCGGATAGGATTGTTCCGCATTTTTTTTTTTCTAATCAATATCTACAACTTTTCAGACACAAAAGAGATATTTCGTACGCAGTGGCGTACGGAATATCTCTTTTGTTTTAGATATTATTAAGGCGTATGACCACATCCATGTAGTAATTGACATGTTAAGCACAATGCGCACAAATGCCGAAGAAGAATTCTTTTTAATTTACACTGAGACCATTAATATGGTAACGGCGTATAGTATTGAGCCACAACTACCAAGACGCGTTGGAACACAGAAATACCGATCAAATTTACAAGCAGCTGACCCAAAGGATTACTGTAGAGCAGTGTTGTTTATTCCCTATTTAGAAGAAGTTATAGCAAGTATGAAAGATAGAGTTACTGGGCATGAAAGTGTTGTTTAAAATTAATATAACATTGCACCAAGTCAAGTCGTTAATGCCCCATCAAAAGAATTTAATAACATCATAGAATTTTATAAAATTGATTTAAAAGATCAATCTAATGTTATATTAACTGAAATTGATCTATGGAAACACTACTGGAAAAATAAAACAGAAAGACCATCAAATCCGCTAGATGCTATTCAAGATTGCAACCAGGAGCTTTTTCCAAACGTTTACATGTTTTTACATTTACTGATAGTAATTCCTGTTTCAACTGCATCCGCGGAGAGAAGTTTCCACCCTAAAAAGAGTGAAAACATATTTAAGGAATTCTATGGGTGAAGCTAGACTTGGTGCTCTAGCTCTTGCATCAGTGTATCGAGAAAAGGTTGAACCTGACAAAATCATTGACACTTTTATGAAAAAAAATCGTCGAATTAACTTTTAAGAGTTTTGTAAATAGTATATAAGGATCTCAATTAATATGATAGCTCACTTTAAAAATCAAAATAAAATTATTTAATTGATATATAAATTTGTTTAATATTTCAAAAAAAAACTTGTTTGTAGATATAAAAAAACTAAAATAACAAAGACATGTCAAAACATAAACATTTTGCTTCAAAATTGCTATCATAACTGGGTATAACGTCAATGATAACTTTCCCATCCGAAACTAATTTAACAGATACAAAATATTAAATATAGGCTCTCGTATGTAAAAAATTATATGCTTTTCAAACAAAAAAAAATTTAATAAAAAACAAAAATTGGGCCCCCCCAAGCAAACTCCTGGGTACGCCGCTGTCCGTACGGTATACCGAGATATAACCGTGTTAAAATATAGAAAAAGTGCTAAAAATCCGCCTTGGGCCAAAAAATTCGTATGGCCATTAAATTATTACTGTAGCTAACTTGACAAAACGAAAGTTACAGAAGTTCTTTTTTTTGGGGGGGGGGGGGGGGGTCTACTTTCACGTGCACTTGAGTTCCAAAATCATGTGTTGAAAAATGTTGTACTGTGTAATATAAATAATAAATTAAATACACATTATAAGCTATTTTGTTGTTCTTGTTGTTGTTTTTTTTTTACCATCTCTGGTGGAAAATTAATATAAAATTAAATATTTAACAACAAAAATTAACAAAACAATATTCGTTGATATTTCTTTGGTATTATAAATAGAGCTTCGAAAAATGATTTAAGTTTGTAAAATAAAATTCAATGAACTTAAAATCATCGATTTTAAATTCTTATATTTTAAATAATTCTTGCATTAGAGAATACTCCAGAAGTATAAACAAATTCTAAATTGAATATTTTCCAAAACAATTTATATTAAAATTTTATTTAAATTTATTGTTATTATTAGACTGTTTTTAAATTAAAAAAAAATTGTGTGAGCAGAATTTTTTTCTACTTTTCATACAAAATTTTTAATGGTTTATAAAATAAGAACACTCTTAAAACATTGCTTTAAAGCGTTTTGCAAACATTTACAAAAATTACTTTAGCAGTACTTCTTTTACAAAATATATAAGTATATCTGATTATTTGAAAAAATACTGTTGAAACATTGGTTTGAAGAACTTGAAAAATGTTCGAAAAGGTACTTTCCGGTAGTTTTTTTTTTTTTTTTGGAAAATTGTCTTGATTAAAAAAAAAATCGTTAAATTTCCCGAAATAAAAAAATACTTTTGAGAAAGCGTTTTTAAAAAATTTAAAAAAATGCACAAAATTTACCAATTTTTTTATTTTCAAATCTATCACAGAAATTGGTTTCATCTTCTAGGGGACAAAAATCATCTGATGTTGATTTATCAGGTGTGTTTTACTCTCCAGGAGTATATTATATAGTTAAATTCGATACAAAATATTAACTTATAAGTTACATAGGATATGATGGCATATAATGCTATATGGCGCTATATTAGAAAAAAGAAGTATGACAAAAGAAGTATGAGATGTAAATATATATAGTAACATATGGTCTCATATATAATTATATATAAGCATATCAAACTTTTTTCGTCGGGAGTATAAATAAAGTTGATTTTTTCGAGTTTGAAAAGCTCTTGGCCTCCCAAAACCGATTTATGGAATTAATTTTTATTCCCACGGGTCTTGCTCTTACCAAAGTATAAATAAATTATAAATCATTATTGGTAGAAATTTGTACATTCCGGTTAAAAATCAATATATATGCATCCATTTGTGACATGTTCATTCATGCTCATATGTGAAGTGAATCTAGGCCAAACACGTCCATATACCACCACATAGGATTCATATATGTTCATATTAGTTCATGCATGTGTGTTCATGTATGTATTAGAGGTCTGCATATGTGTGGGTAAACCACACATCAATTCACACCCTGCAGGAAGCTTGGGGTCAAGTGTCTCCAAGTCTCCACTTTTGTCTACTATTTTGTTGACATTGTCAACTAAGCGTCTACACTTTTTACTTTATTACCTCACTAGTAAATTTTTGGTTCCCATGTCTACATATGGTCCCATTAGAACTACCTATTCACTACCTAGTCAATAGTTCTAATGTCACTAGTGATTTTCAATGACACGTACATGTTAAATGTCTATAGTAAATTACATTGCCTGGGGAATATTTGGTTAGTAGTACTGGTGACACGGTCAATAGTGAATCAATACTTTTTCACTATTGACATTTCCTGCAGGGCATATCAGACTAGCCAATAGTGTGCGTAAGTGATTTGAGAATCATACACAATTTATTGTGTGTGAGAAATAACCTATGTGTGAAAAGCGTTCAATTATTTATGTGAGTGTTGTGAGAAAAATATTTGATACAGGTATAAAGAAAAAATATGCTCTTTTATACGAGTAAATACACTTGTATAGCGATGTACATATTGTGTTTTAGCAACACAACATGTATTTTGTGTTTTCGAATTTTTTTTATTGTATTGAAAACAAAATATTAGTAAAAAGATATTGCATTAAAAAGTGATACCAACTTTTTAAAAGCAAAAAGTGGTTGTTTTAAATATATTTTTTAACAAATGAAATTTTTATTAATTTTTTTTAAAGTTTTTTTGTTTTAATTAGGTCACACATTTGACAAGAATCGCTATATCTACCGAATGTAATCTTAAATAAGTTAAACAATTTTACAACTGGCTACTTTTGTATACCTTGGCAGGCCAATCTTTACGAAAATACACACTCAAAAACCGATTTATAGTTTTTAAATAAAATAATTTTTATTTAAACAAATTAAATGTATTTTCAATAAATAAAATTAATATATAAATAAATTCAATATATTGATAATAGAAATAAGGAACTGTATCAGACATTTTTTTAAATAAGACAGAAAAATAAAATATTTAATGAAGTAAATATTTCATGAGGAAAACATCGAAAATATTTTTGTAAAATATGCACTCATGAAAATAAACAATTAATCCGTTTGTGCACTTATTTCAGTTTCTAATTCATGCTTTGGAATATTATAATGCAAAAACATAATTTCATTTACAGTGTCATCATTTGATGCAATACTGCATCTTTTTTATGTAATTAAATTACGTGCTGCCGAAAAAAACCCTTTCAGCAGCTGCACTGCTTGCAGGCGTACCTAATATTTTGCAGCTTAGTTTATGTAGCAATGGAAATTGCTGTTTGTTAGATTCCCACCATTGCAGAATGTTGAAGTCGTCATAAAAATTTATGGTTAAAGCTTCGTATTTAAACATTTCTGTTTCCACAACATCCATACTGCTGTTTAATTGCGCTTGTGGCAAAAAATCGGAAATTAGCTCTAAAGAAGGCAAATTAACACAAAAACACTCACTTATGGATAATTAAATAAGTAAAGACAGAATAACAACTAAGGTCCACTCGAAATAGTTTGTAGTTTAAATAAATTAAATTATTTAAAACGCGGTCTTTTAACTTTTTATTTAAATCAAAAGAACTTATAACTTATTTTTAGACGTTAATAGATTCACTTAGTTTGGAATTGTAGCTTTAATTATTTTTTTTTATTTTTAAGAAAAATCTTTTTTAAGCAAAACGTTTTAAATAAAAATATAAACTGTAATATAAAATTCATATTTTTATGTAATTTTAATTTAATCATTTGAAAATAAATTACGAATTACATTTTAAACAAACTACAGTCAGTTACTATAATAATATTTTGAGTGTATTTTCTTTTTTTTTGCGTTGAGCACATGCGTGTGCGAAATTCTGTTAAAAATATTACCTGAATTCTCCGTAAGACGCTTCATAGCATGCAGCGCAAGTCGATTCTTAGCAACTCAAAGATTTTCGTAAGAATTATTGCTTTTGTATAATTGCTTTTGTATACTGGTTTTATCAAATTTTAAAATCGTTTTTTTATTCATAATTTTATTACTGTTATTTCTTCTGATTTCAATATCAACTGAAGGTAAATGCCAACTAGAGAAAAAACAAGACTGTTGGGCAACAGAAACGAACCAATTTAATAAACGCGCTTATAAAAACAAAGAGCGCTAGGGAAAATCGCCAAATAGGGGAAAACCCGATTTTAACAAAACAAGAAACACAACAAACACACGAATGATTAGTGTGATTTTTAACTTTACTCTGGTTTTTTTATTGTAAAATGTATGAATTTGAATTTGTCAAAGAATGAAACATAATTGGGTCACACACACAATTAGTGTTAGTGTATGTGGCTCACTTTTACATGAACGGTGTTGTGTTGATCTCTCATTTAAAATGATTGAGCGTGTATGACTAGCTCTCATTTTTTTTACACATTTGATATGCATATCAAAAACACACACAACAATCATTTGGCTACCAAATACATTTGAGCAGACCTCTAGTATGTATCCATATATGTAAATTTTTAACAGGAATATATTATTTTTTTTGGAAAATATTGATATGAAGGAAGTTCTGCGAATAAATAAGTTTTATATTTCTTTAAAGTCTAAAGTTCAAAGATTCCAAAATTATTTGAAATTTCATTCTAGACTCAGGGAAAAAAGTTTCATCATATTGATGATATTGTTTTATAAATCGTTTGTCATCCATTATTATTCATATTTATGAAGTTTTCATAAATATGAAGAAAAGTTTCATAAAAATTCATGACAAATGTTTCATAACCTTTATCATTTCATAAACTTTGTGAAAATAAACTTCTAATATTTATTAAAATTTTTATTATTATTATTTGAAATTTAGAAAATATAATTTATACCTCATTTATACAACAACCGCCACTAGTAGTTTTTGATTAAACATTTCTATGGACTTTGACAACTGAACACAAGTAGTTTTGACTTCTAGTTTTTGGTCGCGATGTAAATGCGGTGTTAGACATGTTAAAACACAAAAACTATAATCAAAAGAAAAGCTTCATCATATTTATGAAATGTTTAATAGATTTTCGTCAAATGTAGCGTTTCATAGTATTTATGAAACATTTCATAAAAAAACAAAATCAATTTCATCATATTTATATAATGTTTCACTACACTCAGGGAACTTCTGCTTTAAAAATATGTAGTTGTTTGGGTTGTAATACAGTTTCATTATTTTTAATGTAAATGTAAGTCATTTGTAGAACAAATAACATTTTTAACTAACCTTGTCGTTCATTTAAAAAAACAACTTACATCAAATGACTGTTTTATGATTTTACATTAATTTTTTACAGTTGTTTTTTGTTATTTAAAAAAATAAAAATAAATAAATGTTTATTTATTTTTTACTACCATGTGGTTCATTTTTACTACAATTGTTAGTCAATTTTTGAACATTAAAAAACAAATGACAATGTTAGTTTTATTTAATGAAATGTTAGTCGTTCCTTTTTTTAAATGTAATTTCATTTGTTTTTGACTGCAATTGCTGTCGTCTTTACCAACATAATTTTCTAAGTGTATATAAATGAAGGATATTTTGTATTAGTAAGGATTTCATTATTTTTGTGTAGACAAAATCAACACAGACCATGATATGGCCATTTTGGTTCTTGTTGTTTATGAAATGTTTCATCATTAATGATAAAATTTACATTGGCCGAAACTTGATGAAACTTATTCTTGTTTTTCTCTGGGTGTGCCAGCAATTATTTTTAATTCTGAAACATCAATTAACTCATTACTGGCACATCATAGATACGCTGGACATTTTCAACCAAACTTTCCAGATATATAGAACTACACTGAGAGAATTATCTTCATTTCAGTAATGAATTTCTTTATAGCTTCAATGAAAATTGTCACTGGAACTCGTCCATTGAAACTTTTCATAGAATCTATGAAACAGGTTTCATTAAAGTCAATGTTTATGAAATGTTTGTAGATTTAATGAAAATCTTAATAAAACTAATGAATCATCGTGCCAATTAAATGTTAATATAATTTATAAACAGTTTTATACAATTTTTAAATATTAAGATGTTCCTTGAATTAATAAAACTCTTCATGATTGAATGTCTTTAAGTAAATGAATCGCTTGATATGATATTTTAAACAATTTCGTAGAAGTCTAAAACTAATACAAGGCTACATTGAAATAATAAAGCTCTTTATAAAATGTGTTGAACACTTGAAAATTAAATCTTAAACTAAAGTTTGAAATGCATGAAAATTAATGAAATTATGAAATTTTATGAAAAAATAAAAAAAAAATAAGTCATTGATTTCATTTCATAGCTCTAAAGAATATTTTCATGCGTCCCGTTAGGCTAGTTAGTAGCGTGATAGCTTATCAGTGCGGGGGTAGTGGGTTCGATTCGATAATAAACAAATTTATGAAGAGATAATTTATGAAATCGAATGAATTTTTTTTATGAAGCTATGAAATTTTATGAGTTTATAAGTTTATATAAGTAAACGCCATCCATTATTTATGTTTTAGTGAAAACGAAGTAAATTTTGGAATATTTTAAACTTTGTGTATTAGAAAATTTCATCAGATTTCGGTCAGATTTTCATAAATTATATACAATCGATGAACTAATTTCTAGCTGAGAAATAGATTTTCATATTTTTTCATTAACATAACAATCAAAATTATAAAAGATTATGCTTTTTTATATTTGTAAAAAAAATTTGAAAAAAGTACCATAAAAAAGGTCCAAAATTTATTAAATAATTATTTGGCAACCCTGGATAACAGTTTTTCAAAATTTTTATTCGCGATTGTACACAAGATGTTGAATAATTTTGGGGTTTTTAAATTACTTAATTATCTTTTTCCAGTAAAAATTAGTTAAATATTTTTTCGTGTAATCTTAACTATAAAAAGAATTTTTTAAATATAATATGAAACATTTCAAATTTATAAAACTTCCATAACAATTTATGAAACTGCTTCAACCTATTAATAAAATTATGAAATTATGAAGCATTTCATAAAAACTTCATCATATTTATAAAATATTTCATAAATATGATGAAGCCGGTCATCAGTTTGCCCTTCTATGGAACAGCTTCGTAACATATTTATAAAGTATTCCATTGGACGAAAATCAATGAAGTTTTTCATAAATATGTTTGAAGCTTTTCCCTGAGTGCTGCTTTTATAGAAAGTTCACTACTTGCGTTTAAGTTTTTAAAAATAAAAATTTAAAAAAGAATTTTTTAAACTAAAGTAAAAAATTGATTTGATTATCAATTAACATTTCTAATCAAACTATTAAATTTTTAATAAAATTTATAGAATTTCAAAGAATTTGTTTAAATTTCCAAAGAGTTTTGTTTATGGAAATAAAAAAATTAATTTTCTAATTGGAGTTTGAGAATTAAAGCTCTACTTAATTAAACACTTGCAAAACAACACATTTGAAAACTTTTTACAAAAATTCTCGAAATGGTTCATCGAAATTATTATTATCGCCAGTTGTTGTATCGACATAACCATTCATTATAATTGCTGTTTGTTGTTGTTGCAGTGGCTGTTGTTGTGATGTGGGCTGTTGCTGTTGTTGTTGCTGTGGCATTAAAATTTGACTATGATTTGATATCATTACGTGATGTGACTGATGGTGCATATGATTAAGTGGCTGATTTTGTTGTATCTGTATTGTTGTTGTGGCTGTTGTCAAAGATTGTGGCGTTGCTGGATTCTGATGTTCGGCTAAGAGTGTACAGTTATAGGTCGTTGCACCATTTGTCAATGAATCATCATAACATGAGGGTAAACCAACCAATACATTTGTGCTTCCTCCCCCTACAACTCCCCCGTTTAAACCTAGAACCGAATTGGTATCACCATCAATTGCGCTATTGCCGGTAGTCGAATCTGTGCTACCGTTCATAAGAACGCCATTAAATTCCAGGGCGGATTCTTCATTACGTTTTGCTAATATTATATGAGTTAAGTTGATAATATAGTTTTTGGCCAGTGTTAATGTTTCAATTTTCGATAGTCTTCGTTCCATTTCCACATGAGGTATTACTTCTCGCAGAGACTAAAATTTATAAAAATTGAAAAATATCATTGAGTATAATAATAATTATCACGAGCTGCTTATAATCAGTTTTTTTTTTTTTTTTTTTTTTTGTAAAGACGTATGAGTGTTATTAATTCAAACATTGAATAAATAGTACTCATACGACATGTAGCACTACAATTGGTTATCTTTAAGCAATTTACCAGAGACCGGAATGTGCATTAATTTTTCCTTAAGTCTGAGAACAGGGTAAACAATGGCATCGTTTTGTTAGTGCATATTTTGCTTTAAATGCATATTTTAATTGCATATTTTTACATATTTTGCATTTTACTTAGTTTTTTGTAAAAAAAAAATTTATTTTATTTTATTCACTAAGAGAATTATCTGCATTACATTAATGAATGTTTGCATTAGATCTATGAATTGTCACTGGAACTCGTCCATTGACACCTTTCATTAAATTAATGCAGTCGCATTTTATTTTGAGTTGTTATGTTTGAGATCATAATTAAAATGTTACTATTATAAATAGAAAATAATAAATATATGAGAAGGATGAAAAAAATCTTGTGTGGAACAGCGAAAGATTGAGTGCCGCACTTTCGACCTAAGTGACTAGGCCTTCTTCAACGTCATTCAAATCCAAGAAATCAGGTATATATGACCTACTTCAAAAATTTGCGACACCTACTTAAATTGTCTTTACACTCATAATAATTCATGCTAAAAATACGAAAATAATGTCAAAACAACAAAAACTTTCATAAAATTAACAAATATTAGTTTATTGTACGAATGTTTTTGCTATTTTGACATTTATTGGTATTTTTATGCATGGATTATTATCAGTGTAGATGCCTTTTATTTCTCAAGGGATTGAGAGGAACGTTTGACAGAGCTACGTTGACTAAACTTAAAAGCTATGACGTGTTAAGTTTCATTTTAAAAAAATTAAAAATTACTTGAAACTGATGGGATTTTTTGTATTAATTTATTTTTTTTGCTCATAGTTTTAACTTTCAAATCCAAAGCAATACAAAATGGAATCACTGGACTTAGGAAATACATTCGATGAAAACGTAATTTCCACATCGCTGCTTGGTGAAAAGTTGTATGGTGGTTTACAAGTGAAACTCAAATAATGAAAATTTGAGAACAATATTTGAAAAATGGCTTAGTTTTTTATACACAGAGAGAATTCCTTGGACGAGTTTTAATGAAATTTGTTCACTAAACTAATGCAGTTTTTCCCAAAGCGAATGAAAAACTTCTTAAACTTCATAAAAAAGCTTTATAGTTTTAATGAAACTATTTTTAATGAAACTTTTCATTAGGCGTATGAAATTTTTAATAAAAATATGATATATTTCAATGAAAATAAAAATTATTTAATTTAGTTAGTCTCTTTACAGGAAGAAGAAGAAGAAAACATTTTTATTGAAAAATTTTACGGACACAAGGGATACACCAGACTGCCGCAGTTTCGTCCCCCTCCTGGGACTCGTCAGTGGTTAATTTACAATACTTGTGTGTACGTAGTGTGACCAAACTCCTCTTTAGCCGCAGTCATCGCTGTGTCGACCGTGGCTCAACTCGTTAAGAGGTGAGATTACGATGCATAGCTTGATGCTAAAGCAGTGAGTTCAAATCACAGTACGACACCAAAAAATAAAAAAAAAAAAAAAAATTTCATATAGAGCAAATTAACAATAAAATACTTTGTTCAATTGACACATAAATTAACCACTGACGAGTCCCAGGAGGGGGACGAAACTGCGGCAGTCTTGTGTGCGTAAAATTTTGTCCGTAAAATTTTTCAATAAAAATGTTTTCTTCTTCTTCTTCCTGTAAAGAGACTAACTAAAGTAATATTCTACAGTAATTAATATAAAAAATAATTACGATTGTCATTATCTGACGGTTGCAAAACACTTTCTAACAAGAAAATTATTTAAGTTCGCGGCCATACTCTATATGTCTTTATTAGGATATTGTCCTAATAAATAGTCTATAGAGTTTTTTTTTTATTTCGGGCATTTTCTAGGTTCTCATCATCAGAACACCTTAACATGGGATTCGGCAATACAGCCGCTGGGCAAGAAAATCCGATTTTTTAACAGCCTTTATCTCCGAAAAAGGGCCGTTTAGTGTATCTCCAAAACTAGCAAAGCTACTCTGAAAGAATTATCCTTCATGATATTAATGAAACAATTTCATAGAATTTTTTTTTCGTAGGTTCAATGAAGAGTTTCTACTACCGCGACATCTACTTCATTCTATCGTATATCTTTCAATCTGGTTGTCGTCCACATTATTAATGTGCTTATCGGCATTATTTTTTTTAGCAAAATAATTTAGTAAAACATTGGTAAAATATTAGTAAAAGATTAGTTAACAACAGTTAAGTGCTGAATAAGTATAACTAAAATTTTAGCTGGGAACTATATTTTAACAAAAAAATTTGCTGAGAACTAGTATACTTGATTTACAAGACGTTTTACTAACTCTACTAACTTACTTTTTTGAGTGTATATGGAAGTATTTACGGAAATTTATACATCTATGTATGGAAACGCATGCATGTTTATGAGCATGTACAACTACACATTAAACCTTTATAGATCCATATATGAACATTTTTACCGGGGGCGTTAAAAATACATAAAAATAATAAAATTTTATTAAAAACCTACCTGAAATGCATCATTTAAACTATGCATTCTCATGCGTTCTCTTTCATTTGATTCCAAACGCCTTAAATTGCGTTCTTTAGCATTGAGAGCACCTTTTCGACGGCGATTTTGGCTGGTGCCCGAAGAAGTTCGGCCACGACTTGAAGGCCGTGCACCACTGCCACCGCCATTACTGCTGCCACCTCCACCACTTGTGTCATCGCTTTGCGAACTTGAATCTGTCATTTCCATATCATAGTTATTGCTTAACTGTGGCATAAAGAACAAGAAGAAGATAAATGATATAAATAGCGATAACAATTTATTAAGTGCCCGATGAAAACAGTTCCAGTGTCTGTAAATATAAACATATATAGTCATATATATAATTTCATATCACATTATATCTTAGTTGATCCGAAAAATGGCATACACTGAAAGAATTATCCTTCATAATATTAATGAAACACTTTACTAGAATTTTTCAATAAAGAATTTCATTATATCTAAGTTTTTTTTTATTAATATTAAGAATTTTTTCATAAACTTTTTTCATAAAATTTCATAGTTTCATAAAACAAACTGGTCGTTGTGGTGTAATAGTTAGAGCGTTGGACTGTTACACTGATGGAGACGGGTTCGATTCCCGGTAACGGCAACATCAATTTAGAAAAATAATATGTATGAGTTTTCTATCACTTATATTTATCGCTGCGCCCACCTTCGGTGTTCCCATAGCACTTAACTCCACCGAAGTAAAATAATGGAACAGGGCTATGAAAAAAAAAAGCTTCAATAAATTCGCAAGCTCTACATCAGGTGGCGAGCAACAACTGTTCTAAGTCTTATCTACTCATCTCTCCACCATCTTTCATCTCTCCACTTTCCCCTTTCCAAAGAAAGCACCACATTAATTAATATTAAGAATTTCCTGAGTGTTGCTTTTCTTTAAAAAAAAAAAAAAAAAATAATCTCTACATAAATTTAATGAAAATTTTCTTTAGAGCTATGAAATTATTTCAAAGACATATTTTTTTAATTTTTCTTAAAATTTCACAATTTTATTTATTTTCATACATTTCAAACTTTAGTTTTAAGATTTAATTCTGGACTTTTATGAAATTATTTAAAAAAACCATATGAAGCAGTTTATTGGCTTAGTTCCAATGCAGTTTTCCAGACATTCATGAAGAGTTTTATTAATTCAAGGAACTTCTTATTATTAACAAATTGTATGAAACTGTTTCATAAAGTCTATACACTTTTCATTGTTAGAATGATTCATTAGTTTTATGAAGATTTTCATTAATTCTACAAGCATTTCATAAACATTGACTTTAATGAAACCTGTTTCATAGATTCTATGAAAAGCTTCAGTGGACGAGTTCTAGTGACAATTTTCATTAAAGCTACGAAGAAATTCTTTACCGAAGTAAAGATAATTCTATCAGTGTACATAACCTTATCTCATGTTATCCCATTAGATCTCGTCTTTTAATTTAACTAATATGTGATGCCATATTAAATTATATGTAAAAGTAATCGATTTTTTCTTGTTTCTAAGCTATTTTTACTCATAAATATTATTTTATATTATTATCAATCTATTAACTTTGAACATTTTTTTAAGTGCAGCTTTTGTAAGTTTTTACTTTTGCTTTTTTTATAATATTTTTTGCTTTAAATACATTGAATTTTCTCTGTTTGTCTTTTCTGATAATTATATTTAAAAGAGATACATTTTTTTTTGTGGATTTCTATATGTGTTTATATATAATTATACATAAAAGTGATACAATTTGTTTGGTTTTATTGTATCATATATACGTATATATTATTATACATTAAGGTATATATGAAGAGATAAAAAATATCAACTTATATGTAACATAAAATATAATGGTATATGATGATATATAGCGCTATATTAGAAATTTTCGCAAAAATTAGTATGAAATGTAAATATATATCGTTATATATGGCCATATAAATAATTATATGTAAACATATAAAGCTTTA
This sequence comes from Delia radicum, assembly GCA_021234595.1. NCBI lineage: Eukaryota > Metazoa > Arthropoda > Insecta > Diptera > Anthomyiidae > Delia > Delia radicum. The sequence goes on from CM037854.1 coordinate 194,377,089, forward strand.
TATGACTATATATAAACTTTTTTCGTCGGGTTTTATAAATGTGTTATTAAACAAATGTGGGCAGATTTTAAAAAAGGAAATGTTTATGAAATATATTTTATGAATGAACTGATTTCATAATTTTTAAGAATTTTACAAAATACTTTGTAAATATTTTTGTTTACACAGTTTTACAAATACTCTTACCTGGGGTGTCCTACGACTTGCTCGTCTTACTGGTCTTGAAGTTCTATTATTATCCTGATTATCTGCATGTTGGGCGGTTGGTACATTTTGTGTCTCTGTCATAGTGTTGTAATTGAGCATTTGCTGTTGATGGTTTTGAATTTGTTGTTGCTGAAGTTGGGTGAATTCATGAGTACCCAATAATTCGATTACTTGAGTGTCGTGCATATTTAATTTACACATTAATTCATGATTCATTTTTTGAAGGTTTGTAGTAGGCGGGGATTTTCTCTGGAAATAGAAAAAATTGATATAAATGTGATAAGTTTTTAAGGTCTAGATAAATAAAACGAATTAAGTTTGCTACTTTCAAAGTTGTACGAATTTTTGGTTAAGAAAGAAAGAAAAAACCTTAGGAATTAGATTTTAATTGTAATAAATCAAATTAAATAAAAAAAATTACAAGAGGAGTATTTCCCTTAAATATTTGCTCAAAACATTTATGTTTTACTGCAAAACAAAGAACTTGACTATGAAAATTTATAATAACTAATAAAGTGCTCTTTGCTGCATTATTTTAAAGTCATTGTGTAATCATTGTTAAAGCCACAGGTGCTTAGAAGGGATATCTTTAGTTAAGATGCATTTCTTATGTTTTTAACAGCTTGAGCCAAGAAACAGCTTTTTTGCCAATTGTTTTACACATTTTGCCCTTAAATCTGTTAACAAACACACACGCAAAACACATCATAAGTGTGATGATAGTGATGATGCATTTGGCGCCATTTTAACAACATCATATGATGAAGATGACGATAATAATGATAAAGTAAGTCTGAGTGGGAGGCATAACTATTATTTAAACAAGTAATACTAATGTTATTTTTAAATTTTTATATTATTTTATAACTTGTGGAAATTTTGAAGTAAAACGTTAAATTGTGTAAGAAATGATGATAATGATGTTGAAGATTATGATTATGAAGATAATGCAAATTATGATAATTGGGATATTTATGATGAATTTGATAATTCAGAATAACACAATTATTTTAATATTTTTTATTAATTTTTCTTCAAATTTTTTTTCAAAAATGCTGCGTTTTTACGTATTTATGATTATTCATCAATAAAAAATTATAATATTCTCTTACGAGACTTTTTCAGATAAATTTGAACATTTAAGGGATTTAGTGAAAAACAAAAATTGGATTTTAAGTTAAATTAATACTAATACAAATACATACTATATAGTTATTCTTTAAATTTTTTAGTAACACATTAAGTACGCTCTATTTTCCAATTTGATTTATTAATTTATCGCTTTTCGTTTTAAAGTTACAGCCAAAATTCTCAACTAAGATATTTTTATCCAAAAAACCGTCTAACATGTTAAAAAAAATTTGTTCTTTCATACTTTTTTTTCTAAAATGTTATGATTATTTGTCAAAAAAAAAAAAAAATTATAATATTCTCTTTTGTGACTTTTTTAAGACAAATTTGTACATTTATGGAATTTAGGGGGATGGGGTCTTTCGCAGAGGTGCACTTGTGCGGAAAGCTTTCTGTCTGTTATCCACTTGGGGATATCAAAAAGCGATTTCTTTGTCGAACTTCCCAAGCAGCTCACTACTTCCGGTCTTACACCAAGTATCCCCTGGGAATGCAGTTCAGGCGCCCGTCTGGCCACAGCTAGAATGAGAAGGCGCAGCTGCGTAACCTGATGGGCAAGCTAACACCGTCTTAGGTAATTAGGTGACAACTGTCGCTGAAACTCAACTGTTTTCGGCTAGCCTGCCTAGAGGTTGTTGGCAGCCCCAACACTAAGATCGGACAAGGTGGCCCAATCAGTCGCTATGTCCTAAACAACAATTATTACTGAAACCACAACTAATATCGATTACAATCAACGGCTCCCAACGATGACGACCTTCAGCATGAAACAAATTACACGAATTGGAACTTGGAATTTGCGCACACTCCTAGACCCACCTAAACTGGCCCAAGTATGCAGAGAATTTGTCAGCTATAACCTGCTACTTTTAGGATTGAGCGAAACAAGATGGCCAGAAGCAGGAGAACTCAATACCTCCGAAAACCTAACACTCTTATATTCCGGCAAATCGGCCGATCAACCACGGTCTAGTGGAGTTGGTTTACTGCTATCCAGGGAAACACGTAATGCTTTAATAACTTGGAAACCTCATGGAGATAGAATTATCGCAGCCAGATTTCGCACGAGGGCTAGAAATTTACCATGTGTTCAATGTTATGCTCCAACAGAAATAGCTGAAACTACAGTGAAGGAAACGTTCTACAGCCATCTAAACAGAGCTTTGTCCTCAATACAGCGAGGCGACATAGTTATACTGATGGGAGATTTTAACGCGCAATTAGGCGCAGACAACACCGGTAGAGAAGTTGTAATGGGACTGCATGGCATTGGAAGAATGACGGAAAATGGTGAATTTCTTACGGAAATATGCAGTTGCAATAACCTCGTGATGTGGCTCTTTGTTCCTCTTAAGGAACCATAGGACATTATATATATATATATGTATGCACAGCGCATACTTTAGGGACACGCCCAAAATTGTCCGCGAAATATGCGGTGTATAGAAATAATTGTCCTCATCTTATACGCTAGATGTATGAAAAGGCGCGAAAACTTTGGGGACAGTCCCCAAAGTAAGCAAATGTCCCTAAACTATGCCGGGGAACGAGTAAATGTCTCTAGAGTATGCACTGTGCATACATACATATATAAATATATATATATATATATATATATATATGTATGCAGAGCGCATAGTTTAGGGACACGCCCAAAATTGTCGGCGACAATTTTGGGCGTGTCCCTAAAGTATGCGCTGTGCATACATATATATATATATATATATATATATATATATATATATGTATGCACAGCGCATACTCTAGGGACATTTATTCGTTTAAGATGAGGACAATTTTTTCTATACACCGCATATTCCGGCGACAATTTTGGGCGTGTCCCTAAACTATGCGCTGTGCATACATATATATATATATATATACTAAATTTAATGAAAAACAAAAATTGGACTTTAAGTTAAATTTATACTAATATAAATAAATATAAGATATTGATTCCTTGAATTTTTTTAATAACACATTAAGTACGCTCTAATTTCCAATTTGATTTATTAATTTATCGCTTTTCGTTCCAAAGTTACAGCTAAAATTGTCAATTAAAATTAGGATTACGCTGTACAACAATTTTTTGGGTGTGTTTAATTCCTATGCCAGTTAAATGTATTAGGTTAGTATAGTAGAACCGTCAAAGGGTTTGAGACCATGGCCCTCATTTTGTTCCATAGTGTTATTCAAAAAAGTAAGTAATTTTTGCAAATATTTTTTAAAACTACACTCAGAAGTAAAGCTTTATTACACTCAAAAAGTTTCACAATAGAATCTACTGAAACTGACAGTTAAAACAAGTGTAAATTCAGTTAAAAGCCGACAAAGGTAATAACCATTAAAATATCTAAAAAATTAGTAAGTTTTAATCTATGAAAAACAAATGCATTTAAAATAACTTACAATGTCGTAAAAATAACTCACGATGTCGTACAAACAACCTTAAATGTTTTACTACAAAAATGTTGAAACAACTGCAAAAAATTATTCAAAACTAATGTTTTTAACAGTTTTTTTTTTGGTGTTTTACAATAAAAAACTTTATTCCTATGAAAGTTGAACTCATATACCATATTTCAACATCTTACATAATTTAACCCACATTTTTACCACGATCCTGGACGTACGTTTTAAATTCCTAATTTCTGGCCGGCATACAGAATTTCTAAAAATCCACTCCGCACAAATGCATACTGCTGAAGAAACAAAAAGTTTGCCGCCAAGGGGGAGATTTTCTCCCTTTCCCACCCCGTAGGAGTTTCCAAAAAACCGCTCTATATAGATGACTACTCCTTATTATTAACAAACTTATTATCCTTGCTTCGACGGTTTGGCTAGACCGCCAAGCGGAGATTTTTCCACTTTTTGCTCCTCTCCGTGGGAATAGCCAAAAATCCCGTCAACACGGATATCTACTCGTGATAAAATACTCACATACCAAATTTCAAGTTGCTCGCTTTAGTGGCTTGGCCAGGCGGCCAAGGGGAGAGACTTTCCCCTTACTGCCCCAACCCGTCGGAATTTCCAAAAATCCACTCTATATAGATGTCAAACTTTTTCAAGACTTTCATGAATAGTTTTATTATTTCAACGAAAACTTCTTAATATTAAACAATTTTAAGAAATTTTATAAATTCTATAAACGCTTCATTGTCAGAATTATTCAGTAGTTCCATGAAGATTTTAATTAATTCTACACACATATCATTAACATTGACTTGAATGAAACCTGTTTCATAGATTCTGTGAAAAGTTTCAATGGACGAGTTCCAGTGACAATTTTCATTAAAGCTACACACAGAGAAATAAAGTGCCAACCGAATAGAAAAGTGTTTATTAATAGTTGCAACTTATAATTTCAGTTAGCGCAATGATATTTACATTAGATTTATGAATATTTCGGGTGTTACAACTAAAACTAAATTGAATTAACCGAACTTCGTTGTGAAAACTAATGTTAAGTTGTGCCAACCGTGTGAAATACGTAATAACCGAATTTGAGTCTTAGTAACCGAATTTCAGTTGGCAAATAGCTAAATTTTTCTCTGTGTGTATAAAGAAATGTATTACTGAAGTCAGGACAATTCTCTCAGTGTATATATAAAAATCGCGATATTTCCAAAACTGCAAATGAGAAAATAAATTTCGGCAGATTTGGATTCAGTGGATTTAAGTCTATTAAAAAATGTTTTTTAAAGACAGGTTATGCGAAAAGTTGAATATTTGTATTTAGTATATATTAGGGTGGGGCGATTAGTATGGAAGGAAAAAAATCTTAATGGGCGCTTCGCGTTTGTGATTCTTGGGATTGTACTGAGCAAAAAAGTCCACTACACCATACGTCTACGGTGAAAATCGAGCTTCCAGATTTTGACTTGCAGTTTTTTCTCAGACTTTTGTCACGTTTTTTTTTTGGATATTTTGGCCTATAACAGCCAAACCATTGAGATTTTCGATCCAATACTAAGACAGAAATTGTAGCCAAGACAATAGTTAAGAACCCTCTAGTACATCGCAAAAGCATTGCAACGCTCCTTCAGGCAGTTTCGGTCTTGTGAAAGTGCAAAGGGACAGGGTTACTTTCACAAAATACGGCTAAAAAGGCCTATTTTGAAATTAAAAATTAAACCCTTAAAACCCACCCACAAATATGATTGATGCATTAATCTGTTAGAGAATCTTCCAAAGAAGAGATTGATACCATAATCTTGGATAAGCTCCTCTTACTTCCTGAGATATGTCCATCCCACACATTGTTACTTTCACAAAATACGGCAAAAAAGCCCTATTTTGAAATTAAAAATAAACCCCTTAAACTTCACCCACAAATATGATTGATGCATTAATCTGCTAGAGAATCTTCCAAAGAAGAGATTGATAATCTTGGATAAGCTCCTCCTACTTCCTGAGATATATCCATCCAACACATTGTTACAAGCAAGTCAAAATCTGTTTGCAAGTCAAAATCTGGAAGCTCGATTTTCACCGTAGACGTATGGTCTAGTGGACTTTTTTGCTCAGTACAATCCCAAGAATCAGAAACGCGAAGCGCCCATTAAGATATTCAAATCGCCCCACCCTAGTATACATATTTTAAAATTTTAATATAGACCATTTTGTAATGATACTTAAGTCGAATTTTAACGTTTTTTTTTTTGCAAATTTTCTTGACGCCATATTTCGGAAACCTGAATGTTGTTTAAGTTGACATATTCTCACTCATTTGAGTTATTTTAAAAGTCGTTATATAACTTTGTTCATATTATTTGCTGCAAAAAAAATAGGTACAGCTAAAAGGAGCTTAAAGTGTTGGCCCATATGCTGCTGCATTTGAATTTAAAATATTTTATTTTATAGCCTAGAAACAGGTAGTAGCTCACATTAGCAAACACTCCCTTATGTTATTGAAAAATGTGTTTACAGCGTTATGACCCTTGATTAAAAAGTGTGTATATTAATGTAGTTTGTAGTAATATTGACAAAAAGGTAAATTTAATATTACTACACAGCGAGAAATTTCTTGGACGAGTTTAAATTAAATTTTTCACTTTACACAGAGAATGAAAAATTTCTTAAATCTTATGAAAAAACATAATAATTTTAATGAGACTAATTTCAATGAAACTTTTTCATTAGGCGTATGATGTCTTTAATAAATAAAATGAAAATTTTCATAAAACTTTGTGAAAAGTTGCATGAATTTCATTTTGAATTGTTAGTTTTGCATTCATATTTAAAATGTTCTATTACAAATAGAAAACACTAATTTTTTTTTAGATTTTGTTTTTAGATTTTGTTTTTATGACCAATTTTGATAATAATTTAGAATGAAAACACTAATTGTCAATATATGTAAGAGATGATTTTTTTCATCTTCTCTTACATTTATTGACAATTAGTGTTTTCTATTTGTACATTCAAAAAAAAAGTTTGTAAAATCAGCAAAAAATTTTGCTGAGTCAGCAAAATTTTAGTCAATAGGGTGCTTGCAAAAAAATTTATAATGTCAGCAAAATCTTTTGCTGAAAATCAGCGAGCTGATTTTTAGCAACAAAATTAGTAGATTCAGCAAAAGTTTTGCTAACACTTAGTGGAATAGAAATAAAAATGCCTTGCTAAAAATTAATAAATTTTTTGCTGAATTTTAGTAGACTGAAAAAAAACGGAAAAAATTTGTAGATAAATTGTAATTTAGTTGATTTATTTGCTGAAAATCATAAAACATATTTTGTGATTCTTTTAAAAATAATTTACAATAACTACGAAATATAAACATTTTCATTTTCCCACATTGACGACATGAATTAGTTTAATATCTGAAAATATATAGAAATAAATATATAAAACATAACAAAAATTTTCTTTCAACTACTTACATCAATGGTTGTCTAAATGATGCTATATTTTAAAGGACGCAACTGCCGAAGATAATTATAGAAACGAAACGAAACGAAAAAATAAACAAAAACAAACGAAACGAAAAAAAACAACCCTTTTTTTGCAATAAGAAAAAGGAACCATAAAAATCTACCTAAGATGTGTGTCTTTGTCTTTCGCTTTACTCTGTCTACAGTCTGTATATGTTTGTTTGCAATTTGACCACACTAGATTATTAATCTATAAAAATTTAGTTTAGAAATACATATTAAATTTAAATATTTTATTTTGTCTTTTATTTAATTAATAGACAATTATTTTCACAAGCCGGTGACAACGCAAAATTTAAGTTGTTTTAATCCTCAATTTTGTTTTATGTATGAAAAACAGATACAAAAATCTTCCATGGTTCATTTTTTTATATGTCTCATTAGAGTTGTACTTTTTAGTATCATTATCCTCTTCTCTACTACATCTTGACATGCCGCGACATCTACTTCAGTATGCGTATATCTTTCAATCTGGTTGTCTTCCACACTATTAATGTGTTTATCAGCACAATTTTTTTTAGCAAAATTAATTAGTAAAACATTAGTATAATATTAGTAAAGCATTAGTATAAAACAGTTAAGTGCTGAATAAGTATAACAAAAATTTTAGCTGAAAACACGATTTTAGCAAAAAATTTGCTAAAAAATAGTATACCTGATTTACAAGACGTTTTACTAACATTTATACTAACTTATTTTTTTGAGTGTAATAAAGGGTCCGCCAAATAACTTTTTTTTTTGAACTCCTGAACCAATTGGACTTTGTATGGCGTCATACCAAGGTCTTTATGCAAAATTCGACTCAATGATGTCTCCGAAATGTTCAATTGTTGAGAACGACGGTGAATTGATGTTGATGGCGCTTCACGCACACTTTCTGCCACATCAGCAATATTGTCGGGTGTACGCACTGTTTTTGGCTTTTCACGCTTGGTTTATCGATGAGGATGCCAGTTTCTTTCACTTTTTTCACAAGATAACGAACATACGGACCATATTCGTTCAGCGGAAGGATAAAACTAATTATCTGTCAAATCAGACATAAGCTAAGTGTTACCATTCACGAAATAAGCACTAGTTGAAAAAAAAACGTTAGATGGCGGACCCTTTAGTAACATTTTAATTATGATCTCAAAACTGACAATTCAAAATGAAATGCTATTTTAAAAGATCAACAATACATACAATTCTCAAGTTGCATTAATTCAATGAAAAGTTTCAGTGGACAAATGCTGGTGATACTTCGTAGATCTAATACAAAAATTCATTGATATCATGCAGATAATTCTCTTAGTGTACAGTAACATCGAAACCATCATCATCATAACATTCCCGACCAGTGGCAAAACATTTATTGTTAGACTATTGAACAATCCTTGGGATACTCTTTGTATTATGATTGTAACCTTATAACCTTATTCCTTTACAATCACAATTGAACGCAGAAAAAAGTCAAGTGTAAAGAGTAAAGAAATCCTAAGAAAATACATTAAAGCGCAAAAAAAAACATTGAAAGACTGCAACATCAATGCAAGTCAACATGAACAAATCCCTACAGGTCATTTGATTGTTAAAATATAAAGAAAAATAGAAAAGTGCAGCAAAAAAAAAAAGAGGAAGAACTTGCAACATTATTGTTAATGTGATGTTAAGTAATAGTAGTGGTGATATTGTTTATTAAACACAACTACACATTAAACACGCACATTTACAAAACAATAGCGGACTTTAAGTGTACAATTTCAATAAAAAGTGTGTCCAGTTGTGTCCATAAAACATTTTCTTATGATGTAAAATGTTGCAAATATGAAGTTGAATTTTTTTAAAACATTAAATTTTTTTAAATATGTGGTTTGTTAACATTTACTTTTTCTGTGTATGCTCTCACCCTTTGTTAACACCTTGTGCCTGAATACAGGAAAGATGCCGTTTCTTAGGTAAAACCGAAGCTAACTTGAATAAGTTTTTGCTCAAATCATAACAAATATATCGAAAAATATCAGCAGCAACATTTAAAAAAGTCAATTTTCAATTGAACGTAGCAAAAAAATATTAATTTTCCTATATGCAGCCACAACCCTATGGGGAATGGGACCGGTTCTGCGTGTGCCACAGGATCGGTCCCTTCGTGCCAGAGACCGGTCCTCTGCTAAACCCTACCCTATATAAACAACTGGCAACTATAACATTGGCATGTCATAGGAGGGGGTCATTTGTCCTGCTTTAAACCACATAGTGGCATGCCACACTAACCAAAGATGGGCATACCACAAGACTGTCGCAAAAGGGCCATTTCGTATAAAATAAACGAAAACTAAACTGCTTCCAATGGGTAAAATTCTGGCCAACTGGCTTTTTCTTGTTCATAAGCATTCTGGTTAAGTGGTATGACCTCCCTTTACCAGTCAAAGGATTGGTAATTTTAGGACAATTGACACTGCTTCACCCACTTCAGTATTAAATTATACTAGTCCTGTGATAAGTCCTTCTTTAACCAGTCACTTTTAGGGCAATTGACTCCTCATTCCCCATAGGGAAGTTACACACTTTTTCTCAGTAAGTGAGAGTATTGCAATCGCTTTATTTTTTAAACTCTTTGGTATTAGGGATCTATAAATCGATTTTCGAGTAATCGACTTTTTCGACTTTTTGGAAGTCGACTTTCTTCTAATGAAAATGTCGAAAAATCGACTTTTGATTTCGACTTTTTTTATTTATCATATACGAGGGCGGCACCAAAATTAGCAGACCTAAAGTAAAGATGGTGGCAGTAGTTTGAAAATAATTACTTTGGTAAAAAGTGGCAACCTTATAAAACATATGTTTTAAATTTCAAGGTGCCACGTTGTTTAGTATTTTTTTTGGGAGCCAGAAAAAATAAACGATCTCAGTGAATTTGTAAACATGGAAAAAATTCGTGACCGTAATGTAATACAATACTTTCATTTGAAAGGTCTCAGTCCAATCAATATTAAAGCCGGGCTAGATTTTACTCTGAGTTCGTCTGCTCCTTCATCTACAACTATAATACATTGGGTGCAAGAGTTTAAACGGGGCCGTATGAACTGACAAGACGAAAACCGTAGTGGTCGACCAATTGAGGTGTCCACACCAGAAACGGCTAAGAAAATCCACAAAACTGCATTGGATGAATGTCGGCTGAAGGTGCGTGAGCTGCCTGAAATGGTAGACATTTCAAAAAGTTCTATAAATCGCATATTGACCGAAAGAGATGAGGAGATGAGGAAGCTGTGCGCAAGATGGGTGCCGGTTTTGCTCACAATGGAACAAAAACAGGGTAGTGTACATGTTGTAATAGCGTTTGACGATGTTTCACCGCAATAAAGCCGAGTTTTTGCATCGATTCGTAACCACGGATGAGATATAGGTCCACCACTTCATACCTGAGAAAGCAGTGGATTGAAATGGGAGTATCGTGTACAAAGAAGGCGAAGACAGTTCCATCTGCAGGCAGGGGCATGGTGGCTGTTTTTTGGGATGCGAGTGGAATAATTTTTATTTATTATCTTCAGAAAGTAAAAATAATCTACGGCGATTATTATGCCGACATATTGCAGAATTTTAGTGATGGACAATCAAAAGGAGATTATGTTGATAAAGATAATTTGTCCCAAATTTGTTGTGTTTTCTTGGTTAGGTCGGCTAATTTTGGGACCGCCATCGTAACTACATATGTCTGAGAACACTTGAAGAGTTTCTGTTTATCAAGAGACGTATTATTTTGCGGGTAGTGAAATTAAAGAAAATTTTAATTTATTTTATCGTTATATTAAACGAAAAATTATGTTTTAATATTTCTTGGCGCTTTTTACAAAATGTACATTATTGGTATTACAGAATCAAATAGGAAAAGCCTAAAAATAGGCAACAGTATATACACTATTGCGATGGCCAAAATCAATGAATTGAAGTTCGAATTCATTACGTACCTTACTCGCCAAATTAGCTCCCACGGATTCTTTTCTATTTCCAATCTTGAAAAATGGCTCGGTGGTAAAAGTTTTGCTAACAATTAATAGGTGGAGTCTGCTGTTGATGGCTATTTTAAGGAGCTATTGAATATAGCTGGGAAAATTGTATCGATCGAGCTAAAAGGAGATTATGTTTAGAATTAAAGAAAACTTTTCCCAAATTTGTTGTGTTTTCTTTGTTAGGTCGGATAATTTTGTGACAACCCTCGTGTTTATGGTTTAAGAGTTGCCGGTATCACCCGCAAAATTCTTTGACAGTAATGTTTTTCCTAATATTACAATCAATTAGAAGCATTTTTTTAAATATTTTATTATATTTCATACATTTAAATATGATGTATAAGGCTAAAGGCCTCATTAGTTGTTACTTTCTGTTGCCGTTCTGTGTCGTTCTGTTCTGTAGGTAATATTTTGTAATTACTTTTTCTGTGAGAGGAATCAGCTGTTTTCAAAAGTAAAAGAAACTCCAACCAAAAACATTTAAATCAGGGATGATAAATGAGATTTTAAAATAGTACCAACCTGCATATAAAATAGTACTTTCTCGGCATCAAAAGTAAAAAAAAAATTTAAATATAAATAAACGAACAAATCTTTGTACCCTCAAAAATGAACAATTACAAATGAAACAACAAAACTATATTAAAAAAAAAATATATGTTAAGATGTGAAAACAAAATTTTGAGGTGAAAAACTTTTTTGGCCGTTAAAAAGTAAATTGTGTCGTGAAAAACATTTTTGAGGTAACAAAACTATTTTTGAGGTGAAAAAAATTTTTTTTGTGGAGAAAAAAAAATTTGCGGTGATTTTAAAATATTATTCACCTCTTAGCGTCTGGTGGAAAAATATAACGTTATATTTTATACATCAGACACTACAATGAATTCTAATAATATACAGTGCATTATACACCAATTTGTATGAAAAATTTAGAGGTACTTTCACATTGTCACTAATTACTTTTGAACCGCTGGACCGATTTTGCTCATTTTCAATACCAAACTTTTCGGAAAAATGTACATAAAGCTATGTAAAAATGAGCAGTGCGTACTAAGAAAATTAGCTGATTTGATTTAAAAAATTATTAAAATTTTGAGATTTTTTCTTAAATTCACCAAATTTTTAATATTTTTTGAACGTCCTATTAATTTTTGCTGTATTGAATTACGTTTCTCACAGTGTTTTACGAATTCAATCCTTGTGATTGGTAGCAAACAAATTTGTTCGTGAACTCATTCGATTTTAAAAACACGCAGCTAATAGTCAATTTCACATTTTTATAAGATTTTTATTATTTATTTTTTTGAAAATCAAAATTAGTTAATAATAATTATAACCATTAGTGATTGAATTCAATAATTGGTTTAATCTGTTAATAAAACTCTAATATAATCACCTGTAATCAGTCGCACTCAGTGAAATCGTGTGATTGAATTCACAGCATTTGGTTCCAAATTAATTCATTTTTCATATGGGACTGCAAATCGAATTAATAATTATTGAATTTTAAAGGGACCAAGAAATACATACATAGAAAAATTTGTAAATCGTACTAAATGAGTCATAGGAGTATCATGGTACATTTGAGGTTCAAATAGTTCCATAAAAAGTACTATAGTACCAACTTTATCATTCCTGATTCAAATATTGAAAAAAAAATTTCACAACAAACCAATACATATGCACTTTAGGCTGTCACTTAACGTTGAATTCTATTTTCAATAGAATTGTCCGCAACAGAACAGAACGACAAAGTGAAAACTAACCACACATACAGACTTTCAATTGAACAGAAACAAAACAGCTGATTCGTAACAGAACAGAACGTACAAACTAATTCTGCCTTAAGACCGAACTGTATTGGTGACTTTTTTAATGTGTTTTATTATACATATTTCTAAAAATTAATTTCGTTTAAGCTATTTTCACAGTACCAATTTTTTTTTTTTGAATTACCAACGTTATGCCAACGGTGGCAAGTTCGCTTTTAAACAACGGTTGGCCACTGTAATCAATCGGGTAACCGGAAAAAACTGTAAATATTGTTAATCCCGCTCGTCGCCAACGCTTTTCCAACACTGTGCCGATTGTATTTTTCTGCCTGGCTATGTAAACACAGAAATTAAATTTTGCTTATTATTTAGCTTAATTTAATTAAATATTTGAAAATTTTTATTTCCCATCATATTAGAAAGAAAGTGATAGATTTAGATAAAAATATAGTTTATTTCAAATTTAACAACAAAACGTGTGGTTTTTAACGAAATAATAAATCGGGTGCTAAAAAAAGAGGCATATTAATAATAAAAGTAGTAAAATTTACGAATAAATATGTGTTGCTGACATATTATCGTCAAATATTGTCAAAAAAAACCGTCATTTTAAAAGCAAAAAATCTTCATAAAAATTTTGTTAATTGTCAAACCTGGTTACACCGCGTATGATTGATATTATTTAAATATAACACTCATACGCCCAGTTCGGTATTTTAGGAAAAATGGCAATATATAAACAACACCTAAATGTATACTATGAGGAATTTAAAAAAATTATCGACATATCATAGTGGGTAAAATTGGACTTTTCTTGATCAAATTTGCATATACCTCTCAGTTTTAAACGAATTTGAAAAATAGCTGACTAAACTCCAAATTGATTCCTCATGGCCGATTTTTAAGAGTCATTTATTTTATATTCCTAATAAATCTTCAAAATCGGCTAAATTTAAGTTTTTTTTTATTTTGTAAAAAACAAATTTAGTTAGAAATAGAGATTTTTCATTTTTCATACAACATTTTCAAAAATTTTCGAATCGTGGTAGTCTTTTCTGGATATGCATGTGGATAATCAGCTTCAACGACGTGCATCTTTACAATATTCAGGAAATACAATTAAAGAGCTGTTCAAGAGAAAAAAAAATTACATCTTCTTCTTTATATATATAATTCTTCTGAAAGTGTGTTAGTAACTGAACTCCTCCTTAACGGCTGGGCCGATTTCGATGAAATTTTTTGTGTGTATTTGAGTTGGTCCCTGGATGGTTTAGATTTACAATTGACCTATATAGGTACAATGGGCGTGGCACCTCCCATACGAAGTAAATGGGCGTGGCACCTCCCATACGAAGTAAAAATTTATAATTGCATATCTGAAGTACTATTACAGCGGGAGTCTTCAAACTTTGTGTGAGCTGTTTTGATAATAATATGCATAGTTTTGCAAAAAGTGGGCGGGATCCCAGCAATGGGCGTGGCACCTCCCATACGAAGTAAAAATTTATTATTGCATATCTGGAGTACTATTACAGTGGGAGTCTTCAAACGTTGTGTGAGCTACTTTGATAAGAATATGCATAATCTTGCAAAAAGTGGCGGGATCCAAGCAAGTGGCGGGATCCAAAATTTAGTGATAACCATAGTAATGTATGTTAAATTTATATAAAAATCAGTGGTTAATTAAACTCTGCTATTTGTTGAAAAGTCATTAGCCTTAAATACAATTTTAGGCAGGACAACGTCTGCCGGGTCAGCTAGTTATCTATATATATTAAATAGAATGTGTGTTTGTTTATTTGTTTGTTTGTTTGTATGTATGTACCTTATAGGAGACCAGACCACTGGACCGATCTTCCTGAAATTTTCACAGTATGTAACTGGAACTCCGGAATGGTCAATAGGATACTTTTTTTTTGGCCACGCCCACTTTTACGCCCACTATTTCATTATTTGAAATTGTATACACATGATGTTTTAGCCTTGGGATAGAAAGCTAAAATTTTCACCATGTGTTCTTTGGAACATGACAAAATTTCCTGTACTTTTACTTTTTAAAATTTTGCACAGGAACGTGATGAAAGGGGGGATAAAAGTGGGAAAAAGTCTCCCCATTAGCGGCCTCACCGAACCCTTTACGATAGATAGCTGAAATTTTCACCATATGTTCATTCGGATATAACCCAACTTTCTGCAGTTTTACTTTTTGGAATTTTGCTCAGGAACGTGGTAAAAAAGGGGATAATAGGGTAAAAAGTCTCCCCCTCAGTGGCCTGACCATACCACTGGACCGATCTTCCTGAAATTTTCACAGTATGTAACTGGAACTCCGGAATGGTCAATAGGATACTTTTTTTGGCCACGCTCACTTTTACGCCCACTATTTCATTATTTGAAATTGTATACACATGGTGCTTTAGCCTTGGGATAGAAAGCTGAAATTTTCACCATGTATTCTTTGGAACATGACAAAATTTCCTGCACTTTTATTTTTAAAAATTTTGCCCAGGAACGTGGTAAAAGGGGGGATAAAAGTGGGAAAAAGTCTCCCCATTAGCGGCCTCACCGAACCCTTTAGGATAGATACCTGAAATTTTCACCATATGTTCATTCGGATATAACCAAACTTTCTGCAATTTTACTTTTTGGAATTTTGCTCAGGAACGTGGTAATAGGGGAAAAAGTCTCCCCCTCAGTGGCCTCAACAAACCCTTTGGGATAGAAAGCTGAAATTTTAACCATGTGTTCTTTCTGATATGTCCCAACTTTGGAAAATTTACTTTTTACAATTTTGATACGTAACGTGGTAAAAAGGGGGATAATAAGCGGCCCCGACCAAACCCTTTGCGATAGAAGGCTGAAATTTTTACCATGTATTCTTTCGGATATGTCCTAACATTCTAAAATTTCACTTTTCCCAATTTTGCTCAGTGACGTGGTAAAAAGGGGGATAATAAGGGAAAAGTGTTCTTTCGGATATGTCCTAACTTTCTAAAATTTCACTTTTTAGGATTTTGCTCAGTAACATAGTAAAAAGGGGGATAATAAGGGAAAAAGTCTCCCCCCTTACCGGCCTGACCAAACCCTTTGCGATAGAAGGCTGAAATGTCCATAATGCTTTTCTATCGACTTTGACCCAACTTTCTGGAATTTCACTTTATATAATTTCCATCAGGAATGTGGTAAAAATGAGGATAGTAGAGGCGAAAATTTTCACCATGTGTTCTTTGGGATATGACCCAACTTCCTGCAGTTTTACTTTTTGTAATTTTAGTTTAACATTAGTTTAATTTAATCTTAGAATTGAATTCCTGAAGATTAAATAAAGAAATAAATAATAATAAATATATATATAAAATACAATGTTTGTATGTTTGTCCTCTATAGACTCTAAAACTATCCAACCGATTTGGCCCAAACCGGTTTCATTTGAAAGGTTATAGTCCAAATTAGGTTTTCGGCTATATATATTTCAAGTGGGCGTGGCCCCTCCCACATAAATTGAATAACATCATATATCTTGACTATTGTGATAGCAAGAGTTTTGAAACATTGCAGTGTCCCATATGTTACTGATTTGAATAATCAGGAAAAAAATGGGCGGGATCGGACCAGTGGAAGTGGCAGCTCCCATACAAAGTAAATATTTAATATCATATATCTACAGTACTATAATAGCCATATTCTTAAAAATTTGTGCACGTTGATTATTTGTTAATGTGAATAGTCATGGGACCAGTGGGCGTGTCAGCTCCCATACAAAGTAAATATTTAATATCATATATCTACAGTTCTATAATAGCCAGAGTCTTAGAAATTTGTGCACGTTGATTATATTATGAATAGTCATGGGAAAATTGGGCGGGATCATACCAGTGGGCGTGGCAGCTCCCATACAAAGTGATTATTTAGCTCATATACAAAATTAATATTAAATATCTAGGGTTCTATATAAGCTATATAGCCTTCAAATTTTGTACGAGTCCATCAATTACAAATATTAGTAGTCGAACTGAAAATGGGCGGAATGGGATAAATGGGCATGGTACCAAAAGCAAAAAACAAGTAAGCATTAAAATAAATTATCACATTCAAGACTTTTTGCAAGGTTATTTAATAATGTTGTTCAAAATTTGTTTAGCGTTCCTCATAGTCCTAGAATAAATAAAAAAGGTAAAGATGTAAACAATAAATTTTATGATATGGTTTTAAGTAACAATTCATGTTTAACAGGTACACTTAACATAAAAAATATATTTTATTGCTGTGGTAATCACATGCGGTTTAATTTCCATCATTACAGAATTTAACAAGTGAATTAGTTCAGGTATATACAAGTCATCATAGAATTAAGAAGTGAAATGGATCAGGTATATTTCATTCAACTGATTTCCTTCTTAAAATTTTATTGGGATTTCCCACCTTAAGCGTGAAAAACGCGTTTTCAATAACACAGGTATTCATTGAACATTTTTCAATAATTTTATTGCTGCATCAGGCAAATTTTTAAAAAAATTAATATATAATTCTGTTTGATGTTTGATCTAATTATGATGATAAATATGAGCATGAGCGGCGCTTTAATGCACCGGTAATAGGTGACGTCGCAGTTGTTATGGCAGTTGTTTTTAGCTATTCATTTTATATACTTCAGCAAATAAAGGCGATAGAAGGACAAAGAGGCGTTGGGCTTCCCATGAAATTACAAATTTTAAAATGATTTACTAATGTGAATTTATATTTTTAATTATTTATTTGCGTAAAAGAAATTTCTTGATTTAAAGAATTAATTACAATTAAAATTTGAAGGCAAAACAACGTTTGCTTGGTCAGCTATGTTTTATAAAAAATAAGTATCATGGTCTTATTAAAAATCCAACACTTTAGAATTTTTTTAAAATATTTTTTGATGATGGGTATTAGCGGACCAGAATATTGGATTTGAATTAAAGAAAAGTTCAAACAGTTTTATTAGTTTTTTTGTTTTAATATACATCGAAATTATTTTAATGTTATTTTCAATTTATAACGAGCTTTCAACCTCCGTCTATTTACAAACACAAAGCAAATCAAACATATGAGCTAGGTTGATACTAGTATTTCGATCTGGCTATTGATCTCATCAGAACCCGAAGTTTAAGAAAAGCAAGTGCCTCCAGAATAGGCAGAGCTTTAACAAAAAACCTATTAACTATTAATTTTGCTCTATTCTTGTCTCCTTAGTAATCAATCACGTGGCTAGGGTCATTTCCTAACAAGCATCATGTCGTTACTTAACTTTGAAGACCAAAAATGTTCTATTTATATAAAAAAAAGTTTTTACTCTGGCTCAAGTAATATTTTTTTCCAGTTTTATTAGTTTTTTGTTTTTATATACATCGAGATTATTTTTATATTTTTTGTAATTTATAACGAGCTTTCAACCTCCATATATTTACAAAAATAAAGCAAATCAAACATATTAGCTAGGTTGATACTAGTATTATGATCTGGCTTCTAAGGTTTTGTTAAGATAGTAAAGCTGCTGTAGTGACAGCAATTAGTTAATATTTCAAATTTTTTTTCATTATCATCAAGGAACTTAAATTATGACAGCGGATTTAACAAAAAGAATCAATAGAGAATATAGTTATCTTTAATTTTGGGATACACTTCGTTTATATCCCATAACTTTTAAATTATTTATATTATTATTTGTTTAGCAGAAATATCAAAAAAAAAATGGCAATTTCGCTGATTTTGACGATTTATTAAGGATATAAAATAAACTACTTTTAAAAATAGGTCCAAAAATTTGTCCCACTGTGAGTGGGATGTGTCACAAATATTTAGGAAATAATTCAGCCACTTCTTACTGGCTTATAGCATTGCCATGAAACTTCACGCAGCCAAAATCAACGTAATTTCAAGCTTAAGTTTCAAAGAAGGCCCCAATAGATCTATCAGGCTTCTGCACACAGAGAAAAATTTAGATATTTGCCAACTGAAATTCGGTTACCATGACTCAAATTCGGTTATTACGAATTTCAGACGGTTGGCACAACTTAACATTAGTTTTCACAACAAAGTTCGGTTATTTTAACTAAAATTTATTTGTAACACACAAAATATTCAGAAATCTAATATAATTATCGTTGTACTAACTGAATTTATAAGTTGTTACCATTAATATATACTTTTAAATTCGGTTGGCACTCAAAAAAAAATGTTTAAATTTTTTGGAGGCACCTGTGGAGAGTATAATAACCAACTGGGGAATATAATTTTCATAAGACCCAACTATATGTTGTAGTATTTCATAAAAATATAAACCCTACATGTGTTCCTGAAAAAACTTTTTATCTGGAGGCTAAGGGGTCTTGCTATTTTTTTGAACAAAAAATTACTAAAATCACGTTTTTTTTTTTATAATTTACAACTTTAGAGGCATTTTATTTTAAGCGCCAAAGATATATTGCATTGATTTTTTTATTTAAATAACATGTTATGAAAATGAAAATTATTCAAGTTCGAGGCCATACTCTATATTGTAGCTATAGGATATTGTCCTAACAAATAATCTATAGAGTTTTTTTTGTTTTGAAATTTATTATTTGACCCTTTCAGGAATGTGTTCATAGATCTATTTGGCCTCGAACTTGAATAATTTTCATTTTCATTAAAGGTCGAAAAAAACATAATTTTTATTTTTAATAAAAATTATATCAAACTTGAAATTACATGTTGTTAATATCACCAACACTTTTTAGAGCAATCGGTCTTGATTTGTCTTTTTCATTTTTAAAACACCAAAGCAGGTTATTGCAAAAATGCAACATTTTAATTTTCAAATGCGCATAACTTATGTACTTTAGGAGAAAACCCCCGTGGGTAAGGGTATTTATTACTGGAAAACAGATTATGTAAATGTTTAATTTTTGAAAATCGGTTGAAAATATAAAATTGGCAAACTCTCAAAATATTTCAATACCCGAGGTGTACTACAATACTTCGTAGTCTAATTAATCAGCGCCTGAAGGATCTAGTTCTTTGAAACTTTAGTTTAAAATTACGTTAGTTATGGTCGTGTGAAGTTTCATGACAATCCGATTAGCCAGTAAGAAATTACTGAATTATTACCAAAATATTAGTGAAACTACTTTGCAGTGTAAAATGTATTAATCGTATGAGTGATATTATTTCAAAATAACACTCATACGCTCAGCTCAGTAGGGTATTTTAGGATAAATTGAAATATATAAAGAACATCTAAACTACTAATGCGGGTGTTATTGCCTGACTTCTGTAGGAGCTGCGGGGACGAGGAGGAGGAGAAGGAGAGTATTGAGCACTTTCTCTGTTTATGTATTGCGCTGGCGCTACGTAAGAGGGCCTCACTTGGATCGGCGTTCTTTCTTGATCTTGGGGATCTTTCTGGTGCTGGTATTCCGCACCTCCTTAGCTTCGTAAGGAGATCTAACTGGTTCAACGGTGGAGTCTGATCGGTAATCCGTCAGTCTCGTGGCATCACAACAGACCTCAGAGTCTAAGTGTGCTGGTGCTCTTGCAGCCGGCTACCACTCCGACCTAACCTAACCTACTAATGCTATTGGTTTTATATGTACTTATATGAGGAATTTAAATTAATTGACATTGACTTTAGATGCCTCTTATTTCTTAAGTTTTTTTTTTAATTGAGTGACACAAAGGATAGAGCTTTGCAGACTATACTTAAAAACTAAGCCATGCAAAGTTTTGCAATGCAAGTTCATCATCCTATGATAATTATATTCATTTAAAAAGCGAAAAATTAAAAAAATTGCCTTAAATTTACAAGAGATTTTCATTAATTTTATTTTTTCCTCATAGTTTTTTAACTTTCAGATCCAAGCCAATACAAAATGGTGTCACTGGACTTGGGAGATGTATTCTCTAAATAAATATCGTTGATTGGCTGAAAGTTGTGTGGTGGAATACAATTAACACTAACATTTTTCGATTTTTAAATTTTCGCATTTTTTTTCATAATCAGGCATAAGTGACGAAATATCGAGCGTAAGTTTTGTTTTGAACCTTCCAGACCCAGAATTAGAGAATTTAGTTTCAGATACATACAAAGTTTACGGTGGTATACTTTGAAAGACACGCAACACTGATGCCCCACGTTGGGCGCCAAAAATTGTTTAACAAACCCTAGTCAATAGTGTTTGTAAAAAATAAGTAGTGGGTATCGAGTATTGGTGTCTTTTTGGTGGATACTCGATTCTTAAAACTAACTACTCAATATATTCAGAGTTGTATTTTGGACAGAAAAACAATACAAAAATGCGACTCAGCTAAAATAATTAGCATTAAAATACAACTCTGCTGGAAGAAAAAAATTAAAGGTGACAATTTTAAAGAAAAAAGTTGAAAATCTAAAAAAAAAAATTTTTAATAAAAAAAATTTTTATAAAATTTTTGTAGAAAATTAAAGTAAGTTTTAAATTTAAAACCATTACAAGTGTAGAGAATCCAAATAAAAAATATATCGAGCACTGAAAAGTAACCGAATTTACCAGCACTACTAGCCAAGTGATCCCCTCCTTAGGGATGTGATTTTTATTAAGTCGGCATTAATCACTGAAAGACTGTATTCTTGCAGATAAAGGAGCAAATTCGACAAACAAAATTGAATGGAGTTATAAAGAATAGTGAGACAAAACTTTAGCAAATATTTGGAATTAATTTCAAAATCTAAATGAATCTAAATGAATTTGGAAGATGACAAAGCCAATTGTGACAATTTTTTTGTTGTTGTTTTGGTTTTTCTTTGATATTTTAAATTTTGAATCTCGCTCCTTGACGAGGACAATAAATTCTCATTGAGTTTGTGATTTAACATAACAAATATCTCTAGAAATTCTAATAACAAAGTCCCCTGAAGATTTCCTTGGCAGGAATGAAATCCGGATAGGGACACGCCTACATCAGATTGCTTTTCACAATTTGTTAAATAAGTTTTGGGACTTTAGCACATTTAATTACTATAAATGCAATTAATGTTTATCCCGATGAAAATAAATTTAAATAACAAATATGCAGGTGCTTGTGCAAATTTAAATGTAACTGACACTAATAGAAAACATATGATTTTCTATTGTTGATTTACTTGAATAAACGTCACTACATTGCTAGGTCTGTCAAAAAAACAGAGTAGTATTTGGAAGATGACAAAGCCAATTGTGACAATTTTTTGTTGTTGTTTTGGTTTTTCTTTGATATTTTAAATTTTGAATCTCGCTCCTTGACGAGGACAATAAATTCTCATTGAGTTTGTGATTTAACATAACAAATATCTCTAGAAATTCTAATAACAAAGTCCCCTGAAGATTTCCTTGGCAGGAATGAAATCCGGATAGGGACACGCCTACATCAGATTGCTTTTCACAATTTGTTAAATAAGTTTTGGGACTTTAGCACATTTAATTACTATAAATGCAATTAATGTTTATCCCGATGAAAATAAATTTAAATAACAAATATGCAGGTGCTTGTGCAAATTTAAATGTAACTGACACTAATAGAAAACATATGATTTTCTATTGTTGATTTACTTGAATAAACGTCACTACATTGCTAGGTCTGTCAAAAAAACAGAGTAGTATTTGGAAGATGACAAAGCCAATTGTGACAATTTTTTGTTGTTGTTTTGGTTTTTCTTTGATATTTTAAATTTTGAATCTCGCTCCTTGACGAGGACAAGAAATTCTCATTGAGTTTGTGATTTAACATAACAAATATCTCTAGAAATTCTAATAACAAAGTCCCCTGAAGATTTCCTTGGCAGGAATGAAATCCGGATAGGGACACGCCTACATCAGATTGCTTTTCACAATTTGTTAAATAAGTTTTGGGACTTTAGCACATTTAATTACTATAAATGCAATTAATGTTTATCCCGATGAAAATAAATTTAAATAACAAATATGCAGGTGCTTGTGCAAATTTAAATGTAACTGACACTAATAGAAAACATATGATTTTCTATTGTTGATTTACTTGAATAAACGTCACTACATTGCTAGGTCTGTCAAAAAAACAGAGTAGTATTTGGAAGATGACAAAGCCAATTGTGACAATTTTTTGTTGTTGTTTTGGTTTTTCTTTGATATTTTAAATTTTGAATCTCGCTCCTTGACGAGGACAAGAAATTCTCATTGAGTTTGTGATTTAACATAACAAATATCTCTAGAAATTCTAATAACAAAGTCCCCTGAAGATTTCCTTGGCAGGAATGAAATCCGGATAGGGACACGCCTACATCAGATTGCTTTTCACAATTTGTTAAATAAGTTTTGGGACTTTAGCACATTTAATTACTATAAAAGAATCATTAATAATTATTTTTTTTTTTTAATTAATTCCATTTATCCAAATTTAAATAAATTCATTTTCAAACAATTCAATACATGAATTATAGAGTACATAGATCTAAAACTCTACTTCTTCGTGTAACAACAAACTCAGTTTTTCATCCCCATTCAAATATTTTTGTATATGTATACGTCGTACGTGCAACACTTTCTCATGAATTACTTACACTGACAGTTAATGTCAACGAGTTTGAGATCTATGTAATCTATGACATGAACCGTTTTTTAACCATTTCACTACTGAATTTTTGTTTGTGAATATATTTCTAATTTGACTTCAGCTTCTTTTAAGAGGTGCTCAAATTAGAAATAAAAAAGCCTACATATCGTCACCTAAAATGCAAAAGGGCGTATCTTCTAAAGTTTCCAAACCCGGTTTTATTGAAAATTATGATTTATTTGGTTAAACTACATGCCTACACAAAATTTTGGACTTCTTCAATAAAAATAGTGATTTTATAAATAAAGTTCGAATCTTAAATGTTTTTGTTTTCCCGCATTTTTTTGTTTCCCCTGTAAAATATTGAAGTATGTTTGTATATTGCTCCACAAATTTTTTTGGGTCTATGGTTAAAACTATCAATTTCATTAACGATATTGTCAAAATAACTATGGATGTTTCTTGATTTTGCCGTAAAAATGTAATAATATATAAAAAATTCAAAATTGATTTTTTGATTGATTACGATATAGTTAACCTACTCACAAAATTTTACACGTTTATCTCCAAAAACACCAATTTTATTAACGAAAATCAAAAGGCCGTAACTGCAATATATTAATTGCCCAAAAAGTAGTGTAGTGCAGTTTTTTTTTTTTAATTTTATGCAATGATTTACATTGTTTTTTGCAATGATTTACATTGTTTAATATTATTTTCTCGAAATAAACTATTTAATTTTATAAACTTTTTCCAACATTTTTTTTACAAGTTTGATATAATTTTTATTAAAAATAAAAATTATGTTTTTCGACGTTTAATTGTGCAATGAAAATTTAGTTCAAGTTCGAGGCCATACTCTATATTTCTTTATTAGGATATTGTCCTAACAAATAATCTATAGAGTTTTTGTTTTCAAATTTATTAATTGACCACTTTCAGGAATGTGTTGATAGATTTATTTCGGGAATTTTCTAGGTTTCCATCACCAGAACTCGTATTGAAAGAAGTGACAATCCCATGCAAAACATCAAACATTTATGTAACCTAGTTTTTCCACTAAATGAGAACTTAATATATGAGCTCGAAGTTAAAGATTATCACCATTGATCAAACATAAATTGAAAACTTGTTCGTTATGTGCAAGCTCTACCTGTGGTAGATATACAATACACGCTTTTTGTTTTTATTCTCCTTTTTATTTTCACACTTGTTTTGTTTTCTTTAAAAACAAGATGTAAAGGGGGAGTAAACAAGACCGTACTTTGTCTTTTTTACAAGTTTGATATAATTTTTATTCAAAATAAAAATTATGTTTTTTTTGTATTATACGAACAAACCCACCTCTCACTTACTCCACCCTCACCGAGACGGCTCGTCCCCACAACGCGTACACACCAGGGCCCGAGCATTGGAGGATTTTGAAAAGATAAGTAAGAAAATGGAATGAAGTATTCCATAAAATCAGCTGCAGATTAAATCCTCAGCTGATAATAATACTTACAAGAAATGGTGTAAAAATTCATTAACAAAATTTGATGCAACAAGAAGCAACCCTTAATTATAGAGCGCTTTATCATATCAATATCAAGAATAAAATCAACGATATTATGAAACATGTTGTAGTCACTGTAAATTCTACGAAAAGGATATTAATTGGTATAATTTCGGGGATAGTAGTCTAAGTACAGAGATCTAAATGTCTCGAAAATCTGCAAGGTACATGAAAATTAATATTCGATAAAAGAAATTCCGAGTCAATTTCCCCATTAATGAGGTTAAAGACAAAACAAACACAAGCATAGTCCTTCTGCTCTCCAAAATCGGAAGTCTAATAAGCTCTAATCTCTGTTCATAAGATGGACAACTACGATCATATCTCCAACCCAAACCACGTACTCAGAATAACAAAAATTGCCTCTGCACGGACTCAAGCGAGTTAACATGAACCTGATAATATGGATTCCACACAATCGAAGCATACTCCAAAATTGGTCTAACAAGAGACAAATCAGAAAATTCCTTTACCCATCTTTTAACGAAACTGGGAGTAGATCTAGCCTTATTTACAATTGTAATTATATGGCAAATGAAATCAAGTTTTCTATCCATAAGTACAACCGAGATCCAGAAATGTTCCAACGGTGTCTAAGCCAGTACTTTTAATATAATACACAGAGCGAATAGGTTTTCTTCTATAAAAAAATCATGTGGTTGTATTTCAGAAGGTTAAGTTCCATTAAGTTAGTATCACACCACACAACTAATAAATTAAGATTATTTTGATGCATGATAGTTCCATTCTCATGATTGTAACTGTAGAACAATTTAACATCATCAGCATACGTACATGAGAATCTTACAATTCAAAATCACTTAAATAGTTAAAATGCGGTGTATTTTGAAAATACTGACACACTCATAGAAATAAGCCTGTAAAAATAACAGAAAAATCTACTACAAATTAATTATCTGGCAGGAAAAATTGCTAAATTTAGCAGACTTTTATGCTAAATTTAAAAGTTTTGTAAACTTTACAAAATTTATTGAAACTAGAATTTTACTCTGTAAAATAAGAAAAAAAGTTTTACTAAATATTTGTAGCAAACAAATTTTTGCTAACAATTGTAGCTTTCTGATTTCATAAGGGCAGACTTATATTCGCCATAAAAAAAAATAAAAAACTTGAAAATTATGATGTGAGCGAGATTATTCAAGTTCAAGATCATTTCTTTTTTGTTAAATAAATAAACATTGCACGGTTTTTTGTTTAACAAAAACAATGATCTTGAACTTTAATAATCTTGCTCACATCATAATTTATGATAAAAGATCAAAAAATAAACTTTTGGTTTTAATTTTTTAAAACATAAAAGTAAAACTTTTAAAAAATTGCAAAGTACGGCTAAACTGATTTATGGTCCTAATACTATAGTCAGAAAGTGTTGTTGTTTATTTAATAAACAATAACAAGACAGTGTATTATGTGTAAAGCGTTGATCTTTTTCCTTCAAAATTTGGGTAAAAATATTCTACCCTTCTAAAGGGTCCGTCAAATAACTTTTTTTTTTTTTGAACTCCTGAACCAATTGGACTTTGTATGACTGAACCAATTGGACTTTATGCTAAATTCGTCTCAATGATGTCTCCGAAATGTTCAATTGTTGAGAACGACGGTGAATTGATGTTGATGGCGCTTCACGCACACTTTCTGCCACAGCAGCAATATTCTCGGGTGTACGCACTGTTTTTGGCTTTTCACGCTTTGGTTTATCGATGAGGATGCCAGTTTCTTTCACTTTTTTCACAAGATAACGAACATACGGACCATATTCGTTCAGCGGAAGGATAAAACTAATTATCTGTCAAATCAGACATGAGCTAAGTGATACCATTCACGAAATAAGCACTAGCTGAAAAAAAAACGTTAGATGGCGGACCCTTTATATTGGTTCTCTGCTGATTTTCGGTGACGCGAAATGAAATATGTAAGGACCTGTCAGTAGATAGTAGTCTGCTTTAAGTTAGCGGACAGAGAAAACTTTTTTGATTAATAAATAAAAATTACAACGATTTTTTGTTTAACAAAAAACAAATAATCTTAAACTTGAATAATCTTGCTCACATCATAATTGATGATAAATGATCGAAAAATAAACTTTTGGTTTTAATTTTTAAATTTAAAGTAAAACTTATAAAACTTGAAAATTTAAAATTTTTTTAATGATGTTTTTATCTACTAATAATATTTAGTAAATGTTTTTTTGTCGATTTTTAGCAGATTATTTTGTTACTTTAAATTAACTAAAATTTAGCTCAAATATAACTAAATATTTGTAAATTCAACAGATTTATTCTTGCTATTCTTATATTACTAATATTTAGTAAAAAAATCTGCTAATTTTAGCAGTTTTTTCTATAAGCTCATTTTAACTAATTTTTAGTGGCTTTTTTGCTACTTTTTTCAGGTTTATTTCTATGAGTGCAATAAATATATAAAAATACATAAGTTGACTCAAAACTTTTTTAACTATTGGCGAAAACAGTATTTTTTTTAATCTTAAATGTTTGTTTCATGACTTTTTGTATTGGAATTACGGCTTTTTGTTTTCAGAAAAATCGATTACAAAAGTAAGTAAAAGAAATACTAAAATACTCTAAAGATCCATTTTAATTGAAAATTTTTGAAGGAACTTGGATTATTAACTTTTAGCTTTTAAATGTAAATTCCTTAAAAAGATTTTTTTAGTCAAGAAAAATAATTTTCTTCTGATACAAGATCAAAAAACAGACACATAACTATTCAATTCATAAAAAATAATACAGGTACACGAGATATGAGATAGAAAACTAAAACATAAAAATTTAAAAATATTTAAAATATTTAAAAAATCTGAATGAACATTTTTTCGGCTTAGGAAATAATTATTTAATACACTTAATTGACTCGTTATAAAGTCTTTTTCTCAATAAATTAACAAATTGTCTTGTTCCCGAAAACATTTGTTCACTTTCATCCAAAGTTGGACAAATAGCACGAAGTGTGTTATATTGCATTTATACTACAACGAAAAACTAGTAGTTTTTAAAAAACACTTGTCAAATTCCATACAAATTAAAAAAAAAAACTAAAAGTTTTCAAAAACTAGCAGTCTTTGATTGTAGTATAAATGAAGTATTAAACAAATATTCAATATTTTGAGTTTTTGAACACTTACCTCAACAACACAGCAAAAACACACCTTACCAAATAATGAGTCTAGTAATCTAAACTCGAAGGTTTGAAAGTATTACTGTTTATATTATAATTGTAACTTTTTTATATGAAATGTCCCAAAAGTAATAAGTTATGCATTACAGGCAACCTTACGGAAATATGAATTATAATTGGTTACCTATATGCATACAATGGTACAATAAGCCATTACCAGAAGGAAAAAAATAATGGCTTTAAAAATAGATTTTGAAACAAATTACGAATTTAAAAAAAATATGTTATTCCGATTTTTTTAAACCTAGTCGAGCCGGGAATCGATCCCAGGTCGTCTGATTAACAGGCGACTGCTCTATACCATAAGCTAACGAGGCATATAATATTTGATAGTTTAAAACATTTTTTTCTATGAAAATTCACTCAAGCTATACCAAAATTAACACCTTACTCTATAGCTTACAAAAATACGAATTATAATTTGTCTAAAAATAGATTTCCAGAAAAATTTTGTATCATTATACTTAAACTGGAAGTAATACTCGTAATTATTATTCACCAATTATTTTTTGTTTGAGAATATTGCATTATACATTTCTTATCAGTAACCAATTATTTTATTATTTAAAGTAATGCAGAAGGTAATAATTACTCATTAAAAAGTAATGTATAAAATACTAGTTGTCATTACCATGTTTTTGCTGTTAAGTTTGAACTTCTTCATAATGGAATATTTTGAAGTATTTTTGAAGTTAGATTGAAAAAATAAATTTAAGTTATTAATATCTGCAATTAAAACTTCTTAAATTTTTTCCTCTTCTACAGCAGCACATTTGAATTTTGTCAAATCTTTTAATTTCACATGATCCCGCAACGAAATTCGAGCGACGGGAAATCCCGGAAAAATCCCTAAGCCTAATACAATAAATAGTTCCTCTAGTGATTTCAACTAACTCCGAGGTAAAATACTTTCATTGAAAATAAGTTGATTCAAATTACCACCATAAAAATTGAATTTAACATTACTGAACATTTTAAAGGTGAACTGAAAACACTAACTTATATCATTAAAAATTGTGTGAAGAATTTTTAGGAACTTAAAAACTCTGTTAAAGTTACGGAAAAATATATCTTTAGGCCAACATACCGTTTAGCAAAATTTTATTAAAACATGTCTGTAATGATTAGTAAACTGAAAGTATTAGGAAAAATAAGTAATCTTTACTAAAGTTTAGTTAAATTTTAGTAAAATCCTAATGGAAATCGATTTGCGATAGTTTTTATTACTAAAAATTCGCAATTTTGTTTTTATAATTATTAAAAGGTATTCTTATTATAAATAGATATTTTTTTTAAGTTTTAGATTACAAAAGTGCTAAACTTGAAAATCGATACTATAAAAATTAGTAAAAATGTTTAAAGATGTTTAAAAAAATTAGGTTTAAAAAAATTAGTAAAATATTTAGGTAAAATCGGCAACGAAAGTTAGTAACAAATTATGTAATTTGTTTGTAAGAGCCGTGATAGAAAAGAACAATATGTAAATAGAGAATAGAAAAAATGTTGACTAATAACCGAGTTTGTACTAAAAACTAGTACAAAACTGGACCTTAAAAGCCCGATTTTAGATAAATCTAAAAAAAATTAAGAATTTAAAATAGAAGAAGGTCGATAAAAAACAATTTTAGCATAAAACATTTTACGAAATATTCTACTAACTTTCTTATTAAAGTGAGTTTTTGTATGAAAATTTGTGAATAGGTTTTCATCAAAAAAAATTTAAACTTATAATTGTAGTCCGACCTAGGCGTTGTCAATTACATTTTGAAATTATTCACTTTCGTTATTTTGCTATACCATTAACCTTTTCAGATCTACACTCACAATTGAAATGCTTTCTTGGAAAATTTTTAATAACAACATGGGGATAAGTACCAACATTTTGGTATTTAATTACGGAGCAATTTCTTAATTACATCCAATTACATGTAATTAGACGCAATATAGTAATTGAAATGTTTGTAGTTGTTTTAACTGCAATTGTAGTTTTTTTTTTTACTAAGTAAAATAATTTTTAATGTTTTTGAGGGTTGATTTTTTAAATAACCTACCAAAATTAACGCATTTCGGTAACAGTTATTTTATTATTATGCAGTTGTTTCGACTTTGTGACAAAGTGTGTGTGTATTAAAAGATAGAAAAACAGCATAGCGGTGTAACATTACATTTTTTTCTCTTTTATCTTTAGTGTAAAAGAGAATGTTACTGAAGATAGACAAATAAAATGAAAACTCTGTAAATTTTTATTAAATAGAACATATATTTTTTATATTTCAATGTTATTATATGATGTATTTCTTTTCTTGCAACTTTTTAATATTTATTTATTAAATCAATTTAATGTGACGAAAAGAAATCAAAGAAACAATATTCCATCTCTTGAAGACAGACATGCGACAGAAATGATTTTTAAAAATAGAGTGAAACGTTAATATATAAAGTGATATTTTATGTCAATATATATTTACAATAGTGTGTTTATTAAATAATGAAATCAGATTAAGATATTTAAAAAAAAAGTTTTTTTTTATTAATATTTTTGTTAAATGCTTTTAATGTTGTTACGACTGCATTGGTAATTGTTTTTACTGCATTCTACTTTTAATTTTTAACAACTAAAAATAACTAGACATTACAGTTGATTTAAATGCAAATGTAGTGTACACCTTCTCAACTGCAAATGTAGTTATTTTTTTTGCAGTTGACTTTACCTACATAATTTTCTTAGTGTACATGATGAAAAGAACGTGTACGGGATTTGTACTTATTTTTTGTAAATTTGTACTGATTGTACTGATTTTTAACATTTTCAGTAAATTTACTTATTTTTTTACTTAGAAAAATCGCATGTTTTGATCCAGTTAGAATAAAGTTTTCAGAATTGGAGAGTCTTTCTACAACAGAGAGCATTCTGAACCAAATGGTTGAAAACTGAAAGTATTTATACGGGAGAAATCTTAAATTAGTTTGAAAAGCACCGCTTCGATACCGAGACCTTCAATATTTTAAAATATTGTGTGTGTTTAGAAAAACAAATATTCAGGACGAAAAATTAAAAAGTCGACAGTCTTCATATATTTCAAAAGTTTAATTTTTTTATAATCCTGAGCTTTTCCTTTTTTGACTTTGAGTGTTCTTTGAAAAGAAACAGTTTGAATTATTTTTATTTTAAATGCCTTAACCTGTTACACAGAAAGAGCTTTTTCATACGAATTTCAATGGAAAAAAAAAATTTTTTCGAAAAGGACAAAAAAAAAAAAATTTCTAAAATTTTATGAAAAGGCTTCATAATTTTTGTGAAACTATTTTCAATGAAATGAAAATTTAGAAAAATTAAATTTTTAATGAAATTGTATGAAAAGCTGTATAAATACAAAGTAAAGTCCAGTAAAAATTAGTGCATCTAATACAAAAATTCATTAATGTTATACATGTAATTCTCTCAGCGCGCTGGGAGTCTGATTTTATTTTTTGTATAAATTTGCTTAATTTACATAATTTCAAGCTACTTTTTTACCTTGAGAAAATTAGCTGCTTGATATTAATGAATTTTTGCATAAAATCCATGATACTGCACTGGAATTTGTACATTAAACTTTTTCATTAACTTAATGGCAGTTTTCATAAAACTGTATGAGAAATTATCAATAGTTATATACTAAAGTTTCATAAACTCAATGAATAAGTTTCATTAAAATAACGGTGTTCATAAAAAGTAGGACGCTTTTCCTTAATTTCAAGAAATTTTTCATTAAATTTGTGAAAATATTTTCATTGATTAACTGAAAATTTTCAATTATTTGGAGTCCAACAAATTTGTCCAAAATTCTCTCTATACACAAAGCGATTTTTCGAGGAAGAGTTTCAATAAAAATGTTTACTGAACTATGTGACACTTTTCTATCGATATTACCATGGGAGATGCTCATCTGAGATAAGTGAACTTATTCCACGAGCCCGAGTTTTTATTCGTAATACTCGCTTATCTGGTAGAGCACATCCGTTTGTAGTTGATTGTCCTGTGTTTCGCACAACGCATTACAGAGAAAATTCGTTTTTTAGTCGAACGATTCGTATGTGGAACAAACTTCCCGCAGAAGTCTTCCCTGTTACTTACAATTTAGAAAAATTTAAATCAAATATCCACAAACACTACTCCCTCTTTCCTCCCTCCCATACCCTATTTTCCTGATCAATACAATGCACTGCATGAGTAGGGGGCATCCCCTGAGTATTGGTTAAAATTAAAAAAAACTATTGAAGTTTTCTTCACAAAATTAATGAAAACTTTCTTAAACCTTATGAAAAAGCTTTATTATTTTTATGAAACTTTTCATTAGACGAAAGAAATTTTGAATAAAATTTTATGAGAAACTGCATTAATTTAGTGAAAAGTTTTAGTGACATTTCATAGATCTAATGCAAAAATTCATTGCTTATCGTGCAGATAATTCCCTCAGTGTAAGCGATAAGCAAATCCGCTGTTATTTACAATTTATCACAAAATTTATATGTTTTTAAAAATTTGTACTGATTTCTTGTCGGAAAGTAATGGTCATCCTAGGGTAGAAATAGTTAATAATTCTCCAAGGAAGCGTTTAAGCCCACAAATGTGAGCGTAGGTCTGAAATTTTTAATTATAAAAAACAATTTTTCAAGTAAATAATTTCATAATCTAATTGACATTGCCTAGGTCTGATTTCAGTCAAATACATTTGGACATTGGAATCTAAAATATGAAATTAGTCAGAAAATTCGAATCGCAGATTCCGTTATAGCAAATTTAGGGCTGATTAATATTTATTAAGTTATCGTATATTAAAAGTATAACTCTCTGTATAACACTTACCTATTTTAAATTGAATATTCAGACAAATTGTTATTTTATAAATTCACTTTATAACACAATGAAATAAAACATTTTGAAACTTTGTATTTATTATTTTTCAAATAACAAATTAGTAAATAATATTTTGGAAATTAATAATCTTTTTAAGATTTTAAATAAATATTTTTTTTTTATTTTTTAAATTAATATTTTTGTTTTCTTTTTTTCTCACGTGTATGTATATTTCGGTTTAATTAATATTTCTTTAAAATATTATAAATTTTTTACACTTTATTTTTGAACACCGGCCGAAAAACAATGAACCAACTTCCGCTAACATATAAATTCAACTAAGCGGATGCTAACGTAACCGGAAACGTATCATGCCACTTGTGGAATGATACAGGAATGCCAACATAATTTTTTTTTCAAATTTAGTAGGCCGGCAAAGCAACAAGTGACGAACAAACGAAAACACACACACACACGGTTAAAATAACGAACAACATTAACGAATATTGTGTGGAGCAACAAGTATATGGCCTTCGTACAATATAACTGTTGCTTTTGGTTGTGCGGCTCACGCAGTTCAGAGCCAAAATACAACACTTCAAAAATGGGTTGGTCTATCTACCCACATTTGTGCGTGTGATGTCTTTTTAGTCCAAACTGCGCATGCCAAAACTTGCCATAACATTAGATGTATGGGACTAAATGAGTTTAACTCACATGAAGTGAGTGTGATGCTTTGAGTAGTGTTGGATATTTGAGTGATGGTAAATTCTTATCACAACAAGCACCCACATGAATAATTGTTGCAAAATGGGTGGGTGAGTGGGTATTAGATGAATCCTATTGATAGTTGCACTTTGTTCGGTTATTTATTGTGCCGTTGTTGTTTTGTCTGCAATTTTTGTTTATGTTTAGATTAAAAAAAAAAATACAAATATGTCTTACAAAGATAATGATGATGATGATGATCAAGATTATAATCATTGTAATAATGATTGTAATGACATACAACATATTATGTCCTTAAACATATGAATAAATATTTTACATATCTACATGAAATATGTATCTTTTTAAAGAAAAAAGAATTTTTTTTATATAAATTTAACGTTTTTTAAATTTTCTTGTTCTGCCTAACTTTTCTGTATAGTTAATAATAGTCATAAAACATGTTGGGTAGGCAGCTTCTTAATAAAACAAATTGGCGGATTATGTACGGGACAACCCTGGGTTATAGGGAATTTATACAGAAAAGTTAATCCACTAAAAATGGAATTAACTGCAAACGCTAAACAAGTCGAATGCTCTAGCTTTTCTAAAACTTCGGGTTCTGATGAGATCTTTAGCCAGATCGAAATACTAGTATCAAATAAATATACGGAGGTTGGAAGCTCGTTATAAATTAAAAATAACATAGAAATAATCTCGATGTATATAAAAACAAAATACTAATAAAACTGGAATCAGGTTTTCGTTTAACAGTTATAGGCAGTTTACGAGACTGTGTAGACTGCGAAATTAATCTACTTGATTAACGTTAATGAGTGCCGGGACACTGTGGTATAGCGGGGAACGAAATGGCTAATGAATTGCCTAGGGGAGGATCTTCCCTGGAGTTAGTCACTTTGGGGAACGCTAGACCTTTTCGAGCTCTCAAGGCGGAGCTGGTGGATTGGGCTGACACCATGCATAGGACCATCTGGGAGAATGCGGGTGTTGGCAGGACCACGGGGATTCTCTGGGGAAATCCGGACAGGGACAGGACGAGGGAAATTCTGAATCTTAGTAGGAAGGAACTGAGTCTTTTGATGGAAATCATCACGGCACACTCGACACTGAGGACCCATCTCCACCGTATTGGTAGAGCGGACTCGGGAGTGTGTAGGGCCTGTGGGTAGGACGAGAAGACCTTGGAACACTATCTCTGTGAATGCCCGGCATTTGCCGGGCTCTTTGTTGAAATACTATCAGTGGCATAGGATGGAAGAGGTTGAGGAATTTCGTCAGTGCGACGGAGTTCCTGGGGTAGGAAATAGACATGGGACCGATTTTTTAGAGCTCACAACAAGCCGACATTCTGGCTTAAGTGTAAGTCCTCAGGGACTTGAGTCGGATTAGGGAAGCATTTCCCTTCTCCGAATCCTCTATTCGACCTAACCTAACCTAACGTTAATAAACATTTTTTAATTAGCTTGAAAGCTAAAATATTACCTTTGTTAGTTTGAAATACCAAAGTGGCGCCGATAACGATCTGGTCAAAAAGGAGCAAGGGAAATGTCGCTGTTAGCAAACATTGTGTTACCAGCTCCAACATTTTTTTGCGACAGCCTCTTAACAGTAATTTTTGCTTTACTTTGTATGATTTTTTTAGCGTTGCCAACTGAAATTATATAAAAACACAGAGTTGCACACAAAGAGTAGTATGAATACAGAGTCATTCAGAAATAGTAGTCAGATAAAAAGTTGGATTAATTGTTAATCAAAAAGATTAAAAATAAAGGGTTTAATCGCCTTGTTTAGTGCTTGATTAAGCAGTTAATAGCATTTTTTGGTCATTAACTTAACTTGTCTATTTTAATTCCCTATTAATCCCACTTTACCTCTACTTACTAGTTTTAAACAACTGCAGCAGTTGACAAAATTTTTCAAAATTACTTAGATCCGAAATATAAAATATTTGCAACATTATCGTTAACCCATGTTAAACGGAAGTCAAAATAGACCCACAAAATAAAATATATGATTTAACTAAATTCTGTTTAAATTAACCAACTAAAAATAATTTTAGTTCTTAATTAAGTAAAATTGTCAACGTTATACATCAATAGCATTAAAAATTATTAACCCTTGTTGACCGAAGCCCAAAAAAATCTCGACAAAATAAAAACGAAAACGGATTTTGTACATAATGTTATTTTGATGATGAGCAATTTTGGGCAATTTTTATGATTCAAACAGAGAAAAAAGTGGAAGGTATTTTAAAATTATGAATTTTTTGTTTAATATACATATTATTTTTGTTCGTTTTTTTATTTATTTGAAGTATATTCAGATATAACCATCAAATACATTTTGTGCAACATTTTTGATAAGGGTTAACGATGCACCAAAACGTTACTCACTCACTGACTGAATGACTGACTCAACATCGCCCATCATATACCGCTGTAGCTAGTAACCTGAAATTTGACATTTAGGTCCATCATTCAGCGTAGACGTGCACTATGACGGGATTTTTGGAAATTCCTACAGTGACCAAACCCCTTGGAACAAAACGTGGGAAAAAGTCTCCCCTTGGTGGCCAGGCCAAACCGCTGAAGCTATGAATTTTAAATTTGGTATGTGGGTTTCTAATCAGGAGAGGACATTTGTATAAAGCGGATTTTTTGCAATTTAAGTGGAAAAGTCTCCCCTTGACGGCCAGAACCAAACCACTAAAGCAAGGAACTTTAAATTTGGTATGGGGTTAGTTTATCACGAGTAGATATTTGTATCGACGGTATTTTTGAAAATTGAAATTTGGGGCAGCAAAAAGGGGAAAAAGTCTCCCCTTTGGCGACCCTGGCCAAGCCGCCGAAGCTATGAACTTGACATTTGGTATGTGGGCTTCTAATCAGGAGAAGACATATATATTGAGCGGATTTTTGAAAACTCGTACGGGAAGGGGTAGTAAGGGGAAAAGTCTACCCCTTGTCGGCATGGCCAAACCAGGGTGGTGGGGTGTGTGTAAAATGGTAAAAAATCCTTGGCTGGAAAATTGAAATTCAAAATTTGTTTGCAGGATCGTGTTAAACATAGGGGTTAAATTATTTATATCTATCCCTTCGTTAACCGCTTAAGGAAGGATCTTGAAATATGATATCACGAGGTACAAAAGCGAAAAAATAAATCTGATAAGTTTTTTCTTCCACCATCTTGGACGGGATTTTTGGAAATTCCTGCTAGGAGGGATGAAAAGTATCAACACTGACGTCATGCCTATACCGTTTTAGTAAGAAACCTAAATTTAAAAATTGTTTTCACTGTTGTATGAACTAATGCAATGATAATTTATATTTTGGAACTTTTGAAAAGAACGGCGTAAAATGCGGGTTTTGACTGCTCCCAAAAGCCGCTAAAGTACTGATCTTAAAATTTGGTTTGTTAATGCACACTGCATAAACCGTTGAAGCTTGGAACTTACAAATTGGTGCAGGCATCCGCTAAAACTGGGTAGTAAAAAATGTGTAGAGGGAGGGAGACGATTTATGCACAAAGTCTGAAATTTAAATATATTTTTTTTGAGTTATTGGTAAATTTATTGAATATAGTTGTTGGATTTTTATAAAATCTTGGTATAAATGGGGTTTAATAGAAAGAAATTTCGCCTTTAAAGACCTATTGAATTCCATTCAGGTATAAATCTGAAACTTGAAGTCATAAAAACACACACTTAAAAAAGATAAACTAATTTATTGAAGCAAATTCCTTAAAAAAATAATTCATTTTCAATCGTGTTATATTCCGATATATAAAACTACTGGCGACGAAGTATCGGCTTTTATGGTCGTATTTTATGTTTTGAAACCGAGTAATTGCGATAAAAAAAAATAATTTACTATGTAAAAGTAGTTGCTTTTAACAAAAATATATTTAACAATTGTTTTTTTTTTACCAAAAATACAAACTTTTCTCCAAATCCCTCAAAATTAAATCGGTTTACACGCTGCGAAGGGTATATATCAGTTTGTGATTCCGTTTTGTCCATTTGATTTACTAGCTCAGATTTATAAGCTGTATGTATGCTCTTATGAAAGGGCATAGTTAGGAATCTCAGGAGCCATCAATTCAAATCTCTGCATCTTCTATTTCACTGCGAACGGGATGTTTCAAAAAATATTTTTTTTTAGATGAAATTATAGATTTTTTTATAAATTTTGAAAATCTAAGTGATCACATTTTCCTGGTTTTCAAACGAATTTGAACCCGGTAAATTTTGTTGGATTCTATGGTTCATTTTCTATTCATGCAATTAAAACTTGAATTTGGATATTACTCAGTTTTTTATATTTGGGGAATTTTCATTTTGGGTTGAATTTAGACATTTTCGTCAAACAGCATTTTTTGGATACATATACATAACTCATCACCTATTGTAGTTAGAAATTGGGATTACCACGTGAAGGTGAGTACAAAAATTATTGGCTTAGAGGTTTTTTTCATCCAGTTCGTCGAAAGCCCTGTTACGCTAAGGAAAGTTTTTTTGCGTGGCCGACCTTCAGTCGGGCTTAGGGGGTTTCTAATATGTGTTAGGCAGTTTAGTGGCTTCGCTGAGTAAAGAAAAAAAAACCAAAGTTTTAAGTGATTAAGAAAATAGCGTCGCAGGAAAAAATTCAGAATTGCCCCATTTTTAATGCGTTTCCCTGCATTTTACAACAAAATGTGTATTTGTCACCATGTTCTAATTTTCGTTACTTTGAGCACTCACACTTAATAGTTATTTGATGAACTACCTGAGTAAAAAAAATATATGTTTTTCATCTCAATATATATTTTAATATATGATTGTATATGGTGTTATGAACATCCATATATTATTATATATTTCTTATGTGTTAATATATATATATTGTTAAATATTAGCCTTTATAAAAAAAGATATTAAGCATATATGCTATACATAATAAAATATGATAGATCTATTGTCATATATAATAAGACGTTCTCATATACATATAAGAAAATATGTATTAATATAGGTGACATATAAGCTTTATAATTTGAGATATAATAATGTATGATGTATTACAAAATACTATTTTGTGTGTTATATAAGATATGCTTATATATGGTGCTATATTCTTAATGCAATTCAAGATATAATTATATATAAAATTAAGATTAACAATTTAGTTTGATATATGATTATATATGGTCCAACATTATTAATATGTCCTATGCGTAAAAGACATGATTACATATTGTAAAATATAGCCCCATATGTAATTATAAATGCGCAATGTCCAAAAAAATTTCTTTAAATTTTTTTATATTTTTATTAAAAATAGTATGTCATTTGATATAAGTAAATCCAATTTAATCGCAAAATATCTTATTCTATCCAACAAAAATTATTTATCTTTTTGGATCTAATTAGATTCAAGTAGATCTAAATTCATCCCACGGAATACTTTGGGATCCATCAGGATCTTAAATTAGATATTTTTGGATTCCCCAATTTTGAGATCAGTTTGGATCTAACTTAATTCGGTAATATATTTGAGGGATCTAATCGAATATTACTGGATACCTCAATTTTGAGATAAACTTGTATAAGAATAAATATCGATCTATATAGAATGGGATCTGATTTTGTATTAGAGATGTACTTATTTTATGATCGGGTATATATTAAATACAATAATTGAATCGTGGGCGGGATGTATGTTGTGTTTAAACGGGTGTATCATTGATCATAAAAATAATATTATTTTTGAAATCCTGAGAAAATTTCCTTTCGTTAGAGTACCCACACTTATATGTTTCTACGCGTACCGGTTTTTGGGCCACAGGAGCCCCTCCACCAAAGAGTGGAGGGGACCTCCTACTTTTTTTGCGGAACACCCCTTAAAGTGATTTTAGTCAAAATGAGTAAGCCTTAATTTGGCACTTATATTAATGTCATAACTCATTACACTATTGTCAATCCATTTAAGTATACACCCAGAGAAAAATAGAAAAAAGTTTAATCAGTTTTCGGCCAATGTAATGATTTCATCAATATTTATAAAACATTTCACAAAAAACATGAATTACATTGACCATATATGTATATGATATTCTATATGAATTTTTTTCTACACAAAAACATTAAATCTTTACAAATACAAAACATCTATTATGTAAATACTGAAACATTTCATAAATATGAAGAAATGGGTTTTGCTTTTATGAAATGTTTCATAAATACTGTGAAACGTTACATTGGACGAAAATTGATGAAACATGTATGATTACTTAGACATTCTACAAAAAAGTCATTAAAAATGATAAATCTTTAACCAGGTTATTTTTTGTGGTCATATTGGATATATATACAAAAGATACTACACATTTCACCTGGGAGGATACCGCGCCACATTTTTTTTTTTAACATTCAGTATGAATGTGATTCGTACTAATTTTGTTATTTTTTGTAGTCATTTTTGTAACTATTTATTTTCCGGAATAATGTTATCAAACGAATAACTACTTATAAATCAACTTTTCGTAACCAAGTTTGTAACCATTTATTATTCAGAATCTAATGGCCCACTTCGCCTAAAATAGGCAACGAAAAATATTGTGGTAGAAGAACGTACTGTTTATTTTTGGTGCCGAACTAGTGGTATATATTTCATTGCAAAAAAAAATAGCTTAGACCGGTTTGAGGGTTAATCTTTTGCTACTCTGTGATTAAGTGTGTCATTGTATTTGTTTCATAAATATTAACACATAATCACTATGCATGTCTGGAGGAATGAATAGATGTGCGACTGAAATTACTCAAGGAATCGTTGGCTGTCTGTGTAACTGACTTTCCCCATCCTTTGTCAAATCAATGGGGGAAGTTTCATCGGTTCTGCAAATTTTTGTGAATGCCACGTGCTGTTTTATGCTAAAAAAAAACTGTTGATATTTATGAAACTGACGAAAAAGGGCTAAATTAGACTACTTCAAATACAGTTTATTTACACATACATGTGTACTTGTAGTACTTAAATACATACACAGTGTGATTATACATACATATGTATGCAATAATTAGGGCTCGGAAGTTAATGCATTTATAATTGTGTGTTATGTACATAAAATATGCATTGAAAATCGTAAAATAAGCACTTAACATTTTAAAAATATGCATTTATTAGTGAATTGTTCAACGTTTTCAACATTATTAACTCCTTTAAAGTAATTTTTGTATTAATAAGAGTAAGTGGTTAAAAATTTGAAAATGATCGTTAATTACAGTAAGAAAATTAGTAATTTTATTTTTCTGTTACTTTTTTTTTTTAATTTGAAGACAAAAAATTATAAAAAAAATAGAAATTAAAAAAAACCCCAGATTTTAGTAAAATATCCAAAAATATGCAAAATATGCGTTTTTAGCAAAATATTAAAACATATGTATTTATAGCAAAATATGCATTCCAAAATCAATGCAATTCATTTGCAAATTTGTTGATTCGCAAAGATATTGGGATAACTTTGTTTTCCATTAGACTTGTTCTTAATAGTTCGTAGTTCATTTCGATCATTTGCATTTATTGAGCTAGTTCATTCTTTTAGTTCATATATTTGTTCGCAATTTTTTTTTAGTTATTAATATTGTTCTATTGGTCAATAGCTTGTTTAAAGAAATCTGCACATTATACACGAAAATCGCAAATGAAAATCCCGTTCATTTTGCGATTTTTTCTTTTATTATGCGGATTTGTTAAACCATTGACCAATACACTGCGTTGCAAAACTACAATTACACATTAATTTCACTAAATTACATAAGTTAAAAAAACTAGAAAAGTTTATTTTTTAAGTATTTTCATTTATTTATATATAATTTTTACAAATTTACAATTTGATGCCCCAGCGCCTTAAAGGCTTTATAGAGGCAAAAAGGCAACTTTATATATTACATTAAAAGAGAAAAAAAATATATTTAAACAAATATACATTATCATTTTAAAGATATTTAGAGAAAACCAAAAAAAAGATTCATATACATTAGATTTCATAATTACATTAACTACATTAGAAGTGTTTCTATATTTTGAAGTAAGTATTCTTTTATCTGATTTTTAAACGTTGAAATAACATTAATGTTTCGATAATTTACAGGCAATTGATTATATTCAAAAGGCACAGAAAATGAAATTCTTTGCTTGGTCAAATCAAGGCGACATCTTGCAAAACTTAAATTATGAGCTTGTCTAGTATTTCTTTGCGTTAGAGCCAAATTATGAGAAAATTGTACAGATCGATGTTCATTGTCTCTCAGAGTCTTAAGCACGTACATCAAAACTTTTTGTTTATACAAGCCTCGTATTGGCAGTATATTGTTTGCATATCTTTTAAACAAATTTAACGTTGAATATATCAGAGGTAGATTAAATACAAGTTTTAAGGCTTTATTTTGGATAGATTGTTAGTGACGTTAAGGAATTATTTATTCTAAAACCATATACAGCAGGAAGATAAGTAAAATGTGAATTTACAAGAGACTGATAAATAAGTAACTTTGTATCGCAGTTAAGCTTATTTCTAAACTTATATAGTATTCCAATGCCAGGGGAAACTTTTGCTTTAAGTGAAAGTATATGCTCATTCCATAACAAATTTTGATTTAAGACAACGCCTAAGTGTGTTACCATCTCAGATTCATTAATAGCGATTCCATCAACATGTACAAACATCTTCTCATCATTTTTTAGATTGTATGGTTTAAATCTTACAAACTTAGTCTTGGAGGGTTGCATTGCGAAAATTCCGTTAGTATAGCTGCATCATATTCAATCTGTGTTTTTAGAACTTGTGAGTATTTATAAGTATAAAACAAGCATACATCATCTGCATACATAAATAACTTGCCGTTAAAACCAATATTTTTTAGATCATTGATAAACATTTTGAACAGTAAAGGACCAAGGACACTTCCTTGCGGAACTCCACAGGTTATTGGTAACATTGTGCTTTTCGACTCACCAACTTAAACGAACTGCTTCCTGTTTGATAAATAACTTCGTAAAATGTCCAGAGTTTTGTTCGAAACTCCTATAATATTAAGTTTTTTTATTAAAATATCATGGTTAACCAGATCAAAGGCTTTAGAATAATCAAAGAACACTCCTGCCACACCGTTGCAGCCACCATCAAGCTCTCCACAAATATAACAAACCACAGTAACAACAGCTTTAACCGGCATAAATGTGAAACCAGTGGATAATTAATAATATTTAACAAAAAAACAATTCATTTATTTTATATTTTACTATTCAAGAAGGAATAACAAAATCAATAAGTCTTTCATAATTATAAATATTTATATATTAAAATTTACAAAATTACAAAATTTTAATATATCAAAATTTACAAAAAATTAAGGAAATATTTTAATAATGCTTGAGGAATCCTTTTTTTGAATCAACTCAAAAATTCGATCAGACATGCTGTCTATCTTATTCGAAGTTCTGCCTGTTTTACCATAAACACTCGGATTATTTGCAAAATTTGTGACATTTGTGGATTTTATTTCAAATTGATTAAAATTGCATAATAAACAAAAATAATTATTTAATTTTTTATATATAATTATATGTAATTACACCGTGCGACAGTAGTTTTCACACATGGACTAAACCATATATACGTGAAACTGGAGACTGCATTT
The DNA here is from genome assembly GCA_021234595.1 of Delia radicum. Lineage (NCBI taxonomy): Eukaryota > Metazoa > Arthropoda > Insecta > Diptera > Anthomyiidae > Delia > Delia radicum. The sequence goes on from CM037854.1 coordinate 194,420,694, forward strand.
TAAGTTTTCCACGTCAAAATTCATTTTAAAACGACTTTAAAGTTTTGATTTTTCAAAACAGTGCGCCCCGGTAGGGTAGTTGGTAGCGTGATGGCTTATCAGTGCGGGGGTCGTGGTTTCGATTCCCACCAGAGGCACTGGTCTGTTTTCGCTACAACGCGCCGAAGGCCATAGTAGCTAGTGCTCGGTTAGGGTAATAGTATATAATTTGTAATTATATGATTATTAATTAATAAAATAAAAAAATAAAAAAAAAATTTTCAAAACCATTTTAAAATTCGTATGCTCATGATATGACTTAAATATTGGCATCAATTGAAAGGTGAGAACCTCTGCTTTAAAATAAAAATTATAACGTTGTAGCATCGAATTTTTACAAAATGTTCTTTTAAAAATGTAATACTCAAATTTTCATAAACTTGTCCGAAGTTAACTCTTACTAAGGCTTGAATATACTGAAAAATATATCAATCATCAATCTGACATTTTTGATTAATTTTACCAGAATAAAATTTAATTAAGTTTTAGAAACAAAATCAAATATTTTCTATAGGAAGTTTTGTGTTTATACTAAAAAAAGCTAAATTCTTGATGTAATTAAAAGTAAATATTGTGTTCAAAAATCATTTTAGTTATGAAAAACAACGTCTGTGGTGAAAAAATTACTTATGTGTTAAAAAACTTTTAGGTGAAAACAAAATATTATTCACCTCTAGCGTCTGCTAAAAAAATATTTTATTCACTAACCAGCTAAATCTTTCATTACCACGTAAGTGTTTATATAATGAAAATTAAAAGCTTTACACATTATAATTTGGCGTCAGCACTAGATATTTTTATTTGACGAAGTCGTTTTTATAAGCAGATAAGCTTAACAACATATTTTTTTTTTTTTTTAATTTAACCAATACTCAGGGGATGCCCCCTACTCATGCAGTGCATTGTATTGATCAGGAAAATAGGGTAGGGGAAGGTGGAAAGAGGGAGTAATGTTTGTGGATATTTGATTTAAATTTTTCTAAATTGTAAGTAACAGGGAAGACTTCTGCAGGAAGTTTGTTCCACATACGAATCGTTCGACTAAAAAACGAATTTTCTCTGTAATGCGTTGTGCGAAACACAGGACAATCAACTACAAACGGATGTGCTCTACTAGATAAGCGAGTATTACGAATAAAAACTCGGGCTCGTGGAATAAGTTCACTTATCTTAGATGAGCATCTCCCATGGTAATATCGATAGAAAAATGTCACACAACCCACATTCCGACGATGTTCCAATGAATCAATAGAGTTGGATACACTACTGTCATTGATAAGCTTCACCTCCCTCCCCTGAACACGGTCCAGAAGCTTCAGAATATACAGTGCAGCCCCTGCCCATATATGAGAGTTGTATTCCATTTTTGGCCGGATATAGCTTGTATAAATAGTAAGGAGATCGGATGGAGTGCAGTAAGTCTTGCACCGTTTTAGAAAACCGAGACACTTAAATGCCTCTTTCGACATTTGAAATACGTGCTTATTCCAACGGACATCACACTGTATTCTCATGCCCAGAACATCAAGAGTAACCGATTCCTCAATACCTATACCATCCATAGCTACAAATGACAATGTTAATTCCACAGCCCGTCTGTGGGTTAACATACAACATTGGGTCTTGCGTGCATTAAAATCGACCTTATTCGCGCGACCCCACTCGGAGATTGTAGAAAGGTCTTGATTGAGTGTGTCATTCATGTTCTGCCGCATGCCCTCTATCTCCAAAGAGCTTGGCCTGTGATCGAATGAAAATGAATGACAAATGTTGCTGTCATCTGCAAAAGAGTAGATAGGATTGAAGGTCTGACCAAGAAGGTCATTAATAAAAATTAGAAAAAGGGTAGGAGAAAGAACAGAACCTTGCGGTACATTTCAATTTAGCTGACTCGTTTGATGAGACCCTATCTAAAACAACACGTATAGTGCGGTCTCTGAGAAAACTCGTTATAAATCGAGAGAATACATTACCGACACCAAAAGCAACTAGCTTAGTTACGAACGCCCCTTGACACACACGATCGAACGCCTTAGAAATATCTAGAGCAACCACTTTACTCTCACCAAAGCGGTGGAGTGACCGGCTCCAACGCTTTTTAATATAAAAAAGCTAAATTAACCTTAATTTTTAAAGAAATAAGTCATAAAATAAGCTCATATTTACAAAATAAGCTAAAAATAAGCAAATATCTAAAAACCAGTTACAAATATAACTCAAAATTTTCATAATTTCAAGATCAGAACTTGTGTTCAATCTAAATTATTCCATCCATTCAAATAAAAAACAAACTCTAGCTTATTTTTGGTTGCCCTACTGATAAGTATAAGGGCAAGCCTTAATATGTAAAAAATTGTAACCATATATTTTTCTAGTTGCTAGTAGCCAATTATCTATCTAGTAGCCAATTATTTTGGTAACAAAAAAATTAGTTTTGACTCCGAAATATATGCAGTTGGCCCTAATACTACTGCTTATTATTTCAATTCCCCGTAATTATAGTCCATTACTGAGATTTTGCTAGGTAGACGACTAGATACGAATTTGTTCCGAAATACACCAATTTCCATGCAACATTTAGAGATACCTTCTCATTTTTACTCAAAACTTTTTAACCGCTGAACCGATTTTGATAATTTTTTTTTTATCAAAAAGCTCCGAAAGATCTTCATTGTTCGATTCGAATTTAGAATCATCAATGATATTGAAGGATTCAATTTTTAAAGGGCCATTTGTGCAATTTCTATTCGCAAAAACTTATTACCAATTATATTAGTTTTTTGTTTTCATATACATCGAGATTATTTTTATGTTATTTTCAATTTATAACGAGCTTTCAACCTCCGTATATTTACAAAAATAAAGCAAATCAAACATATTAGCTAGGTTGATACTAGTATTTCGATCTGGCTAAAGATCTCATCAGAACCCGAAGTTTTAGAAAAGTTAGAGCCTCCATAATAGGCAGAACTTTAACAAAAAACCTATTAATAATCAATTTTGCTCCATTCTTGTCTTCTTAGTAATCAAGCACGTGGTTAGGTCTTTTTCTAGCAAGCATCATGACGTTACTAAACTTTGAAGACCAAAAATGTTCTATTTATTTAATAGTGCTTGATTACTAAGAAGACAAGAATGGAGCAAAATTGATTATTAATAGGTTTTTTGTTAAAGTTCTGCCTATTATGGAGGCTCTAACTTTTCTAAAACTTCGGGTTCTGATGAGATCTTTAGCCAGATCGAAATACTAGTATCAACCTAGCTAATATGTTTGATTTGCTTTATTTTTGTAAATATACGGAGGTTGAAAGCTCGTTATAAATTGAAAATAACTTATTACCAATATTTTAAAAAAAATGCAAAGATTCTCTCTTAAATTTTACACAATAAGAGATCAGTTATCACACTCTTAAAAACAGTTTAAAGTTTTAAAACATATTTGTAATAAAACATTAAAACAATTAAAGATAGTATAGAAAATGTGCAATATATAAACCGAGTACCTATGATAAATAACATTTTTAAATTCCGTGCAATAAATTTACAAGAACTGAAAATAATATGTAAAAATCTAAAAAATAAGCCAGATTTTAACAAAGTAACGGTTAAGATAATTCTTGATAATTGGGACATAATTGGAAAGACTTTGATGAAAATAATTAATAAATCTATGGAAACTGGAATTTTTCCAAGCAATTGGAAAGAATCTATGGTGACACCAATTGAAAAAGTAAGAAAAACACAAAAGTGTGAAGAATATCGGCCAATAAACACATTAAAAACTTGCGAAAAAATATTTGAAAAGGTTGTAAAAGGGCAATTAGAAGAATATATGGAAAATAATAACTTGTTCTCAAAGTATCAGTCTGGTTTTCGAAAAAAATATTCATGTGAAACTGCTGTAAATTATTTGATAAACAGATGGAAAAAAATAGAAAAGAATAATAAGTTAATTGCAATATTTTTGGACTTCAAAAGAGCATTTGAAACAATAGACAGAAATGTGCTTATTAGTAAACTTTATATGTATGGTATACAAGGCATTGAAATGCAATGGTTCGAATCTTACCTAAGCGAAAGGACACAAACAACAAAAGTGAATAATATAAAATCAACCTCAGTTGAAAATGAATATGGAGTTCCACAAGGATCTGTCTTAGGAGCACTGTTATTTATTATATATATTAACGAACTACCAAATATTTTAAACAAGTGTGAAATTGTCCTTTATGCAGACGACACATTAATTTTTACTGAAGCCGAAACAGAACAAATATGTCAACAAAATTTAACACATGATATGATAAATGTAGAAAAATTTTTAAAAATGAATAAACTTAAATTAAATGAAAGCAAAACTAAAATGATGGAAATAAATATGAATAGTAATATTGTAATAACAATCAATAATAAAGAAATAGAAAAAGTGAAACAGATTAAATACCTCGTTTTTATTATAGACAATACATTAAAATTTAAAGAACACATAGATTATATATGTAAGAAGATTGGCAAAAAAATTGGTTTTTTTAAAAGGATAAGAAATAAAGTAAATATAATAACTGCAATAAACATTTATAATATACTGATTAAACCACATTTTGAATTTGGTTCAACAATAATTTATACATGCTGCACAAATCAACAAATAACAAGACTACAAAAACTTCAAAATAAATCAATGCGCGCAATTTTAAAATGTAACCGTTATACACCTATAGAATATATGTTAAATTATTTGAAATGGTTAAATATTCAACAAAGGCTAGAGTTAAACACGCTTAATTTTATCCACAAAATGAAAATGGGAAATGCACCACACTATTTATGTGAACAATTGAATTACGTTGGAGAAGTACAACCGTACAATCTAAGAAATGTGATAGATTTTAGACTACAGAGAGCAAGAACTAACGCAATACAGAAAACACTTTTTTATAAAGGCTTAAATTTATTTAACTCATTACCAATGTATATTAAAAATGAAGAAAATTTTGTATTATTTAAAAGAAATGTTATAGAGTTTATAAGAAACAACAATATGTAATTCTTTGTGAAATGTATGATAAAAAGATAAAGTATTTCAAATACTACTAAATAAATAGTAATAATAATAATAATAATAATATTAGAATAAAATAGCAAACATTATTTGTAATTACAGTTATGCAACGCAGTGTATAATAGGAATAATCAAAAAAAAAAAAAATTATCGAACGATATTAACTACACAGAAAAAACTAAAAACGGGTTTCAATTAAAAAATTTATTGAATCAATTAATATTTTAATTGATTTTGCACCTATCACGGCAATGATACTATCAATTAAACCTTTTATTAAAATTCAGAAAGAAAAAAAAGTTATAAATAACTTCTACAAAAAAAAAAAAATATGATACTCACAAAAAAAGTGTGTAGTCTATACGTTGGTATGTGGGTTTTTTGCAATGCTGAGTCTGTTTGTGTGTGTGCTTGTTTTGTTTGTTAACTTCAAATGTATTTGGTTTTTTATACTGAAAATTTTCTATTTATGCATACAGTGTATGAAAAAATAATATGATAATTGCGTCTAAAATAAAATATGTATTTATATATTTAAAAGTCAATTAAATTGATTCAATTAAATATTTGTTTAGAAACAAATTAAATTCAAATCAAATCTTTAATTAGATATTTTAGGTTGATAATTTTTTCTGTGTATGAACTATTAGGCACAGCTTTTTTTCCAGCTAACGACAACGAACATATTTTTACATGAACTTCCGAGACCTAGTATATAAATAACTTTATTGTTTATTTATCTGTACGTGTGTTTGAATTTGTACTTAGCCATAGATAATGATACTGTTGTTGCTGTTGATGATAATAATAGATAGTGTTGTTGTTGATGATAATGATAATGATGATAACGTTAGTGTAGTTTAGAGTGACCATTTCTACTGTTATAAAATCAGTACAAATTTTCAATAAAATTCTAATTTTGTAAACACAGCGAGAATAAGAGTAATTTTTCCTACAAAAAAAAAATAAATATAATTAATATAAAACATTTCCGAATCAGCAAAATTTTTATTAATGAAAAAGTTATTCAAACAACCGTTTCTTTTTAAAGAATACTCATATCCTAATAAGTTTTTCATAAAGAAAAAACTTTAGATTTAAAATTATTTTATCTTTTAGAAAACATGCAGATTGACAAATTTGTTTATTTTTTGTGCAGCGCATTTGTTTTTCTAAAAACACCCAAAAATTTGAAATATAAAAGCTCCCAGATAATAAGCAGTTTTATTTAAATTCATCTTAGATCTTAAATGAGTTCCCCCCTACATATTTTCAGTTTTCAATAAATTAGTTTACAGTTTACATCAGATTAAATATTTTTAAATCTGATGTAAGAAATTTCTCAGAACTTTATTTAAAATAGATAAAAACTTGAGCTTTTCAATAGAAAAAGTATAATTTTTTGAAAATGTACAAGTGACCAAAAATCAGTATATACATGTACTAATCAATTCAGCACGAATGGCCACCCTAGTTTTACTGCTGTTTTCGATTTTTGTTTATTACATTTGTTATAATTTTTTTTATCACAACAAATTTTTTTTAACAATTTGGTTATAAGGCAATCGATAATAACGATAAAGTTTTTATCATTATGCCTTTATTTAAGCTGAGGATCAGGGAAATTGCAAGCGGCGGAAGCTTAAAGTCGACTTTTTATGGAAAAACAATTTCCTGCTACAAAAAAAGCTTTGCTCTGAACATCCGTTAGTTGCTGGTCTCATAAAATATTAGTGTCCGACCGAAGACTTCAGCCAGAAAATGCTTTTTGTTGATATTCGGTATTTTAAAGCATTATGGATAAATTTAACAAATGAAAAAATGTTGATTGGGAATATTAGATGCAATTATGAGAGTCAAATTTAAAGAAAAGTCCGTTGTTAAGCAATGAATTCAATAATGGGCATCTGCACAATCGACCGAATCGTAAAATTTCGGCGGTAAAAAGTATTTTCCAAGTGCTATCCAGTCAGAAATCGCCTGCGGCTCAAAAAGCTGCTGGTAGAGCATTTATTTTGTAAAAATTATGATGCTTTGTTTAAAAAAGTTTTTAGTCATAAGTTTGATCCCGGTTTCAGGCATACATTTGTTTTGTGCTTTTTAATAGATTTTTATATAAAATTTATTTTTTAGTTTCTGGAAAAACTCTTTTAGCCCAAGTTTTTGTTCGCTTTTTAAACATTGGCAAGTTGTTTCCAGCAAACCTAATGGCAGTGCTTGCTTATTTGAGCAACGAAAGTTTAGCCAGCAGTGAAGCGCGGATTACTAGAAGGTAACGTGAAATAATAATTTGTTCGTTAAGTTACTCAAAATACCCCAGTGTAGAAACGGTAGTGACATATTATTATCAATGATAACAGCTTACTTTCTGCCCTAATTTAAAATATATATATAATGACATACTAATATCTAGGTAATTTTTACATTATTTCACTTCCAAAAAATAATGCCTTACCCATAAGTACTTATTTATAAAAATTTTAAAAAATTTTACAAAATCTATTTTTATACTCATTATAAAGGGTGGTTAAATTTCAAGGGCCGATGTTGATTTTGAATAAAACACAAACTATTTAGGAAATTATTGTAATTTTATTTTATTATGATATATTGGTATTACTCAATTATGTATGGAACAAAATATCGGCCAAATGGGCGCCGCGACCACAGCGGCACACCTCCATCCGATGGTCCAAATTTTCGATGACGCTGAGGCATAATGGAGGTTCTATGCCGTTAATGTGCCGAATTATCTCATCCTTTAGCTCTTGAATTGTTGCTGGCTTATCGACGTACACCTTTTCTTTCAAATAACCCCAAAGAAAAAAGTCCAACGGTGTCAAATCACATGATCTTGGCGGCCAATTGACATCGCCATTACGTGAGATAACACGGCCATTGAATTTGTTGCGCAAAAGAGCCATTGTTTCGTTAGCTGTGTGGCAAGTGGCACCGTCCTGCTTAAACCACATATCGTCCACATCCATATCTTCCAATTCGGGACATAAAAAGTTCGTTATCATCTCACGATAGCGAACACCATTCACAGTAACTGCCTGACAGGCCTCATTTTGGAAAAAATACGGCCCGATGATGCCGCCAGCCCATAAACCGCACCAAACAGTCACTCTTTGTGGGTGCATTGGTTTTTCGACAATCACTCTTGGATTCTCATTCGCCCAAATGCGGCAATTCTGTTTATTGACGAATCCACTGAGGTGAAAATGTGCCTCATCACTGAAGATGATTTTCTTCGAAAATTGATCATCCACTGTTGCCATTTCTTGCCACCATTCTGCCCATTCACGACGTTTGGAATGGTCAAGAGGCTTTAGTTCTTGAGCCAATTGCACCTTGTAAGCGTGTAAATGCAAGTCTTTAAGCATAATGTTCATCAACGTCGAGCGTGAGAGGTGCAATTGTTGGGCACGACGACGAGTTGAGGTGGACGGCTCTTCAGCCACACTATCGCGAACAGCAGCAATATTTTCTGCAGTACGAGCTGTACGAGCATGCACTGGTGTTCTCACATCTTCTACAGACCCGGTTTGCTCGAATTTTTCCACGATTTTTGCGATTGTACGCACATTTGGACGATCAAATTGACCAAAAAAATCACGAAGTGCACGATATGCATTTTGATTTGAACGCCCATTTTCATAATAAGTCTGGATAACTTTAACACGTTGTTGGATTGTGTATCTCTCCATGGTTCAAATTGAGTAAGTCTGAAATAGAGAAATGTCAAATAAAATTCGGAAAAAAAACTTGGCGTTTAGGTGTGGTTCACATTCAACATCGGCCCTTACAATTTAACCACCCTTTACATACATAAGTACTTATTTTTAATTTTTTGTAAGCTGGATAATAAAGACATTTTGTGCAATCAAGACATTTATGTTTTTATCTATCAAGTATATCATGTCGAGATAGCTCAGATGGTTGAGCAGTTGACTGACAACCTGGAGCCCCAGGTTCGAATACGGTGATAGAACATTTTATAAAAAAAAATTTTTCAATATAAAAAATTTTTTTTTTATTTTTTTTTTGAAAATTTGTTTGTGGACTTATTACGTTTGTACATACTAATAAGCATATAAGTCACCATTTATTTTTTGGTCTTTCGTAAGGTGTTTAGAAATTATATGTATTTATATTGCACGATATCCCCATATGAAAGTTATGATATTTGTAATGACAATTCTAAGAACGTAGTCAGAATGACAATTGTAGGTACACAGGCAGTGGTACAAAAAATCAAGTACTGACATACCACTGGCTATCCAAGAATTTTTAAATAAGTTAATGGCAGATACGCAAATTTCAGGTGAATTAAGGCCATTGGATAACCTCTTAGCGTCTGGTGGAAAAATATTACGTTATATTATATACATTTACGTGGAGACGCTACTTTACAATTGTTCTAATACACTCTGCATCAAATTTTAATATTTTTTCTCACACATTTAAAAATCTATATGCACGAGAAACTAGAAACCACATGCAGTTAAACTGCGTTTTCAGTTTTTCGCCTATAAGGCGCTAGGGTCATAACTAAAACGAATTTATACTATTTATGTACAATATAAAATAAAAAAAAAAAAAACCAACGACTTTAAAGTTGATGTTTTTTCCAGAGGTACTAAAATTCGTGTACTCATTCAGGATGCCAATATGGATGTCAAATGAAAGGTAAGAATCTTTGATATTTAAAAAAAAAAAAAAATATTGTTAATAAGTTTTCGCGAACACAAATTTTAGAAATGGCCTTTTAAATTTTAATTAAATTGAATCCTACAAAATCCTTGATAATTCTAAATTCAAAACGAACAATCAGACAGTGCTGCAGTGTTACCTAGATTAATGGACATCTTTCCGAGCTTTTTGATAAAAAAAAAATAACAAAATCGATTCAGCGGTTAAAAATGAGTAAAAATTAGAAGGTATCTTTAAATGTTGCATGGAAATTGGTGTGTTTCGGAACAAATTCATCTCTAAGCGTGCAGTGAATAAAGTATTATTTTTAGCAGATGCTAGAGGTGAATAATATTTTATTCTCACCTAAAATGTTTTTACCATATAAGTTTTTTTTTTCACCACAGATATTGTTTTTCACAGCTAAAATGATTTTTTAACACAATATTTAATTTAATTACATCAACAATTTAGCTTTTGTAGTATCAAGTCAAAACTTAATATGTAAAATATTCGAGTTTGTTTCTTAAAGAAAAGTTTAAATTTTTTGTAGTAAAATTACTCAAAAAAGTTAGATTGATACATATTAGGTATATTTTTCAGTATATTCAAGCCCATAGTAAGATTTTATTTCGGACAAATTTATGAATATTAACAAAGGATATTGAATTTTTAAAATTTAGATACTGCGAAATTATAATCAATATTTTTATTTTAAAGCTCTCTCAAAAAAATAAGTTAGTATAGAAGTTAGTAAAACATATTGTAAATCAAGTATACTATTTTTCAGCAAATTTTTTGCTGACATTGTGTTTTCAGCTAAAATTTAAGTTATACTTTTTCTGCACTTAACTCTTTTGAACTAATGTTTTACTAATATGTTACTTATTTATTTTGCTAAAAAAATTATGATGATAATCACATTGAAAGTGTGAACGACAACCAGACTGAAAGATATACGCAGAATGAAGTAGATGTCGCAGCATATCAAAATGTAGTAGAGACAAAAAAATTGTACTAAAAAGTACAGATCTGGAAGACATATAAAAAAATCAACAATGGAAGATTTTTGTATCTATTTTTCATACATAATAAAAACAAAATTACGTCAACAATGTGTATCGTACACATATAAATTGTGGATTAAAAGACTTAAATTTTGTGTTGTCATCGGCTTGTGAAAGTAATTAATGAAATTAAAGACAAAATAAAATATTTTAATTTAACAATGATGGAATGTGTATTTGTAAACTAAACTATTAATGTAGTATGGTAAAATTGTAAGCAAATATACGTTCAGATAGACGGACTAAAGAGAAAGAGAAGGACTTACATTGTACGTAATTTTGTATGTTTCCATTCTTATTGCAAAAAGGGTTGTATATTTCATATTTTGTTATTTCTTATTCTTTAGTGTCTAGAAAGATGCCATAATTTAGACAACCATTGATGTAAATAGCTGAAAGATAAATTGTTTATGTTATATGTAATTATTTTTATAAATTTTCATTCGATTCGTGTCGTCAATGTGGTATTATGAACATTTTTATATTTTGCAACGTATTGTTAATTATTTAAAAAAAAAATAAGATTATCAGAAAATAAATTAATAATTTTTCTGCAAATTTTTTCAGGTTTTTTCAGTCTGCTAATATTCAGCAATAGCAAAGATTTTTTAATTTTGAATCAACTAAGTATTAGCAAAACTTTTGCTGAATCTACTAATTTTGTTGCTAAAAATTATCTCGCTGATTTTCAGCAAGCGATTTTGCTGACATTAGAATCCTGACTAAAACTTTGCTGACTTTTTGCTAACTTTACCTACTTTTTTTTAGTGCAGAGTTTCTCACCTTTCATTTGATAACAATTATCATGAGTACAAGTATTTTAATATTTGTTTGAAATTGTTAAATTTTAAAGTCCTTTTAAAAGAAATTTTGGCGTGATGACGAAAAACGCAGTTTAACTATATATGGTTTCCAGTTTTACGTGTACATTTCACATATGTGAAAACTAGTGTCGCACGATGATATAAACCAATTTGTATGGAAAATTTAGAGGCATCTTCACATTTTCACTGAACCGCTGAACCGATTTTTCTCATTTTCAATACCTAACTTTTTCTGTAAATGTATATCAATATAGGTAAAAATGAACTGTCCTTATTGCGTTGTAGCGCCGCGATTACAATTTCAACAGACGGACATCGTTAAATCGTCATAAAATTGAATAGGGATCAAGAATGTTTATACTTTATGTGGTCTTAGATATAAAACATATAAAGACTTGGAAAACTTTCGCATAAGATGTGCGTATTAGTTGAAATGCTCTAAATTACTTGGCAACGATTTTTTTTGTATGTAGTTGGATAAGTTGACTTAGGATTTGCCAATTTTTAAGATTTACCAATTTTAAAATAATTTTCGATCGAAGACAAATACAAATTTAATAAATCGTTACTTTTGCTGGGTCTATCAAACAAAACATTTAACATCTGCCTGGCTAGCACAAAAACTTTATATTTACATATGAACCAATGCGTTTTTATTGACTTAAAATGAAGTTTAAATGTACAATTAAATATTAAACAAAAATAATACTTAAGATGACATCATTTACAAATATGGATTTTGTAACAACTTGTCGAGAACAATGATCGTTTTAATATGTTAGATAGACCGAACACTTACTCAATGATAAACTAGCTATTGAACAAGTACTTATGTACTTGTAACAATCAAATATTTAAACTCTTGGAGTAGAGTTGTACCAAGGGCTCCTTGCAGATGATGATTGTATATGCCAATCGAATAAAGAAAAAAACTACTCACAAAACCATGAAAGCGCAATGTCAGAAACTTAAAAGGATTTTTAATTCGCTTTTATTTTTTAAAACACTCAGGGAACTTTTGCTTTAAAAATATGTAATTGTTTGGGTTTTAATACAGTTTTTTTTATTTTTCAAATGTAAATGCCAGTATTTTGTAGAACAAATTAAATCTTTTACTAACCTTGTAGTTCATTTAAAAAACAAACCACAACAAATGACTGTTTTATGATTTTACATTCATTTTTAGAGTGTTTTTTTTTATTTAAAAAAATAAATGTTTGTGTATTTTTTACTGCATAAGTGGTTCGCTTTTACTACAATTGTGGTTCATTAATTGAATATTAATAAACAAATGACAATGTTAGTTGAATTTACTGAAATGTAAGTCGTCCTTTCTTTAAGGGAAATTTCATTTTTTTAAACTCCTTTTGTAGTGGTCTTTACCTACATAGTAATCATCCCGGCAAAAAAGTCGGTAATAGGTTGGTATGTCACGAAACATGTCACTCGTGGGTAATAAGTTAAACTCCCCAGTCAGAAAAAGGCAAGTGAAAACTGCCAGTGTTACAAAAAACCAAGCCACGCATACTACTGGCTAAGCGAGGAATTGTAAATTAATTCTGGCCAAACACTTTGTTGAGACACTTTGACAGTGTTTCCGAAAAGCGTTTATCCAGTATTTGTTTTACAGTCATTTCAGTGGTCTACGAAAAATGACATTGGCAAAAAATTGACTAATATCATTATGCTATCGTTGGAAAAAAGAGTTTTCCCAGTGCTACCCAGTCAGAAATTGCCAACGGCTCAAAAGCATAACCACTATGATATATTTTATAAAGATTATGATATTTTTTATATATATACTTTATTGATATGCTATGATACTTGGACTTTTGTGGTTAAATAAAGAATAATAAGTGCGCCCGCTAGGCTAGTTGGTAGCGTGCTGGCTTATCACTGCCGGGGTCGTGGGTTCGATTCCCACCACAGGCCCTGATCTGTTTTCGCTACAACGCGCCGAAAGCCATAGTAGCTAGTGTTCGGTTAGGGTAATAGTATATAATTTGTAATTATATGAATATTAATTAATAAAAAAAAAAAATAATCAGGGCAGCGAATTTCATGCAAATGCATATTTGTAGTCAGTACCCAAAAATCGAGTTTGTCCATATACTTTTCCGAATCAAAGATTTTGCAACAAAATGGCATCGGTTTGTTATCGCATATTTTGTTACAAATGCATATTTTGCTATTAATGCATATATTAATTTATATTTTGGCATTTTTTAATGTATATTTTCACTTTAATTTCATATTTTGTAAAAATTAAAATTAAATTAAAAATAATAAAAAGAAAGCATTTGTTACTCTTAACATAGTATCTTCGTGTCATTTATATGGGCTTTTATTTTTAAACCAACGCTCTCAAGTAATAAATCGATTTTGAAAAAGTAAAAAAAATTAATAGTTTTATTAGGTTTTTTGTTTTTATATACATCGAGATTTTTTTTATGTTATTTTCAATTTATAACTACCTCCGTATATTTAAATCCGTATATTTACAAAAATAAAGCAAATCAAACATATTAGCTAGGTTGATACCAGTTTTTCGATCCTCCATAACAAAACAAAACACCAAAATTCATCAATTTTGCTCCATTAAAAAACTCCATTTAAGTTGATTTTTTTTTTTATTTATGGTGTATATTTTTGGATTTTTAGTGCATATTTTAGGGTTTTTAGTGCATATTTAAGTGCTTATTTTAAGGACATATTTTAGATTTTTTACTGCATATTTTAAGCGCATATTTTGGATTTTTTAGTGCATGAAAGTCGCTGCCCTGATAATAATATAAATGTATGTAGTCAGAAGGTTTTGAGTTCGATTCCAGTTCTAATCATAATTTTTTGTTACGAGTTTTTTATTCTTTTTAACTTTCACCACAGACTGTTTGTTTGGGGATATATTTTTTTTTTGGACTTCTTATATTAAAAAGAAAACGGTTGACATGTGTGCCCCCTTCCCCTCCTACCAACCAAAAAATGGGTCCAAAATCGAATTTTTCCCAGCCCATTTCTACCACTAAAAGATACAGATACACCTTACACCCATTTCTTGGGAAATAAAGGCTGATTAAAAAAAAATCTGATTTTGTTGACAAATATCGCGACTATATTTCCCTGATGAACATATTATGCGTATAATGATTTTTTTTTTCAATGATATATTTGCCTAATGAACATATTTAACCAAAAATATGAAGTCTTTTTGCATTATAATTTTTTTTAATATATTTTTAAAAATGTGTACCCTGAAGTGTACAAGGGTAGTCAAAGGGTTAATATTTTGTATATAAAATTGAGTTTTTTTCGGGAAAAGCTCTTCTAAGGCCAACTTTTTTTTTCATTGTCGGCAAGTTGTTTCCAGCAAACCTTATGCCAGTGCTAACATATTTGAGCAACCAATGGTTATCCAGCAATTATAATTTATTTACGTTTTCAGCTATCAAGTATTAGTAGAGAGAGCTGTCGGCTGGCAATTTGGAGGCCAGGGTTCGAATCCCGGCAAGACCAAAAATTTTTTTTTAATTTTCCGTTTTTTCTTTTTCTTACTGGGTATGTTCACAATGAAAGTTAAAAGTAAAGCCAAACAGCAGAAAAAAAATACGCCAGACTACTGGGAAAATTTAGCGTTTCATACAAAACGTATGAACAAATATTTTCGCTTTAATTTTTAACTCAAATTGTGAACATACTCTAGCATCCCAAAAATAAATAATAATCGTTCTTTTGGAATTATGCAGAGAGGAAGCAAATGTCAATAGTCAAGAGTTCTAATCAGAGCTGCAGCTTTGTAGCAGTGTTTTTTGTTAAACAAATGTTCATTAACTTTATTATTGTAGACAACTTTTGTAAACGAATTGATTCTTTAAAACTCTTCAATTCGAGATGAAATTGAAGAACAAAAAATCTTAAGGAATATAAACCGAAAGCTTAACCAACAAATATTTACATAATGGCCTTCGGCAAGCGGTAGAATGCAAGTTAGGGGGCCGGCAGAAAAATCAAGATTAGAGTGGAATAAAACGTAAATAATACAAAATCTTTTAAACTAAAAGCAAACAAAGATTCGGCAAGGTTCAGTTATTGCCCTATTCCTTATATTTCTTAATGATCTTCTTGACCAAACTTTTAACCCTATTTACGCTTTCGCATTTTCCTTCGATCGTATGCTAAGCCTTGAGGTGGTTATTAGTAAAAGGCAGATTATGAATGACACGCACAATCGCGAAAAAAATATCCAAGAATTCATTTCACATATTAATTAATTTATTTTCATATATTGTCCATTCCATATTAGATCGGTCACAATCTGACCTTGGCTGTTCCGATTTAAATTATATTTTGCGCGCATAAACTCTATGGAACCACATAGACTTTGGCGTCTTTATTTTCTTGAAAATCGAAAAAAACCATGGTTTTGTTGGAACATTCGTAGTTTCTTTCTTTAATATATATATACATATATCATTATCATTTAAAATGCATTGGAATGGTACGATCCTCTTCTTTTATACTGCGGATTAAAATTATATCCCAGGGTCAAAATTAAATTCATTTTTGATACAACTTATTTTTAAAATGCATTTTTCTAAAACTTGGTTGGTTTGTATAATATTTTGAAAAAAATATTATACAAATCATTATAGATAGCCTGAATATAAATTTGCCCCATACAGATAGGGCACGTTATTTGATTTGAATTCATTACGTCATTTATATTCGGGATTTCAAATACAATACTTTGCCTCCAACGATTGGGACAGCATTTTGTTAGAGGCTCGATGTCCAAAGGTTCGGACGAAAAGTCTTTAAAAATGGCAGAACTTTATAGTTTTCCTGAACATAGATTTGCCCCATACAGATAGGGCACGATATTTGATTGAAATTCATTATCTATAAAACTTCTTTTATATACGGGATCTCAAACACTATAACGTTTGAACAGCGGTAGAAATTTCAAATTCCAAGAACATTTTAATTTTAAACATATAAAAGGGGTTGAGCATATGACAAAAATGTTTATGGTGAAAATACTTTGATGAAGATTTAAAATTTTTTTTTTACTTTCGGCCCACTCTAATATACATTGTCACTGACATAGAAAATTCGTTATTGGTTGGGAGGGGGATGTTTCTTGTTATGAACAAGAACTTATCATCACATCAACCAAATAACAAATAAATGTTGCATATTACTTTTTGTGGCATTTGTTTTGGATTTCTCCCTGCTTTATTCCATTAAAGCTACATCATCTTATCTATCAATTTGTATTTGGCACTAGTACTTGTCTATGAGCACTCCCTGCTTGCAAAGCATTTTCCCTTTTCTGCTACATTGGAAACTGCATTTGATGAGGGGAATGTGGATGATGTATAATTCTGTTGTTGAGATTGTTCTAAAATGTTTTATGACTATAAAATGTTTATATAATATTACAAGAAAACGTGTTGCATAATCAATATGAAACATTAACATTTAAGTTAGACTCTTCTTTCGATATTTCAATTTTCACCTTGAAAAGTTGTAGATATTTTAATTTAATTGGTTAATTTGTTAATTTGAAGGACTTAGAAAGGCAGCAAGATTTGTTTCCAGGGGACCATTAGGATTTCGAATAAAGTCAAACGAATAAAGACAATGCTTCAAATTCATGTTAAAAATTCTTGAGTCATTCCAAAATTTTCGACCCGAGATATACACTATGAAAATTGTTGAAAATAAACTCGTTAATATTTTACGTTCCTCAAATCCACCAACAAAAGAGTCGCAGATTTAAAAATGCTATTTTTCATTGTCTTTAGATGTGAAATTATATAATCAAATATAAACACAATAATCACTTCACCAAATGAATTTCATACACAAAAGGTATCTAATTGTCACCGGACCGGCGTAGATTGAAATCTTGTGGGGATCAGTGCTAGAGGGAGTGCCGCACTTTCAACCTAAGCGAATAGGTCATCTTCAGTCTCATTCTAATCCACCATCCACAAGAAACTTAAGGTTTTGATTAGGTATGAATATCAACCAACCACAGAAAATCCATGATGTTATTTGAATACATACCCAAACAACGTGAGTTATTTTCGACTTTTCTTACAAGTTTTTCAATTTTTTCATATAAAAGTGCGTGTTTTATAAAATTTGGTTGTTTTCAAAATTCTCATATTGTCATTTAAAAATCTTTTAATTAGTGCTCCGATGTTGTTTAAGTGGACTTTTTTGGAAAGATTTTTTAAGCTGAAGTTGACAGTTGTTAATTTGTTCGAATCTGTCAACACCCTGTTCTGATTTTTTTAAAAGTTTAGTTATGACCCCAAAAAATATAAATTTTAGACTTTATGAAAACGAGTTTTTTGAAATTTTTCGATCTTTTGAAGTACACTAAAAAAAAAAAAATAGTTTGTAAAGTCAGCAAAATATTAATCAAGATGGTGCTTGTAAAAAACTGCTCATGTCAGCAAAACCTTTTGCTGAAAATCCGCGAGCTGAATTTTAGCAACAAAATTAGTAGATCTAGCAAAAGTGTTGCTAACACTTAGTGGATTAAAATTTAAAAAACCCTTGCTAAAAGTTAGCACAATTTTTGCTGAATATAGTAGAATGAAAATAACTCAAAAAATTTGTAGAAAGATTATGCTTTAGTTAATTTATTTGAAAAATATAAAAATATTTTTGTCATTCTTTCAAAAAATAACTTACAATACGTTACAAAATATTAAAATGTCTATACCCCCCACATTGATGGCATTAATTAACGCAACATCTAAAAGAAATAGAAAGAATTGTATATAACATAAAAAAAATTATCTTTGAACTACTTACATCAATGATTGTCTAAATGATGGCATCTTTTGAAGGAAAGCAAATTCCGTAGATAATTCCAGAAACGAAACGAAAAAATAAAAAAGTATGACATATGCAACCCTTTTTTGCATTAAGAAAAAGTTAACATTTAAAACTGCCTAAGACATGTGTCCGCCAGTCTATCTGGACGTATAATTGTTTGCAATTTCAAATTGCCAATTTTTCCACACTACATTATTAATTTCTATAAACATTTAGTTTGATATAATTTTTATTAAAAATAAAAATTATGTTTTTCGACCTTTAATTGTGCAATAAAAATGAAAATTATTCAAGTTCGAGGCCATACTCTTTATTTCGTTATTAGGATATTGTCCTAACAAATAATCTATAGAGTTTTTTGTTTTCAAATTTATTATTTGACCCTTTCTGGAATGTGTTGATAGATCTATTTCGGGAATTTTCTAGGTTCCCATCAACAGAACACGTTTTGAAAGCGGTAACAATCCCATGCCAAACATCAAACATTCATATAAACTAGTTTACTCACTACATGAGAACTAATATACATATGAGCTTGAAGTTAAAGATTATAACCATTGATCAAAAATAAATTGAAAACTTGTTTGTTATGTGCAAGGTCCACCTCTGGTGGATATTCAATACACGTTTTTTGTTTTTCTCTCCTTTTTATATTTTGTTTAGTTTATAAACAAAACAGGGGAAGTAAACTAGACGGTACTTTGTCTTTTATACAAGTTTGATATAATTTTTATTAAAAATAAAAATTATGTTTTTTTCGACCTTTAATTGTGCAATGAAAATGAAAATTATTCAAGTTCGAAGTTTACAAATTTAATATTTAATAAATTGAAATATATACTATTTTGCCTTTTATATAATAAGCAATTACTTTCACAAGTCGGTGACAACACACCATTTAAGTCACGCAGAGAAAAACTGGGGTGATATTATCGAAGTGCTTAGTAATTATACAACTACACAAGTTTCAAGTCAGTCTTACAAAGTTCTAGTAAAATATTTAAAAATTTTTGTAAAATATATACAACCCTAGTAAAAAATTTCTAAAAAAAGTCATATATTTTACAAGAAATTTTTAAAACTAACTTGAAACATATGTAGATGTATAATTACTACGCACTTTGATAATATTACCCCAATTTTTTTCTGCCTGATTGTTTGAACTAACTGCGTGATTGTTTTAACTAACTTATTTCTAATAACTTATTTTTTGAGTATATCTCAATTTTCTTAATATGGGAAAAAAATGCAAACTTTAGTGAAAATGTGTGTGCATTTAAAAAATTAAATAATATTCGAGTTTAGCATCCTAAAATCGGTTAAAAGTTATGTATCACCCTTTTAGTTTTCCAAAAAGCAATTTTTTTCAATGCCATAATCAAAAATTTACATTCATTGAAATAAACAGAAAAAGCTACTAAAAATTAGTTAAAATTACGTTGCAGAAAAAACTGCTAATATTAACAAATATTGTAATATTTACAAAAATTTTTGTTTGCCTTTAATTTATTTGCCTTTAATTTATTTGAATGCAAATAACAGTATATCTTGCTAAAATTAACAAAAATGAAAATGAAAATTATTCAAGTTCGAGGCCATATACTCTATATTTCTTCATTAGGATATTGTCCTAACAAATAATCTATAGAGTTTTTGTTTTCAAATTTATTATTTGACCCTTTCAGGAATGTGTTGATAGATCTATTTCGGGAATTTTCTAGGTTCCCATCATCAGAACACGTTTTGAAAGCGGTAACAATCCCATGCCAAACCTCAAGCATTCATATGAACTAGTTTACTCACTACATGAGAACTAATATACATATGAGTTTGAAATTAAAGATTATAACCATTGATCAAAAAATAAATTGAAAACTTGTTTGATGTGCAAGATCCACCTCTGGTGGATATTCAATACACGTTTTTTTTTTTTTTTGTTTCTCTCTCATTTTTTATATTTTGTTAAGTTAGTTAACATTGCACAATTAAAGGTCGAAAAAACATAATTTTTATTTTTAATAAAAATTATAACAAACTTATTAACAAAAATGTTTGATAAAAAATTGTATACTTTCGATTTCAGGGCAGATATTAATTCGCATAAAAAAATTTTTAAATTTATTTTTCTGATTATTTTTGTCTACTTATATTAAGCAAATTTTTTTGCTGTTTTTAGCATATTAATTTGTAACTATAAATTTACAAAAAATTCACTCGAATTTAACAGATTTGTGTTTGCTATTCTTATTTAACTCATATTTGGTAAAAAAAAAAAAATTGCTTATTACAGCAGTTTTTTCTGTAATATCAATTTGAACAAATTTTTAGTGGTTTTAAAACAAATTTAAAATTTTTTTTTCTACTATTTGCAAAAAAGATTATCTAGATTCGAAAAAATGTTGCAAGTGAATTACTATCATGAAACGGTATAATTTTGAGTCATCTTTAGATTTTTTTTTTTAATTTTCTTTTCATATGTGAATATATGCTAAGGAAATTTTGGAGAAAAAATCGTAGAAATAAAAAACTCGCAGCTTGTTAAACAAACTCCTTGCCCTATATTTTACATTAAATGCTTTTTTCTCAAAGCAAGATATTGAAAGTCGAGTGCCACTGTGCAGCCTTAACGGGTGGAGACATTTTAAAATGTTTGCCTAGTATTTTTTTTTAAGGTGTTTTTTAAATTTTTGAGTTTACCCTCGTACCATTTTAATGCAAATCAAAAATTTCAAAATCCGGCTACGTTAAAGACTAAAGAATTTATTTGTGTGTGAAACAAAATATATTTTATTTTCTCAGATAAGTACCCAAGATTCCACTAGGGCACCCGATTTTGCCTTCAAAAAAGGGTCTATACTGAAAAGGTTACCAGGGTTGCCATGGTAGTCCGAATTCTAAATTATACATTTTAGAATAATATCTAATATTGGGTTTTTTTTATCGCAAAAAGAATTTTTTTGAAAATATTGTTTTTATTGATTTCTACAATCAGAATACACTGTAAATGTAGTTAAAAACAAATGAAATTTCACTTAAAGAAAGGACGACTTACACTTTAGTAAATTTAACTAACATTTGTCATTTTTTTACTGACTGCTCAAAAAATGAACCACAATTTTAGTAAAAATGAACGTCATATGTATTAAAAAATAAACAAACATTTATTTGTTTTATTTTTGTTTAAACAAAAAAAAAAAAAACTACTGTATAAAATAAATGTAAAATCATAATACAGTAATTTGATGTGGTTTGTTTTTTTTTTTTTTAATGAACTACAATTGTAGTCAAAAATTAAATTTCTTCTACAAATACCTGTTTTTTCACATAAAAATAAAGATACTTTATTACAACTCAAACAACTAAAAATATTTACGGCAGAAATTCCCTGAATGCAATGCTAGTAAACACCTTAAGAAAAGTTCCGGACCACTTTAAAAACGAGCCATCCTAATTAGCATCTCAGTCCTTAAAAAAGCTCACAACCAGGGACGTAACTGTTATAACCAATATCGAAAAAAATCCTAAAATAATAATTTTTCAAGAATTTTTAAAAACTGTTTTCTGGATAACAGTTACAAATAACCAATTATTTTTTGGTCTTCGATAACCATAATATTTTTTTTGTTTTGTTTTGGTCTTCCATAACCATTACCAAACCTAAAAAATAAAAATCTTTTATAACGATAATAGAAGACAAAAAAAGTATTTTGTAGTGGCTCTGAAAGACCAAAAAAAAATAAAAATCTTTTGTATGGGTTATCAAAGACCCAAAAAATATTAATATATCATAATGGTTATCAAAGGCCAAAAAAAAATAATAATCTTTTATAACGTTTATGGTAGGACTACACTTTTTTGGGTGAATTGTAATTGTTATTACAGGACAGATTTTTGTTTAGTTATTTTTTCTATAACTATTGCATATTTAAAAACAAAATAACAATTTTTTCGGGTCCCCGCTCAAAACACGTTAAAATCTCGGAAATAAAACGTATATAAATTTATTTTAAATAACCTAATTTTATTTATGTGTTCTATAGCAGCCCCTCCTCACCCCACCCCATACAAACAACCGCAGAAAATGATTTAGCTACTCCGGTGCTTATTGTTCTATTTTCTACAACTTTAGCTTAACCGATATTAAATTTATTTGTAATTTAAATACTCTCCTATTACATATTTCTGCATTAAAATTCAAACTTTAAATCAACTTTATGAAAATCATCCACCTCGAGGTCATAAGAAAAAAACAATAGACTTGAGATCAAATTAAATAAACAGTTTATTTAAACGGTTGACACATATAATTCAATCATTTCATCCTCATCCTGTACAGAAAGAAAGCAAAGAGCAGAAGTGGAACATACTGTATTATGGGTAATAAAACATGTTTAGCATAAATTAAACTTAACCTAAGTTTTCCTTAATATGCTTATAAATGAAATTTAATCATTCACTTTTGGCTTGAAGCTCTACAAAATATTCTGAATTGTTTTGCTTAAGCAGAGCATTAAAGGCTGAATTCTATTTTCAAAGTTTAAACATAAATATATAGAAATGGATTTACACACAGAGCAAAATGTTACTGTTTGACAACTGAAATTCGGTTATTTCTACTCAAATTTGGTTATTACGAATTTCAGTCGGTTGGTACTACTCAACATTAGCTTTCACATCAAAATTCGGTTAACTCAACTGAATTTTAGTTGCAACACCCAAAATATGCAGAAATCTAATGTAAAGACCGTTATACGAACTGAATTTATAAGTTGTTACTATTAATATACACTTTTCAATTCTTAGCACTTTATTTCTCTGGGTGTAGGAACACTTTTTATTTTTATTTCTCAAACTCGAAACAGACTCAAACTTAGTGGCCATGAGTAAAAAGTAAGTAAAACTTAAAATCGTTTAAGATACAGTGGTTTCCGCTTAAATGCTCCCGCTTTAGTGCGTTTCTCGTTTAAATGTGCAAAGAGTGCTGGCAACAATATATATATTTCATACAAAATGCATGAAAATAACACCGTTTAAATGCAGCCCACTTAAATGCGTTCCCCGCTTAAATGATTCCCTTAGGCAGAGTTGAATTAAAAAAGTAAGAACGAAAGCAGACTTGGGCGACGTCAATTACATTTCATAATCATTCACTTGTAAAATTTTTTCTTATCATTAATAATTTAAGACCTACGCTCACACTTGTGGGCTTAAACGCTTTCTTGGAAAATTTTCAATTTTATCAATACCAGACATGGGACATAATAAGTATATTTGTGTATTTAATTACATGCCAATTAATTGTATATGTCTAATTACATGTAATTGGGTATAATTGATTTGAATTGATTGAATTTGAATTAAATACCCAGATGTTATTACTAATCCCCATGTTTGGTACTAAAATTGTTACAAATTCTCCAAGGAAGCGTTTTTGAGCGTAGGTCTGATATTATTAATGATATCGAAAATTTTCACAAGTGAATGATTGTGAAATGTAATTGACGTTGCAAAAGTCTGACCGAAAGTGATCGCTTAAATGTGTTTTTGCAAATATGAATTTTTTTAAAAAAATTTTGTTTATCACAAAATTATGTTCAAAACTTAACAACTTTTTTACAAAAACTCACAAAAAAAACTAAAATTTCCTTTAAAGGAAGAAAAGCTATGTTTTACGCAAAAATTGTGAACAAAAGCAAATAAATGCGTAAAGACGGATTTAATTAAATTATTTTTCTTTACACTCATAAAAAAGCCCGTACAAATAGTTAAAAATTCAACTACGACAATCTAAATTACTGCCTGAATTTGCGCCAACAGAATTTCCAATGAATCTTAGAATCACAGGTGACCTAAGTTTTAGAAGAACTAATTATGAATTGACAGTTGTTAAATTAACTAAGAATTTATCTAAAGTAGTTAATAAAAAGTACTTTGGTCTATTTTGCTCTATCTCGCTTAATTTCCGAGGTATAGCCTACTTTATGATTACAGATAAACTCCCTACAAGTGTTTGTTAATCGATGTCTCCGAAGAATCCTAAAAGTGTTTTGGCCTAACACCATATCCAATGGAGAACTTTGGAGACAAACAAACCAGTGGGCAATGCATATAGAAATAATGAATCGCAAATGGCGTTGGATTGGTAAAACGCTGCGCAGACCTCCAGGTGACGTTGCTAAAATCACCATTGAGTGGAACCCACAGGGTAGGACGAGAAGAGTAGGCAGACCGTCTCACACATTGCGCCGTCAACTGAATATAGAAGTCATACCTACTGATCACAGCTGGGGAGAAGTGAAGAGAATATCATCCCACCGATCCGAATGGAATAAATTCGTTGTGGCCCTTTGTTCTCAATAGGAACCACAGGACATAATATATAATATTATGATTACAAAATAAAAAATATGAGAAAATAACGAAATCTACAAGTGAGACTGATAGCGGAGACACAAAACAAAGAATGATTTGAAAACAATTGTGGTTTAAATTAACTAACTTAATTTGTAAATTTGAGAATCACGAACTACTAAATTTTAGATTGAAAAATAAGTTCAAATATGGATGCAATTTGTTCTTGAGAATATGAAAAAGCATTTAAAAATTTTTATAAAAATGAGCTTGCAGGAAAAACTGTTAAATTTAGCAGATTTTTTTGAAATAAGAACAGCAAAAATTAATCCGTTAACTTTACAAAATTTTAGTAATATTCGATGTGAGTTTTAGCAATGGATAAAACTCTATCCACCTTAGTCTCTATCAATTTGCCCTCTTTTTATTTGTGCGTAAACTCGCACCGAGCAAAGGAAAACATGTTGCAGCAATTTAATAAAATGTTTATTTATTTAAAAGCTTAAATTACTTCCCCCTTACATCTTGTTTTTAAATAAAACAAAACAAGTGTAAAAATAAAAAGGAGAATAAAAACAAAAAGCGTGTATTGTATATCTACCAAAGGTAGAGCTTGCACATAACAAACAAGTTTTCAATTTATTTTTGATCAATAGTGATAATCTTTAACTTCGAGCTCATATATTAGTTTTCATTTAGTGGAAAAACTGGGTTATATGAAGGTTTGATGTTTGCATGGGATTGGTACTTCTTTCAAAACGTGTTCTGATGATGGGGACCTAGAAAATTCCCGTAATAGATATATTAACACATTCCTAAAAGTGGTCAATTAATAAATTTGAAAATAAAAACTCTATAGATTATTTGTTAGGACAATATCCTAATAAAGAAATATAGAGTATAGCCTCGAACTTGAATAATTTTCGTTTTCATTGCACAATTAAAGGTCGAAAAAACATAATTTTTGTTTTTAATAAAAATTATATCAAACTTAATTGCATAACTTTTTTTTAATTTTTATAAAATACATTTCGGAACTACTGATTTTATATTTATTTTGTGTTTTTTTTTATGAACTTTTAAGAAAAAATTAATGAAATAAATCTATTGAAATTATTCAAGTTACTCGAATAATTTTAAAATCTTACTCGATTAATCGAGTAAGTTGAAATCTCAAAATCGAGTTACTCCTTTACTCGAACAAAACCAAATGCCAGTAATTTGAATGCCCTAATGTTTATATGACTATATAAATATTTATAATGACACATTCAGTTGTATATAGTTGTATCTGAATATATACACAACTTTTTTAACTGGGGAATTAAACGATTAAATTAATTCTCTTCGAACTCTGTTTTGATTAACACACAAGTTATTGTTTATTTTTACCATAAATGTTGATAAATCAACACCACCATAATAGAAAGAAATATAAAACGAAACGAAAACACCCGCGGTTATTTAAAATTCTGACAAGGACTGCCTGTGTTGTGAATAAAATTAAGAAAAATATTGAAGCTTTTGAAGAGGAATAAGAAACAATCAAGATTTTAACAAAATAACTTTTTCTACATCTTAGTGGTATTTATGGAAGGATTTACTTTGTGTGTTGTTGTCTTAATGGGAAAGCTCAAACAGTTGTACCCACTCCCCAACTCGTTTATCATTATGTGTCCATGACAACACTTGTCAAGTGTCAGTAGCAATATGTCAACCCAATTGCATGCTGATCACAACCCACAGCCAAGTTCCTTTAAACGCAAATGAGCAAATATAACATTGAAAAATAACTCCAAATCCGTTACAGTGCAAATATATATATATATATATATATATATATGTTTTGTAATAAAAGGTGATGTTTTAAGAGCTTTCGGATTTGATTTAAAAAAAACTAATAAAATTTAGAGAAATGTATGAAATCTTTATTTGAGTCGATAGAACAATCTGTATAATTCAATGTTAAAAGATGATTTCATGTAAATGTTGACAGCGGCTACGCCTCAAATGGTTCAATTTGGGCATACTCTCTCCAACATATCGGCCAGTATCTCACGAATAAATTCTTCAATATTGGCTTCCAGTGCGTCAACCGTTACGGGCTTGTCCCTATACATATGTCCCTAAAGGCGTTAAATCGCACGATCTAGGCGAAATTTAGTCACAAGATTCCGAATAGCCGCCTCAGAAGTTCACCCAAACTGACAATTAATTTTAAGAAGTGCACGATGCATTTTCTTAACCGAGCATAAATTTTTATATTAAAATTCCATAATCTGCAAGCGTTGTTCGTTTTTAAGTCGATTCATGGTTAAATTGAAGACCAAACTGAACATGTTTAATAGTAACATGAGCTGCCAAAAACAGTGTTGCCAAAAAAAAATTGCTAAAAAATCACCCTTTATATTAAAATAATCATTTCTCCGCCATTCATTTCAATGACGTTTGCCTTTTGGAATCTTTGAGCAAGTTTGACTGAGTGTACACTCAGGGAACTTCTGCTTTAAAAATATGTAGTTGTTTGGGTTGTAATACAGTTTCATTATTTTTAATGTAAATGTAAGTCATTTGTAGAACAAATAAAATTTTTAACTAACATTGTAGTTCATTTAAAAAACAACTCACATCAAATGACTGTTTTATGATTTTACATTCATTTTTTACAGTTGTTTTTTGTTATTTAAAAAAATAAAAAAAAAATTTTTTGGTTTATTTTTTACTATCATGTGGTTCATTTTTACTACAATATTAGTCATTTTTTGAACATTAAAAAACAAATTTGAATTTAATGAAATGTAAGTCGTCCTTTTTTTAAATGAAATTTCATTTGTTTTTGACTACAATTGCAGTCGTCTTTACCAACATAATTTCCTAAGTGTATAAATAAAATATTCAAAGTCTACTTGTTGATTGCGTAAATTGTATACAATTTATTCAATGAATTGGCTCCACTTTGGCTCTTTGTCTGCCCTTAAGGTTTTCTGTTGTGCTGTAACTTCAAACGTATTATTTCTTCATATTTGTATATCCTTTGCCAATGTAAGTAATTTTTCACAAAAATTAAAATACACACAAATTTACATGTGTTCCAATTTACTGTCTGTGGGTCAAATTTGAAAAGAAAGATTGAAATAAGAGCACTCCAAAGATAATATCATGTGAAAAATAACTAACATATTCTTTCAGTATTTTTAGTTCATAACCAGTGTTTAAAGTTGATACCATAATGCTACAAAATTGACCTCTAACACTGAAAACAAGAGTACCGACTAGGTGTGCCTATTCCCTAATCCCGATCCCGAAAATCCCTAGATTTACAGAATATAAATAGACAGTTGAAGATATTTAAACAAATTTTATGTTGTATAAATTTGTTAACAAGCCTTTTTTCAAATATATATGAAATTTTTCAAAACGAATTTAAGCGATCAATTTCGTTTTGACTTTTCTAATTTAACTCATTCATGAATGAATGAATTAAGCGGTTAACGCATATAGATTAGATTAGATCCGAAGGCACTATGCACCGCGACCAATGTAGGTCTTTTGTGCTGCCTAATGTTACCTACAGATTCAAGCTACCTATAAAGCCAATTATCCTATTAGGCAAAATCTTCGCGATTTCGGAAGGCGAAATGAAGCGATCACCTAGAAACCTAAGTCTCCTATCACAAAGCCTGGGACATTCGCAGAGAACATGCTCCGAGGTCTCAGACACCATCTCGCAAAACCTACACAAATCCGTGTCCGATTGACCCTTCTTGTGCAGATGGTATCTGAGATTACAGTGTCCAGTTAAGTCCTCAAACCCCCCCTTTCAAGCGACAAGAGTCGCCTCGACCCCCTACTGGAAAAAGAGATCAATCTTTTAGCCTGGCGCTGACCAGGAGAGTTTTCCCAGTAACCAGAGAATTCAGACTCTCTCCATGCCCTGAGCCTTTCCCTAACATACCCCGCAGGTATTCCACAGAATGGTTCAGGACCAATAAAGGGCTTTCGGGCCCCGTGGTTGGCAAGACAATCTGCCCTCTCGTTGCCCTCATGCCCCTCATGACCAGGAATCCACCCCAAGGTTAGAGAGTTGCCTCTACCGAGCCTATTGAGAGTCTGAATGCATTCCATGACCAACCCGGACGACACCTTATAGGCCATTAAGGCCCTCAGTGCAGCCTGACTGTCAGAAAGATTATAACGCATATAATCTAAACGCATTTAAACGAAATTATTTCCATGCATTTTGTATGAAATATATTTTTACCAGCAATTATAATCTGGAAGTCATAATTTAAATTAAGTCTCATGGTACTTTTTTGTCCCCAGCCCACTAAGGGTTAAA
This sequence comes from Delia radicum, assembly GCA_021234595.1. NCBI lineage: Eukaryota > Metazoa > Arthropoda > Insecta > Diptera > Anthomyiidae > Delia > Delia radicum. The sequence continues at coordinate 194,449,923 of CM037854.1, forward strand.
GACTTTTTGAATAAAAGTAAATATAATTATAGTCTTATCAAATGTATGCGATATTTTTCCGAAAATTATTAAATGCGTTATCTGTAAATTTCCTAGTGGGTCTTTTTTAGGCCAAAAGTGTAAAAAGTAACCCTATATGGATCCAGTTACATAAAATAATTCTATTTATTAAGTTGAGATTTTTTTTATCATAATTAAAATTAAGTTTCATGGATCTTTTCTGACCCCAGGCCACTGAGGGTTTAACATTTTTTGAAATAACAATAAAGATAATTATAGTCTTAATAAAGAGACATTTTCCTGAAAATTATGCAAACTTTGATGAAAACATTCAAATTTTGGATGGTGGGGGGGGGGGGGGGGGGGTGTAATGAACGAAAATCGAAAAAATCGTTATTTTAAGGGACACTCTACTGTACACATGACAATTTCGAACAGCTGGGGGGTTATTATGTAATTCAATTCAAAAAGAAATTTGATTCGGACCAATGTTTCACATTGAGGATAAAGTAATAAAAAGTCCTTTTCAATGGGTAAAAAAAAAGTTGGACTTTTAAGTTCGGATATCATCTTGGTTACAAGAGTTTTAAAATTTTCGAATTCGAAAAAAAAAATCGAATCGAATTACATAAAAACCCCATGGTTAGGGTACCATAAATTGAAATTTTACTAATCGACTTTTTTTGACTTTTTGGAAGTCGACTTTCTTCTGACGAAAAAGTCGAAAAGTCAACTTTCTTCTTATGAAAAAGTCGGCTTTTCCTTTCGACTTTTTTATTTGTCATATATTTATGGCTTAAAAGTAAATTCGGGTTTAGTCGACAGCACAATAGACATAAACAATAAACATAAAGCCATTGTTGCCAAAAAAAAAACCGTTAAATATGACATAAAGTTCAAAAGTGAGCGAAAAAGTCCGATTTAGGTATAATGTGCCCAATTGTAAAGGAGGGGTAAGGCTTTTTAAAAAATAAATTGTGTAGTCCCCCATTTCATTACACGTTGAGCATCAGTACACTAAAGTAGAATACCTTAAGTGTAAAATTCATTCGGAGCTTTAACTATGGGCAGATTTGAAAACACAGAAAACAGTTTTGTAGTTGCAACCGAATTTTTTGCCAACCGAATTCTTGTGGTTCCACGTACTATCACTATTAAATTAAATTTTAATACTAAATTTTAATACTATTGTCACAACCGACATTTATTTACAAATTTCGAATTTTTATTGTAATATGTGCGCCCCGGTAGGCTAGTGGGTAGCGTGCTGGCTTATCAGTGCGGGGGTCGTGGGTTCGATTCCCACCAGAGGCACTGGTCTGTTTTCGCTACAACGCGCCGAAGGATATAGTAGCTAGAGCTCGGTAAGGGTAATAGTATATAATTTGTAATTATATGATTATTATTTAATTAATAAAAAACAATTGAATATTTTATGTTTATGAAGTATAATATTCTTTAAATAGATTCGCATGCATTCAACAAAATTTATTTTATTAATAAAACAATTGTATGCCTCGAACTGGGCTTGAACCGGCGATCTTCCGTTTGTCAGGCAAGTACTTTAACACTAGCCTAAACCCAATTTAAATATGTTGTTGTTTTTTAAATTTCAACCTTGAATATTTTCTAGTTTCAAATTTAAATATTTTTCTAAAAGTAGATTTGTATGTACAACAGAAATTCGGTTGCTAATCTCAATATTTTATACGAAAAAATAGTATATTATTTTAAAATTATTTTATTAATAAAAAATTCTTATGCCGCTAACTGGACCCGAACCGAACCCCTTCTGCTTGTCAGGAAATTGCTTTACCTCTAGCCCAAGCCCAATTTGAATTCTTTTTTTTAATTTCTACCTTGAACATTTTTTTTCTGTCAAATTTAAATATGAATGTCTAAAAATAGATTTGTATGTACAACAGAAATGGGGTTGCTAATCTTCACATTTTATTAGAGTTACCGAAACTATTAAAAAACTTTATATTATTTTAAAATTGGTAACGGAAACTAATATTTATATTTTAACTGCAAATATTTTATTAAAGGTATAAAATCTCCGAAAGGTGGTTGGTTGTTGATACTAAAGGTAATCTAGAAGATAATATTTTTTCAATATTGATTAGGAAAACCAATATTTTTTGAATGATGTGACTGTGTTTTGGTTAGTTTTATATATTTTCTATTTACAATATATGTAGTTTAATTATTCTGATGACAAATTGTAAGTACTTACAATTAAAATTATTGAATAATTATTAAATGTTGTTGGTTGCAATTTAATTCCAACCAGTTTATTCTCTGTGTGAATGATTATAGACTTTTGGCGATTTGCTTAATGAGATTAGTCTCATTCTCCAAAACTTATTTGTTTGCTGATATTAAATCTTTAATTTTTGGGAATGTCTTTTGGGGTTTTTGGAGAAACGGCAATTTTTTATTTTTAGTGATATGTGAAAAAATGAAAAAAAAATGTTTTTTTTCAAACTTTGTCTCTGATATTGGAAAAGTTTTATAATTTTTTTTTTAAATTATTTGAAAAAACGAGAAAATCGAGTAGTCAAAAAGTCGACTTTTAAAGTTTTGATAAAAGTCGAAAAGACTTAAAGTCGATTTTTGTTGCAACTAAATAACCCTACCCTTGATTTGTTAAGTTAGGGCTACTTTGAATTACGGTTGGCTAACCCACACACTATTTGTCATACGAGTACAACAAATTTTCAAGAGAATTTCTTACGTCAAATCCTTCACCTTTTTTTTATTTTCGAAAAAAAAACACTTATTTTTTAAACTTCAATTTTTAGTCAAGGAATTGATTGATATTGATAAAAAATTTTGCTGAATTTTGCAAATTTTTTGCTGATATTAGCAATTTTTCTGCGAAGATCCTCCCAGCAAAAATATTGCTGACTTTACAGACTTTTTTTTTTAGTGTACATGTTTGATTATTTCCTAATGAAAAGTATAAATTCGAATTAAAAAAATATGAGGGTCGTAAACTAGGGTGTCCCGTTAAAAAAAAAAATTGAGTAATAGCACTAAAATGATGCATGTTGGAGAGCTAAATACGGGGCACATAACAATTTTTTTTTGAATGGTACTTTTAGGTTCCGACACGCAATTCGATATATCAAAAATGGTAAAATTTGTCCAAAAATAGTTGTCTTACTTTTTATCGAAATAGGGCACAAAAGTTTCGTTATGTGTTACAGCAGCATTTTTAAGTTTTCATTTATTACATAATAACTAAATGTTTTCTTAAATTTCGTTTAAGAACACTCAAATAGCATTTTACTACGTTTTTTGTTTTGAAATGTAGACCTTAATTAAGTGCCATTTAAGACTTTTTGCGAAAAAATCTAACAACCCAACGATGACATATTTATATGACACTTACACTTACTATGTAGGTAAAGCCCACTGCAAATGTAGTTAAAAACAAATGAAATTTCACTTTAAGAAAGGACGAATTACATTTCAGTAAATTGAACTAACATTTTCATTTGTTTTTTAATGTTCAAATGACTAACAATTGTAGTAAAAATGATGTAAAAATGTAGTAAAAAATAATAAAACATTTATTTTTTTTTATTTTTTTAAATAACAAAAAACAACTGTAAAAAATAAATGTAAAATCATAAAACAGTCATTTGATGTGGTTTGTTTTTTTTTTAAATGAACTACAAGATTAGTAAAAAATGTAATTTATTCTACAAATGACTGACATTTACATTAAAATTAAAAAACTATATTACCACCCAAACAACTACATATTCTTAAAGCAGAAGTTCCCTGAGTGTACCTTCCATACCAAGTTTGGTTAAAATTTAAGGGGTTAGAGGTCGAAAATTAGATAATTGAGTATAACATGCACGCAGAGAAAAAATATTATTGAACAAAATCATAACATAACATAACTTATCATAAACATGATTCTGACTGATCACATCTAAATTGATATTATGAATTTTATCTGTTTTAACCATAATATGATACTATCATAGCACAATTCTCTTTTTTCTCCGTGTGGTCTACATAAGGAAACTTTTGAGCCCTATATTGATTGGGACACCTTTTTTTTGGAAAAAACATACCATTTTTGATATCTTAAAATGTGTGTTGGAACCTAAAAGTACCGTCTAAAAAATTTTCCTTATATTTTTCATATTCAGCTGCTTAATAGATACCGTTTGAATGCTATTACTCAAGCGACTTCTAAAAAACACTCATTGTCGGGACACCTTATTGTACACCAAACTATGTAAAATAAAAGGGTTAAGATTATCTACATAAAGGCGAATAAATAAAGTAATGTCTAATACTATGCACTTTACATTATTATCAGTTACCTTTAGTCGTAAATTATATGATAAACACGTATAATTATGGTCTATTGGTTTTATTGCCAATGATAGATTAAGTTTTATCATTTATATGCAAATGTAAAAACTTTATAATGATTTTTCATAAACAAATTTCTTTTAATGACAAATCAGGTATAAAATTATTTGTTTTTCTATTCCTATTACAGTTCGCGTTACATTAAACTTTTAATTACATTAACATTTTGAAACAAAATAAAAAAAAAAAACAAATCATGCAAATTATTATGAAAATGCAGTGTTTTTTTATTTTTTTTTTCATTTATAACAAAGTTTTACAATTATTTAAAATTTAATAATTTTACGTTTGGACAGTAAAGATTTAGAATAAAAAAGCGCGCATTAAATGGATTTTTATCTGAGTTTCAACAGATGAATTTATTATAGGCTGACCATACGTATTGATTTTTGAGCATGTGTACTGATTAAAAAATCATGTACTGATTTTGTAAAATTTGTACTGATTTTAATCATTTTCAGAAAATTATATTTTTTCTATAGAAAAACTCAAGTTTTAATCTATTTGGAGTAAAGTGTTCATAATTGCAGACTTTTTCCTTATCTAATGAAAACTAAAAGTATTTTTATGGAAAACCCGTTTAAAATCTAAAATCAGTGCTTAAAATCGGTTGTAGGCAAAATGATCCAATAAAAAATCGCCCAAAAACAAAAACGCAAAAATGCACATACAAAATTGGGTTTAATTTCATATGAAAAATAAGCCGATTATTAATGGTGATTTTTCGTAATTTTTAGGCAATAATTCGTTTTTAATACGGAGCGGTTTTTGTAATGAAAAATCACCCAGAAAAATGTTTGTGAAAAATTTCCCATTTTTCGTTTTTACATTTCGGACAAAATTGCAGAGGTTTTCAAAAAATAAATGGTTTGAAAATGGGAGAAGTAAACATAAAAATCACCATGCCATTTTCAAGGAATGTTATATGGAGATAGATATATTTAGGTTTTGTTTAAGCAGTATCAATAAATAGTTTATACGTATTTATAAACTGGAACAAAAAATATATTAATAATCGAATTGTTACTATGACTTAGTTAAAATGTCAAAGATTTTAATAAATATAGTCAGTCTTAATATATTTATTACAATTTTTTAAGTCATAATCAGCTACAGTAACTTCATGCACTGAAAACGTGTGTTTTAGACGCATATAATATGCATTAAAAATATTAAAATATGCACTAAAAACTAAAAAAATATGCACCAATCATTTTTTTAAAAAAAAAAAGCTAAGCAACACTCAGGAAACTCTTTCTATTTATTAATGTGTTGCTTTCTTTGGAAAGTGGATAGTGGAGAGATGAAAGGTGGGGAAAGATGAAGGGCTTCAAACATGGCAACACTGTAATTGCGCGAGATGATAAGTCTTAGAACAGTTGTTAGAGAGTTGGCTAACTTATTGAAGCTTTTTGGTTCATAGCCCTGATTCATTATTTTACTTCGATTGGGTTAAGTGCTATGGGAACACCGAAGGCGGACACTGAGATACATATGTACACTCAAATAAAAAAGTTAGTAAAGTCAGCAAAAAATTTTGCTGAGTCAGCAAAATTTTAGTCAGGAGGCCTGCAAAAAAATTGCGAATGTCAGCAAAATCTTTTGCTGAAAATCAGCGAGCTGATTTTTAGCAACAGAATTAAAAAGTTTTGCTAACACTTAGTAGATTAGAAATTAAAAACCCCTTACTTATTGCATATTTGTTTGCAATTTGACCACACAAGATTATTAATATACATAAACATTTAGCTTACAAATACACATTTAATCTTTATTAAATTTAAATATTTTATTTTGTCTTTTATTTAATTAATAGATTAATACATTAAGTTGTTTTAATCCACAATTTTGTTTTATGTATGAAAAACAGATACAAAAATCTTCCATGGTTGTTTTTTTATATTCTGTCTTTCTAGAGCTGTACTTTTTAGTATAATTTTCCTTGTCACTACTACATCTAGACATGCCGCGACATCTAATTCATTCTGCGTATATCTTTCAGTCTGGTTGTCATTCACACTATTGATGTGCTAATCAACACAATTTATTTAGCAAAATAAATTAGTAAAACATTAGTAACATATAAGTAAGACATTAGTTCAAAACAGTTAAGTGCTGAATAAGTATAACTAAAATTTTAGTTAAAAACATAATTTTAGCAAAAAATTTGCTGAAAAGTAGTATACTTTTCTACAAACTTTTTTTTTGAGTGTAGTATAGAAAACTCATACATAACATTTTTCTAAATTGATGTTGTCGTCACCGGAAATCGAACCTGGGACCATCTGTGTAACAGTCCAACGCGCTAACCATTACACCACAACACCAACTAATTTTCTGATTTTAATAATTATATTAACTTATAATAAAGATATTATAATTTTTTAAGTAATATGTATTATAGTTATTAAAATGATTTTTTTGAATTGGAGATTTAGACGCCAGAAATTGGCACATTTTCAGAGAAGGCGGTCAAAAATTTATAACTTTGGAACGACGCAACGTATTTTAATGCGTTGTTTTTTTAGAAAGCCTAAGCCTTTGTCTTTAATTTAAGATATCGATCGTAATAATCGAGTGGTACTGAAATTATATATTAAGGATTGAACTTAACACAGTTTTTGCAACATTTTAGTGCAATACACAAAGTTTTAACAACTATGGGCTGGTAACTTATCTTAAAAGTAGACAATGTAAGAAACAATCGTTTTTCTAAATTTTTCCATTCATGCACTTAAAAACATAAGTTAGTAAAAAATTTGAGAAACATTTTCTCTTTTTTTTTTTTGTTAAAATTTAGCTTTTATATAATAAAACAAATTAAAATATTTTATTAGTTTTCAAAATTATACATAAAGTAGACTTTTTATTAGTTTTTATATAACTAAGATACAGCAAAAAATCTCTTTGATTTCAGTTAGTTAAATATTTATATATTTAACTAAGGGTTAGCAAAATATTTAATAAATTTATCAATTTTTTTCTGACAATCAGCTGGATGATCTTCCGCAAACCGTTTTTTTCTGATATTAGCAACTTTCCACTCTTTTAAATTAGAAATTTCTGACACTGCAAGAATTTTGGCTGACGTCACAGATTTTTTTAGTGTATACTAAAATTTTTAAAAAGTAAAAATGGGCTGGTTGAAAACGGCTGCCCAAAGGTTGGGGTGAAGGGTTAAAAATTAACAAAAAGCCGCACAACTGCGTCCTTAGAGGGGTAAAGTGTAAGACCGACCCCCACTAATTTTTCTGAACATAACTACCCCATATCTAAACTCCCTAAAGGGCCACCATACAAAAATAACATTTTAGAAAAATTTTCTACTACCGCTCGAACTGTCCCAAGGATGCCCTAGAGGAGTAAAATGTATAACCCCCCAATATTTGTTCAACCCCAACATATTCTTGGAACATACCTACCCCCTATCACCAGCCCCTATGAGCCCCCTCAAAAACAAAAACCAAATTTTTATAAAATTAGCTTCCACTGATCTAACTGTCGCAAGAGTGCCCCTAGAGGAGCCAAATGTACGACCGACGCGCATATTTTTCCAACCCCAACATTTTCTCAGAATTTTTTTTTTTTTTAACTTTTTCAGATTTCCAAATTTTTCGAACTTTTATCAAAAAAATGCCTCTAGTTGCTCCGCGTGCAATAGTATTTGGTATGCACTTAAAGAACAGAAAATTGTCTTTCTGGCAATATAAAATATGTTCTGAAGAATTTTGAAGCAAATTAGTTATATTACAACAAAGGTGAAAAGTTTCGTTAGAAACATACCCTAATCTAAAAATTATAAAAAAAAACTGCTGAGTAATGTAGAATAAAAAAGTTTATATCTGCTACCAGTTAGTTTAACGGAAAATTAAAAAAAAAAATACCCGAAGTTAATATCTCTGAAAACATAAAAAATATGAAAACTCAACAAAAGTTGTAACTTTACAACGGGGGTCGTGGGTTCGATTCCCACCAGAGGCACCGGTCTGTTTCGCTATAACGCGCCGAAGGTAGTAGCTAGTGCTCGTTTAGGGTAATAGTATATAATTTGTAATTATATGATTATTAATTAATAAAAATAAAAAATAAAATATTTTGGATCACCCAGTTCACAGTGAAATAGTAAAAATTTTGCCTTGATTTTTTGGCTCCATAGGTTCTAATTTGTTTTCTCTCGAATGAGCTAATTTGTTTTAAAATCGGTTGCAAAAAAAAAAAAAAATTTGGATGCCTTATCTGAAAATGTATCAGTGTGCGCCGCTGGGAAAAAAATCTAGCGGTCGATTTTTTTAACAACATTTTCCAATTAAAAATGGAATGTAATTGATTTCAAATAAAAACATAATTTAAAGTTGTATATGGAACTGAATGAAATATGATCTTACAATTTGAATTTTTAATCGGATAGTTAAAATGTAAATAATTTTAATCTAATATAATAAAGTGTAAAGGATTGAAAAACAATGTATTTTTATTTAAATTTTTTCATTTTTATTCTATAAAATTCTATTGGATGTACTAAAATTTAGCAAAATTTTTTTTTTGTTGATTTTCGCAAATTAATTTTATATTGTAGTTTACTGAAATTTTACTAAACTTTAGTAGTGGTTACTAATTTTCTCAACTAATATCAAATTTTACTACAGTTCAGCAAACATGTGTTGCTAAATTGAGCAAAAAGTAGTGCAAGACTCAAAATAGTTTAATTTCCCGTAATAACAGCAAAATGTTCAGTAGCCATTACCGATTTTTTTTTCCTAGTGTAATCTTTGTTTACTTTACTGGAGTTGACCCATTTGGATAAAATTTCTGCCAAAAACTATGTGAAATGGAATGTGAAATGGAAGGAATCAAATCTCGATTTTCTATTTACAAATTTTTATGGCCACATTAGTATATGCATGTGTATTGAAAATACTCGTAGTTGGTTAAACTTATTCTAATATTTTCTTACAAATCTTAACTTCCATGTAATGGCGCCACAATGACATGCCGCCAATGTTTAATCAGAATCCATTTATTTATATTTACACCAAATATACAAATTTTGCTATCAAACCCACCTACGTTTCCCAATGGAGGAGAGGGTGGAAATAATATATAAAAAAAGCGAATTACGATGAACACGAGTATTAGAACGAATTTAACAACCATCGACGTCATTGAATTGTTTATGCAAACACACTTCGTTTATTAAAAAGGCACATACAAAACAGAGCTGTAAAAGAAATTAATCTTTTTTTTTAATAAAAGGAATATGAGGAATATAAAACTAAAAATTAACCACAGCTTACAAGAGGCTCAAGTCGCTCAATAGTGTACAGAAGTGGTTTAAAAGTATACCAATATAAGTGTAAGTGGGATAAGACCCAATTTTGAATCCATCAGCTGGGGGCATAAACAACAATTTTATAAAGCAACGATCTAACTATAAAAATCATTAAATAATGCTTAAAAATATGGTTTCTTATCAGGGTATCAATTATGTATCTTTTTTACGACACACGACAATTAAATGACACCTAGATCATTATCTTTTCGGGGATGGAACTAATTTTGTTTATTCATCTCATGGCTTATAAATGTCATATGGAACCGATACAACAAAAATTTGTTCATTTACACTGTTAAAACGAGAATGATTTTGGTGTCATTTCATTGTCGTGTGTCGTAAAAAAGATACATAATTGATACCCAGGGTTGACAGAATTGCCGATTTTTCATCAATTTTGTTAAAAAATAAGCAAAATACCTATTTTTGCTTGAAAAATTACGATTTTTTGTTTAAAGCCAAAAACGCATAACTTCAATTTCTAGTGCTTTGTTATAGTAATAATAACACTGTGCGACACTGCAAAATTACTTTGCAAGTGAGCTAGTGTAGGTTGTAAATCTAGCATTACAAAACCGGTTTGAGAAGTTGCAATACAATCTCAAGTTTACGAGAGAGTATTTTTTGCGACTGGTGCATTTAAACATTTGTAACTTATAAGGGAGTTATCCCGACCTGGCCCGGCAGATCTTAATGAACTTCGGATATGTTGTAGAGAATACAAATTTAAGTGACCCGTGTTTCTTTTTAGCTGCCCAATCTCATGTTTAGGCGTTAATAAGTGCGGTCAAAAATTACCCCAATTTACGTTATTTTTTGCTTTATTTCGTTCAAATCATCTACTACATCATCATCCCTGCTACTGACAAAAATTCTACACCAGACCAGTGTTTTCAAGTATTTTTACAAATCCCCCTATATATATATAATGTAATATGGTTCCTTAAGAGGAACAAAGGGCCACAGCGAAATCTTTGCATTCGATTCTTCTTGTTGCAAGATGTTTTATCTCTCTCCAGTTTAGGCCGCTTTGAATAATTTCAAGCTCAAGTTGCCGTCTCCAGGTGTGAGATGGGCGTCCAACTCTTCGTGTATTTCCATGGGGATTCCAATCTATAGCAGCTTTTGTTGTGTCATTCTGTGGTCTGCGGAGCGTGTGCATCTAACATCTTTGTACAAGGACTGGATTAGCGTAATAATCTTAAGTGGCACACCTTTACAGGCAAGTGCGTTCCATATTGCGTGGTGGCTCAAGGTTTCGAACGCCTTTTCGAAGTCTATAAATATCATATAGAGGGGAGATTGCCATTCGGCGGATTGATCGATGATTATTCGCAGACTGTTGATATGGTCGACACAAGATTTGTGTGGCTGGAAAACAGCTTGCTCTGGTCTAAGATCAGGAAGTACAGCATCCGATACTCGTCTATTTATAATATGCGCTATTATCTTGTTAACTGCTCTAAGAATTATGATGCCTCTCCAGTTCCTGCAGTCGGTAAGGTCACCTTTTTTAGGGATATTGACTATAATACCTTCCTTAAGTTGTGAATCTAGTTCACCAGTTTGCCAGAACTTCACGATATGGGGTAGCAGTAGTTGCGCTGTTATTTGGGGATCAGCCTTGAGCAACTCAGGTGCAATATTATCAGCTCCGGGCGCTTTATTATTCTTTAAGGCATTGATAGCATTTGTCACTTCGGTAGTGTCTGGGCATTGTATGGAGATGTCTTGTCTCTCTCTGTGGGAAGTGCAAGAGCAGACGCTTACGGGATTTAGCGTCGAGTTAGATAGCATGTTGGAGTAATGCTGTCTCCATATTTCCAACTGCTCACTTTTGGAAGTGCACAATACACCGTCCGTGTTTTTAAGTGGTTTGGTGCTCGAAAAGTTTTTACCTGTGAGCTTTTTCGTAAAATCCCCCTAAGTTGTCCGAAAAATCCCCTAGATATACTTTACTACCAAAAATATTTCACTAAAAAGATTTTTTCCTAAAATATTTTATTTTTATTTCAAACTCTTCTAAGGTTGTGTTAACAATACGACAGAACTAGATTTCAAAATCTGGTTCGTGTATCTCATTATTCACTAACATATGATCAAAATCTTGTTTTAAACCATATTTCAGGGGTAATATAAAAAATACACAGGAAAGCTAATCTATTAAAAGTGGCATTAACTGATTAACCAAGCACTAAGCAAGACGATTAAACCAATTTTTAATATTTTTGAATAACAGTTAATCAAACTCTTTATCTGGCTATTATTTCTGTTCTGATATAATTTGTGTTGGCAACGCTAAAAAACATACATACAAAATTAGTTGAAAATTAACATTAACGCACTGTCACAGAAAAATGTTGTAGCTGTCGACAAATTTTTTGCTAACGCCGACATTTTCCTTGTTCCTCTTATGCCGAGTCGCTATCGGTACCACATTAGTATTTGAATCTGACAAAGTTAACCTTTTGCTGTCAAGTTAAACTTTGAACTGTCAACAAATATCATATGTAAAGTAGAAGGATTAAAAGGGTGTTTTAACTTTAATCGAGTAGATTTCGCTGTATAAACTTGCTAATAATAATAAATATGTTATTTCACCAACAAGCTAAAAAAAATTAATGTAAAAATTGTGAATAATTTTACACAATCATAAATCGAATCGAAATGTAATTTTTATGTTTGCAAAATTACCCCTTTTATCAGTTTTCTACACCACTTCTAACACAAATTTTCACCTAAGACTAACAAAAACACCTAATTCTTGGGGAACACCCCCTGATTTGGCAACAATACACCAGACTTTTGTTTAAAGAAAATTTGTAAAAAAAACAAAATGTATCTAATTTTTCATGAATTCATTCCTTAATATTCTGCACACTACACCAAAAATAAACAGATAGTCAAGAGGTATGAAAATAAGTAGTGACTGAATAAAAATAAGATGCTTAACTGAACAGATTTCTGATTATACCCTTCACTCTAGTACCCAACTATGGAACAGTGTTTACAACATTGTACACGAGTAAAGCAAACAAATCAGAAAAAAATCCTTGTTCAAATAACTTCACAACGGATGAGAAAAACTCACGAATGACTGAGAAGAATCCCAAACAATAATGGAATGTTAGGGTGTAAGTAGGAAGAAGGAAGTGACATATGATCTAGTTTAAAAATGTTGTTCTATATTTCTCTAACAAATTTTATTTCCTTGTATGTTTATAAGAAAAACAGGGGAAAGGGTACCCACATTTTAATTATGTCGTTGTTTTATGGATTCTAATGAAAAGAAAATAAAAAGAAATTATTTCTTTTGTGAAGCCATTGAAATGCTAATGATATGATCATCATACGTAATATTTATTTAAATATTTTTTTTTATTCCAACAAACTAAGGAAAAATTTGCTTGAGATAAAGAAAAATTTTATGAATTTTTATTTTCAATGTTTTAGAAGCACTTAACTTCCATATATTATAAAGGGTGATTTTTTAAGAGCTTTCGGATTTGATTTAAACAGTGCATTCTTCATGATGCATTGCCAGTTTTTGCAATGCTCTTCACACCAAATACGGAAATTTTGCTTGTTCACCAAAAGTGTCAACCATAAATGAGCTTCGGTTTTACACCGAAATCCTTATGCAAAATTTTCCACGTAGTGAAGTTACACAGGCCCAATTGCTGCGAACGGCGCCGAATCGATTATTCACGGTCATCAGCAACACTTTCGGATGCAGCTGCGATATTTTACTCTGTCTGCTCTCTACGTATGTTTGTTGGTGGTTTAATGTCCAATAATGTAAATTTTGTGCGAAATTTAGTCACAAGAATCCGAATAGCCGCCTCAGAAGGCCGCCCAAACTGACCATAAATTTATAGAAGTGCACGATGCACATTCTTAACAGGGCATAAATTTTGATAATAAAATTCAAAAATCTACAAGCGTTGTTCGTTTGTAAGTAGATTCATCGTAAAATTATAGACCATACTGAACATGTTGAACAGTTGAGCTGCCAAAAACAGTGTGTTGCCATAAAGGAAGTTGCTGAAAATCACCCTTTATTATAATATTCCATGTCTTTTTAATGGCTTAAGCTAAATTGAATGCGGTTCAGAAAGCTATATTTAAAAAACAGTTTTTTTTTTAAATTTCTAAAAAAAATTATATGTTAATTGCAAATTACTTTCCCTTGCCGTGTCTAAAGCCCTATATGGAGCTCTTACGGTGGTATCCAGAGTTATAAATAAAAATGTGAAAAAATTTAAATAAAAAGTCGATAACTCAGAAACATGCAGGAGTACCACATAGGGATTTGGTAACGGTATAAAAGAATAACACATTACAACACATGATTTTGAGACTCAATTCTAAGGATTGCACGTGAAAGTAGCCCCAAAATAAGAACTTCTGCATCATTTGTGTTGTCAAGTTGGCTACAGTAATAATTTAATGGCCATACGAATTTTTTGGCTCAAGGCGGATTTATAGCACTTTTTCTATATTTTAACACGGTTATATCTCGGTATACCGTATGCAATATCTTTTTTGTGTCTGAAACAAAGTTGTAGATATTAAATAGGAGGAAATTCAAAAGTACACACATTACTTTTAGGCTCATCGCCTGTGAACTTCATCAGTGAAGTGAAGTATAATGTAATGAGTAGAGCCTTATGGAGATACATTACTTTACCCATTATTTGGTAATGTGTGGTTTTGCTGGGTACTTTATGACATTCATAAAACGTTCTACACCAGTGGTGGATGTACAAAGAAATTTTTCAAGAAAAATTAGATGCCTGGATCGATAATAATTAACTCATGGTATACCTTAACTATTCATCGGCTTGCTCTTCTCACTAAAATATAACAATGCGACTATTTATTGTACAGTGGGATATATCACTAATTTCTTACTTTCAAATATCGCCATTTCTTACTTTCAAAGGAGATATCCCGACACAAACTCGCAGATTTTAATGAGCTATGGGTATGTTTTTGAGGATCAAAAAAAAAAGAGACACGTATTTTTTTTATCTGTCCAACCTTAAGTTTAAAGGTAAACTTTTTTTCTTTTAATATTTTTACTCCTTCCTTGGTGGATTAAAACGCTTATTTAGAGTGCTTTTAATGTAGAATAGAATTAGCTGGATATGCGTGCAGTCTAAGGTACCCAACCATGCACTGCGTAATATTCTTGTGCAAATTTTGGTATTGTGCAAAATATTAACAGTGTGTATGTTAGAATAATTTAGAAAAAATCAAAAACTTTTTGATTCTTATTGCGCAACCAAGAAATGTGAAAAATATTTTATAGTGTGTTGGCCACATTGTGCAATTTGTATATCCCTCCAAAACAGAACAAAAGAGTGGTGCCATATTTTGCGCAAAAGCATTGTACATCTTATTGCACTGTGTAGGGAAAAATGACAATAATATTGCAAAGTATACCCATACACTTTGCAATATTAACGGCTAAAAAGTGGGGTTAAAATTGAATATCTTTTTGCATGAAAACTAGTCATCAATTTACGAAAACTAAGTTTTTTTGCAAAGGGTTAAAGTACTCTAGAAAACAAACATTTTGATAACCAGATTGCCTATATAAAAGGTTTATCATTTATTCGGGTTTTTATTTTGTACGAATAAACGATCACAGAATATTTGATCGAACGATACAGTTTTAAAATTTTTTGATAAATCGAACGAATAACGAATAAAAATAATTTTAAAAATATATAAATAATTGGAATATTTTATCATTTCATCTCACAGTTTTATGAATTTTAGCATCATTTTGAATACTACACCAATACCAATTCTCAAATGCAATCATTTTAGACTTTAGTAACACCAAAAGATTTCTCCGTCATATTTGGCATTGTTATTTCGTGATGAAAAAAATATAGGTTTAAAAATCGTCGAACATATAAATACATATATCGGCGGGAGTTTTAGTAAAGCGAGCTGTTAAGATCATATTCAAGTTATCGTAAATGAAATTCACAGTTTAAGTGCTAACGTACTATCGTTGTAAAAAAGGTATATATTTTTATAGTTTTGTTTAGTTTAAACTTCAAAAATCATGCTATACTATTATAGTACCTTATGTGTGAAACCCTTTACATTGTTTGGCTGACATTCACATCATATATCTTTATTCATTATTAAAGTGTCCATAGCTTGGAAAACGATTAATAATATTTTTAAATTTCTGTTATTTCTTATTATTTCGGTTATTTCTTCTTTTATACAAATCTTTCCAAAATTAGTACATTTTCGGAAAAGTTTTATTAAATTATGTAGTTTTCTTAATTGTTCGTTTTTTTCGATTAGTAGCCAAAATGTATGCGTACTTTTCGTTATTTAAAAATCATGTTTTTTACATTGTGCGTTTGAATTTCCTTTTGGTCGCTCGATTAATCGAATAATTTTTATTCGAGTGACAACCTTACCATGCACTTAGAGTTGCCACATTTTTGAGTTATTTAAAAAATAAGGGAAAAAAGCTCTTCGGAAAAAGTCGCATAGAAACTGAACGGTTTCGTATATCGTAAAAGCTCTGAAATTAAATTAAATAGGCATTACTGCGCATTATTTTTAGCTTAATAAATGGTGTTTTTATAGAAGTATAGAACTTTGAAATGGAATAAAACAAAGATGAATTTTTTAAATTGACATGAAGTTTACTTTATTCGAAAGATAATCTTCTGGCATTATAATTTAAATATGACTTCTGGCATATGACCGCCACGGCTGGCTCGTAGTCTAATCTAGAAGTCCAATTTTTGCGGCCGTATATTGGCAATAACGCTGCGAATGTTGTCCTCCAAGTGCTCAATCGTTTTGCGCTTATCGGCTTAGACTAGCGACTTCACATATCCCCACAGAAAATAGTCCAGCGGCGTTAAATCGCACGATTTTTAAGGCCACCTCACGGGTTCAATTGATGAACGAAAAAGTCAGTAATCATGGCTCTATAGTGGTCACCATATAGTGACTCAATATACACTTGAGGATTATCATCACACCAAATACGGCAGTTTTGTTTATTGACGTATCAATTTAACCAAAAGTGAGATTCATCGCTAAAAACATAAAATAGACGTAGTGCGGGGTACGTATTTCGAACAGAACCATGATTTTCAAAATAAATTTGCACAATTTGGTAGCGTTGTTCAGGCGTCAGTCTATTCATGTTGAAATACCAAACCAAACTAAACATAAATCACTTAACAGCTGACAAAATGGCCGCCAGTTAAAAAGTGTTGCCAACTTAAAGTTCTACACCTGTATAAAAAACACCCTTTACAACTGCAATTCCTTAATAAAACGCCAGATTTAATGTTACCCAAAACACATTTTTTTTGAATAACAGAAATACTTGAAAATTTTTAGACATAATTTGTACGCCAGTAAATGTGTCTTTAAAAAACCTTTAATTTAATACAAAATGTATCTATAGTTCCCTTAAATACAACGAAATAAATTGAAAACCACCTGTAATGGGGTAATCCTAAACAAGAGATTGTGCAGCTCAAAAAAAAAAAAAAAACACACGGGTACCTTAAATTATTACTCTTTACAACATATCCGAAGTTCTTTAAGATCTAATAGTCTAGGTCGGGATACCTCACTTGTTAGTAAGAAATTTCCGAATTATTTCCAAAAATTATGTGATATACCCCACTGTGTGCGTATTGAATCTATAGTGTACGATTTTATTTTATTAAAGTTAAAATTAAATGTAAATAGCATCCAATTTAAAATAATTTATACCAGTTGAAAGTAATAAAAAAATCCAATTACATGGAAATTTTCCAATAATCATTTGATAATGAAATTTTTCTCCTCTTTTGTTTTATAAATTTTTATTTGCCACAACAGATGAGGTCAAATGTACAGCTTATCTGCATTTTTATAAATACTTACATATTATGTAAAATGTGTCATGTAAACTATAAGTTTGTTAATCTATGTTCTACATTGCCAGTAGAGTATGAAATAATGTTCTTTTTAGATAAAAATCAGTTTGAAATTAATATTTGAAACCAAAACCTTATTTGGGATTTATGTACATAAATTGTATGCTGCCATTTGGGGGGATGTACAGATAGATTTGAAAATTTCATGGTAAAATGCATAACTAACACTTGAACTTAAGTCAACAGTCAAGTTGTCGTTAAATTTAATTAAGCATCAAATGACCAATATTGTAAATCATAATACAAATCGAGTGTGTCCTATTATAATGAACAGTTATATACTATACATTAGGGTGGCCCCAAAAACACAAAAAAGACTGTCGAGTTTTAGAGCTAAACAAGACTGCCCTTGTTTCAATAGGGCTCAGAAATGAATGCTAGGTCTAAATTTCAGCCCAATCGGTCAATATTTTTAGGTCCCCAGGTAAGCTTTGGATAAGCTTTGCGATAAAGTAATGGAGTACCTTGTAATGTATACTCCATACCTTTATTATTATTTTTCAACAGAGAGTAATGAGTTACAGACAATAGATTACATAAGACATTACTTTGTAATGACTACTCGTTACCTTTAGCATTATTTCGAAACATAGAGTAATGAGTTACCAATATTGGGTTACATAATACATTACATTTTAATTTACACTCTTTACACTCCTAATAAGTTGCCAATAATTGGACACCATCATCATTACCTTTTACATTATTTCAAAACAGAAATTAATGATTTACCGATAATCAATTACAAAATGCATGAAATATAAACGTTAAATAATATTTTATATATTTTTTTTTTTAATCTATATTTAGACACATTATTTTGTGATTTTTTTTTTGTAAGCAGTTGGTAGAGTTCTCGCCTAACAACCAGACACCCCAGGTTCAAATCTCAGCGCAACCACACTATTTGTTTAATTAAAAAAAAATATTTGTAATAAGAAATTTTATTAATATTAAAAAATTATTCATAAACCTTTTTTCATAAAATTTCATAGATTCATAAACAAAATTCATTCGATTTCATAAATTATCTCTTCATAGTTTAAATGAAAATTTTCTTTAAAGCTATGAAATTATTTCAAAGACTTGTTGTTTTTATTTTTATATATTAAATTATTTTGTTATAATTTAAAATTATTTTATTATAATTTAATATATCATTCATTTTAGTGTTTTCACCTTCAGACAAGCCGAATGGCTTCCTGGGTTTTATTGCCAAAAATGTGAATATGTGTTTATTAAATTAAAAAATAACACATTTACATTTAAAACTTTAGTTTTAAGATTTAATTCTCAAGTGTTCAACATATAATATATTATTTCAATGTAGCCTGGCATTATTTTTTATTTATTATCTTTTTATAGTTTAAATGAAAAATTTATTTAAAGCAACGAAATGTACTAGTTCCAGTGACAATTTTCGTTAATTCTATGAAGAAATTCATTAGTAAGCTTGTGGAGAAAGAATCGTAATATACTTTTATTTTTCCATACAAGTGAGGGTCAGTCTACTATACCTAGATTCATAGCAGTAGTAGTATTAGTTCCTCATACTTGTATGTATTGAAAAAAAAGGATAGCAAACAATTACAAACATTATGAAGAACACAGTGGAGCAATATATTTATTTATAATTTACTCAGTTTCGATGTGTATTATAAATCAATTATTTGAGGAATCGGAGATGTGTGCTAGGATGAGCAGAAACGCATGTCCTCGGCTATTAGGTCTGTTAAATATATACTCCCCAAATGTCTTAATAACCTCTTTTTTGGCCTGGGATTTTTGAAAGTAAAAGCTTCTAAATAAGACGGTCGTCCACGTCCCCAGAGACCAAATAATATACCATAGCACACAAACATGCAGCTATCCCGCAGAGTCTATCAGAGATCTCCTCATGTTATTTGCTCTACACTAACAAGGGAAGTTTCTCGATGGGTTCTCTCCGATCTCAATAAAATTTAGATATATGATAAAGTAAAAAAAAATAAGGGACACATCTCAATCTGGTGTTTAGGGGTTAAAAAGTGGGGTCAAAAATTACCCCATTTTTAGTTATTTCGGCTTATTTCTAATTTTTTCAAAAAAAATTTTATACAAATGGGCAACCCTAAATCAATACATATGTACAATTGGTATCAAAATTTTTATTTTTTCGAGTACATTAAATCTGCGTTCAAAAAATCTCAGTTTCATTAGTTTCACTAATGTTTCCATACAAAAATGTATTAAATTTGGACCCAACTTTTAACCCTTAAACGTGAAGTTGGGCCGCTAAACACAAATACGGGTTTTTTATTTTTTTTTTTTTTTCCTGTTTCACATAACCAAATTTCTTATAGATCGGAGAGAAACCATCGGGAGACTATCCTTGTAAGTCAAAACTGCTCAAAACTTTTTTCGTGTTCCTATTAAAAACAAAAATATTTTTTTTTTTGTGTATAAACTACCTGATCTGGTAGCCTTAATTATAATTGTTTTTTCGGACTTTCTATATGTTCATATATGTATTTAGTAAGAATATTGTTCTACCTCATATTTAATCTTATGATTTTATTTTTAACTTGTGCGATTTCATCTGAGTCAGTTTGACCAATTCGACTTTATCGCGGAACAGGAATCTCCAATCTTTTTACATAGCATATCAATTAAAGACAATCAAATTTGAAAAATACCTTATTAACATTAATTTTTAATTTTTAATTGGTAAAGCACTTCAAACGCAACAGTAGAAAATATGTGTAAAAATAAATTTGAATCTGCCAAAAATTAAATTTTGAAAATCTTCAAAAAATCTTTAAAAATCGCAAAATATAACTATTTTTTATTTTAGCCGTAGATCTAAAAAATCAAGGCATAAACTCAGAAATTCAATTGAAAAATTCCAAAGTTACAGGTGTACAGTTGTATGGAAACTTACGCAAAATGTCCTTAAATATGTACTAGAGTATACAATCGGTTAACCGTTACTCGATTAATCGATGAATTTTAATCAAACAATTGCTCGAGTAAATTAAAATGGCCAATTTCGATCAACGAATAACTCGAAAAATTTTGGTCGATTAATCAAGTTAGTCGAGTAAATCAAAAAAAGTTCTATATCAGTTTATATTTTACATAAACAACAATTATGAAATTTAAAACAATGTACCAGTTACCGTTACAATTTGCATATTAGTTCTTCAATAGGGCTATAACTTTGATACGTGGCACCACGATATGCACAATACTGTACTGATAAAAAAAAAACTAATTTTCTTTTTCATTTTGAAGAAAAAACGTTCGCCGCCGATACCAATGCATAAAATAGCACATTTTTAGCAATGTTTTTAAGATATTTTTAAAATATCGGAACTATAAAAAGTTAACACCAAAAGGCCCGATTTCCAGAAATTAAGCGAAACTTTTATATTGTGCTAACATTATTTTGCATGATTCAAATTGTTGTTAATTCATAATTTATTGGTATAACGGCTCGGATTGGGTATTTCACTATTTTCTTTCATGAGAATATATATACAACTAAATCAAATTAATTAAAAATCATCTATTTCGCAAAAAAATAAAATTAAAATATGTCTTCCAAACTTCAGCGCAATTGCTGCTGCAATTTTTAACGACGGCGAAAAAATTCCAAGGCATACTATGCTACGCCATATTATGCTTGATATTTGCAAAAAATGCTAAAAGCTATATCCCTAATGTTTTCGTAAAGTCGAACTTAAGAAAAAAAGTGAAACACCTCAATTGTATATTAATTCAGAAGATCCTTTTTATTTTAACCTAAAGTATATTTTTAATTTTAATAAAATACATTTCGGAACTCCTCACTTTGTATTTATTTTGTGTTTAATTGTGTATTTTTACGAAAAAATTAGTGATTTAACATTTTCAAATTATTCGAGTTACTCGAGTAATTTTAAAATCTTATTCGTCTAATTGTTAAGTAAGTTAAAAACCTCAAAATCGAGTTACTCGTTTACTCGAACAAAACCAAACCAAAACGTGTACTAGGGTAATATGTGCAATACAACGGCACGTATAAGTGTTAATTAATATTAATTATCACTTATACGTACCGTAGTACAATACAATGAAGTTAGAATTTTGTAAATAATTAATACAATTGACTAAAACTTAAAAATTTATTTATGAATTTTCATAAATTATAAGGGAGTGTTTGCTTAAGTGAGCCATTAAATCAAAAGATCTATAGTTTTCTATTTTAAGGGTAAAGCCTTTGTTTGAATGACGAACTCATAGTATATAAATTTTAAAAAGACATGCAAAAACATCCTCAAGAGTTTATTTCGTCTGTTGTATGTAATGTCTCGGGTTGAGTTAAGCCAATTGTCTTTTTATATTGCAGGCAACTGAAGATTAGGGTGATGTCAATGAAACAATTGTATTGTATATTATGAAAATGATGAAACTTTTTGAAAAGCAACAAGGAAATAAAATCTAATATGACAATATCATATTAGTTTTTCGGACTTGAGGTAAAACAATATTCGAATTAAATATATGAAAATAAGAAAGTCCGAAAAAAACTATTTTTGTAGTTTTTATACAAAAATTAAAACATTTTTGAACAATTAGCATACCACGGCACTTTTCAACAAACACTGTTTGTTGGGATATATGTTGTTTTTACAAATTGTAATACAACAAACACACATACATATAGTGATATACAAAGTATATCGACATGTAAATTTGTTGTTTTTCAAATAGTTTTGATTTTTTAATTAGGCTTACGAGATCAGGCAGTTTATACACTTAAGCAGACAAAAATATTCTCATAGAGTTTATTTTGTCTGTTGTATGTAATGTCTAGGTTTGAGTTAAGCCAATTATCTTGTTTTATTGCATGCATCTGAAGATTTGGGTGTTGCCAATGAAACAATTGTATTGTCTATCATGAAAATGATGAAACTTTTTGAAAAGCAACAAACAAATAAAATCTAATATGACAATATCATATTAGATTTTTGAATTTGAAGAGAAATATTCTAACTGAATGTATGAACATGGAAGAATTTTTTTAATAAACTGTTTGAATCTAGCAAGAAATTGTTTCCTAAAACTTGTTTATACATGGTATGTACTTGAAAATGGAATTTTTTCCAAAAATGTTTGCAATATTTTAAAGTTTTTGCTACCAGATACAGGTAATAATAAACCCAGTCGATAGCAAACCCATCTCGACATATTTGCTCCATGTTTTTGTTGCAGTTTTAATATTTTTCTGTTTTTTTTGCTAGAGAAATAAATATAAGTTTAGTGATGTTAAACTCAGTTTTTTGACAAAAGATTTTAATTTTTTTTCACTTTTTTCGCACTGTGGTTTTTTTTAACTTCATTGCATTTGATTTTTAGATTTTCTGGAAAGATTATGAACTTCATTAAAAAAAGTCGATAGCCGATGTTTTAATACAAAAAAACAATAAAATTTTGGAAAACTCAGCATTCAAAGTGTTTTTAATGGCAGAATTATTAGAGTATCATTGACCCATTTTACTTTAATTTTATTGAGGCAAGGAAACAATAACCTAGTCTTTAAAGGACATTTGAAAATGTATCATAGTAAGAGCTGTATCGTCTAAATAATATTTTTTTTATTAAACCTAACACTAAGTCCTGGACTTTAAGTTCAAGAGTTATCCAAATATGTGTCCTAAATTTTATTTCGCTAAGGTGATTTTTTTTAGGAACAATAATTATGTAAACCAATTTGCAATAACCAATTTGCAATAACCGTGTCTTTTTCCACCAATAGGCAAATTAAAGGCTCCAAAAACAGAGCTGTAAATGAATTATTCATTTTTTAATTAATTCGCGAATCATTCATGCACTTAATTAGTAAAATTTTTAATTATTTCTTAACGGCAAAAAACGAATTGAATGAAATTTGATACGATTCATATGCATTTGGCTGCAATGATTTGCAATTAATTTTTCTAATTCATTTGAATTAATTCAACATCAATTCAAGTCAAATGAATTGGAAATGAATTGCCATTTATTTCGTCAAACTCATTTGAATTGAAAATGTGAATTGCAATTCATTTTGCCGACTTCATTTGAATTAGAAATTAACTCCAATTCATTTTTGCCAAATTCATTTGAATTAATTGAAATTTCAATTTATAACGAGCTTTCAGCCTCCGTATATTTACAAAAATAAAGCAAATCAAACATATTAGCTAATTAGAGATTATTTTTATGTTATTTTCAATTTATAACGAGATGTCAACCTTTTTTAAAAAATTTATTATATGTATATAAATTTTTTAATTATTAAAACTAGTTTTTTCAAATTGTAATATTTGTTCCCTGAAGAAGTCACCCAATGTGGAGACGAAATATTGGAAATAAATAATTAATAAATAAATGATCTTAAGCTCGTTTAAACTAAAAAGAATAATATTTTTCAATTTTATTTTAAAAATGTTCACATATATGTGTGAGTTTTAAAATAAAATTTAAAAATATTTTGTAGACATTCACTGTAATGTGAGTGTTTGTTAAAATAACTTTTGCAAATATAAACTTTTTTGACTGAATTTTGGTACACATCATTGTTTAAGCTATTTAAATATACACTCAAAAAAATAAATTAGTAAAAAAGTGAGTAAAATGTCTTGTAAATCAAGTATACCATCTCTCAGCAAATTATTTGCTGAAATTGTGTTTTCAGCTAAAATTTTAGTTATACTTATTCAGTGTTTTGGAACTAATGTTCTACTAACATTTTACTAATGTTTTACTAATTTATTTTGCTTAATAGAAATTGTGCTGATAAGTACATTAATGGTGCGGACGACAACCAGATTGGAAGGTATACGCAGAATCAAGTAAATGTCGCGGCATATCCAGATGTAGTAGATATTAAAGAGTATAACTCTTGTAAGACATATAAAAAAATCAATCATGAAAAATGTTTGTATCTGTTTTTAATACAAAAGAATGCTAACAATTTACATTGTGGATTAAAAAAACTTTGGTGTTGTTAACGGCTTGTCAAAGTAAT
This sequence comes from Delia radicum, assembly GCA_021234595.1. Taxonomy (NCBI): domain Eukaryota; kingdom Metazoa; phylum Arthropoda; class Insecta; order Diptera; family Anthomyiidae; genus Delia; species Delia radicum. The sequence continues at coordinate 194,474,671 of CM037854.1, forward strand.
TGTCTATCAATTAAGTTAAAGATAAAATAAAATATTTAAATTTAATAAACATTAAATGTGTATTTATAAACTAAATCTTTAAAGTGATTATTAATGTAGTGTGGTAAAATTGCAAATAGACAGACTATATCGAAAGACAAGGACACGGATGTTAGGTAATTTTTTATGTTTTCTTTTTCTTATTGCAAAAAAGTGTTGTACATTTATACAAGCATTGATGTAAGTAGTTAAAAGATTTTGTTTATTTTATATTTAATTATGAACATTTTCATATTTTGTAACGTATTGTAAATTATTTTGAAAAGAATAACAAAAAACTATTTCAGATTTTCAGCAAATAAATTAAATAAAATATAATTTTTTTACAAATTTGTTGAGTTGTTTTCAGTCTACTAATATTCAGCAAAAATTTTATTAAATTTTAGCGAGGATTTTATAATTTTTAATAATTTAAAATTATTTTCATTAGCTGTGAAAGGCGAGGTAAAGAAGAATGAGTGTATTTTCTAAAAATCATAACTACATTGCAAATTTTCAATTTTTTCTGAATCAGACTGCGCATTTTTTTAATTAATGGTAATGAATTACATTGATTAGAATTCATTGAATAATGATAATGATTTTCAATGTCATTACCATTAGTAATGAATCAATTAAAGGAAGCAAATTACAATTGACAGAATACAAATATGCTAGGTCTGGGAAAGATTCCAATAGATTAATTTTTTATGAAAAAACAACAGGGTGTCTCAATTATTTGTTTACCTAAATAAAAACAAAAACACCAATTTAATCACTACGATAATAGAATGGATCATTGTTCCAAAATGTAGCGATATGAAATGAAAGTAAGTTAATCGTTCCATTTCGTTTCCCGTAGTCAGAATTACAATTTACACTCCTTTTTTTGTAAACAAATGCTTTTTTTGCTCAATTGTAATTAGTTTTTAGGCATTAATGTGATTTCATTAGCATTACTAGGACAAATTCTAATGCTAAAACACAAATTATTGTGCTAAAAAATTTCATTACAATTAAATGGTAATGACATTTTTTGGCATTAGCATTAGTTAACTAATGCTAATGAAATTCCAATGCTAATGAAAAAATTCCAAGTATGCCTGGAAGGCACTTAATTTAAATCTGAGTATTATAGATTGTTATCCTTTCACGACTTTTGCCAAATTATATCCACTGTGCCTTAATTCCCATGGTTATTCATGACTATTGTGTTAAATGTAAAACTAAACTTTTTTCTAAATAAATCACTACCAAGAATAACATTATCCCATACAACACTGGTGGCGTTGGTCGTTATTATATCTTAATAAAGCGTATTTAATTCTCAACACAGGACTTGTGTTCGTATCAAACCTTAATACGTACCACCAACCAAAATGATTCCAATAACTCCGTTGACACTTGACGCCATTCGGGCGACAATGAATTCTAAGTGTACAAGTGAAACAACACAGACCGAAGCATAAAAAATAACGCAATAATGATTAAAATTTTTTACATAACATTTAACCGGTTTAACATTAATTTGATATTTAAATTTGTAGGTTGGTAAGGGTTAAGTGGATAAAGTCAAGGAAAGGGTACAGTAATAATAACAAAAATATGATATTATTAAAAGGGATGATGATATTTTAAGCCCAGCTAAAAAATATTACTTACCCGAAAGCAATTCTGGAAGGCATTTTTGAATTACCGAGCGCTTCTACAGCAATTTTTTGTTCGCGATGTCCTACTTAGTATGTTTCTTTAATGAAGATGAAAAGCGCTTCTTTCATGTGCTCTAAGAAGCAATAAATTCGCGCCATCGTAGAAAATTAAAAGCGCTTATTTTGTATGTTGACAACATTAATACTTCATTGTATACATTCTTCAGTGCTTCATTGTATGCATTATTTACTATTTACTGCTTAAAAGAAGGTCTTTAAGGAAGTACAAAAAAAATGCCATACCTAATTGCTTTATTTAATGCAAGGCGGTTAAGCGCTATTTTTGAAGCATACAAATGTACACGCAGAAAAAAGAGCATCATGTTATGATAGCTTAAGAGCATCATATTATGATTGAAACATAATTATAATTATGGGAATCACAATATGATTCCCGTAATTATATTATGATTCCATATGATCATAAAATCGTTCCCAGTGATCATAATATGATCAGCCAGAATCATGTTTATGATTGTTATGATCATAATATGATACTTTTTTGTCGCCAATCATGTTCAGTCACAATTTGTCTCTGCGTGTAGTTACTGCTTACCAAATCGAGGTTATTTTTTACTGGGAAGTTATGAAAGTTAAATATTCACAAGAAAAGAACACAGAAAATTTACAAAAATCTAAACTGAAATTGCACGAAATAATAAAATTGTAAGAAATGCATTTGAGGATCTCGTTGTCTTTGTCTGCCAACATTTCCTTAGTCTACATACAGTTTTCGCCTAAATACAGTTTTCGCCTAGGGAGGAACTAGTTTGAGCAGATTTTTTTTGCCTCCACACACAAAAATAAAAACTCATTTCAATCACGAAAACCACCGATTCAATAACTTTACTTGCTGAAATTCCGCCAACAACTAAAATTTGCTAATTCAATTTAAAATTGATAACTCTTTAATTGAATTGTGTTTCAATTAAATAATAACTCATTTGAATAAAAAGTGATCAATATTGCATACCTTCTCAAAAAGCAATAAAATAGTTTATAAAATTGAATTTGAACCGTCATATAATTCTCATTTAGTTAATAGATTTATTTATACTTGTGTGAACAAATTCACACAGAAACTAGTTTTTTTATTTCTATTGAAACATTTATTTTGGATATTTTTTGCAGAAATTAGCTTTTTTGTTAAAACTAGTGTATTTTTTTTAAATTATTTTTAATATAGTTTTAGCAAATTTTTGTTTTAAAAAAATGGTTACATTTTTATTAAACAAAGTTTAACTTCAAAAATTGCATTATCAATTTTATGTTAATGTTTTAGAATAAAACTGAACTAAACTTATTTAACTTAATAAAATAATAAACCTGATGAAAATTAATAAAATCTAATTAAAATGAATTTAAAATATTTATTACTAATACATATACATTTATAACAAACAACTACATACATAATTATTGCACAAAACAACAACAATATATTTTGAGCGATAGTATATAAAAATGTCAAGCAAGTTCCGATTTGGAGGAAATATTTAATTAGTTCCATTAATTTTTAATTGACAGCTTTTAAAATTTTCAACAAATCGATTTAATTGAAATAAGTAGGGAAATATATTTTTCTGTGTAATAATTGTAATTGTCTTAAATGGAACACATCGTGTTCTATTTGCCAAAAAGACTTATGCCCAAATTCTCTAAGACGTCTTTGGTAGAGTTGTCAAATATTTGACCAGTGTAAGAAACGGGTCTTCGAATACTACTTAAAAATCCGTATTTTTTATTCAAACCCGGTTCTAATAACCGGTTTTTCGGTTTTTATAAATCGCTTTATATTGCTTATATCTGACAATGTTTGTACACAGAGAGCGTTATCTCCACGATATTAAAGAATTTTTGCATTACAGTAGATATCGGATATAAGCACATCTCATATAAGAACAAATCGCATATAAGAAAGATTAGCAAAAACACCGAGCCTATTTGCATCTTCTCAGTGTAAAAATTGCTTCATATAAGAAAAACACGTATAAGAAAAACACTGATATAAGAAATGTTTGTCAAACACCAAAGCTGACAAACGTATTTGAAATGGTTTCATATAAGAAAGTATTTAAGATTGTTGTCAAACTGTGAACTGATTTTATTTTATAGTAATTAAACGTGCTAAAGTCCCAAAACTTATTTAACAAATTGTGAAAAGCAATCTGATGTAGGCGTGTCCCTATCCGGATTTCATTCCTGCCCAAGGAAACCTTCAGGGGACTTTGTTATTATAATTTCTAGAGATATTTGTTATGTTAAATCACAAACTCAATGAGAATTTCTTGTCCTCGTCTAGGAGCGAGATTCAAAATTTAAAATATCAAAGAAAAAACAAAAACAACACAAAATATTGTCACAATTGGCTTTGTCATCTTCCAAATACTACTCTGTTTTTTTGACAGACCTAGCAATGTAGTGACGTTTATTCAAGTAAATCGACAATAGAAAATCATATGTTTTCTATTAGTGTCAGTTACATTTAAATTTGCACAAGCACCTGCATATTTGTTATTTTGTTTTTGAATTGTTTTGTTTAATAAAATGTTTTTCTTTAAAACTTTTTTTTACTTTTCATTTAAACATTTTAATTTTAGAGAATATATTCGTATAAGAAACAACTTTCTTATATCCGATATTTTCATATAAGAAAAAATCGCATATAAGAAAGAAATCTCTGGCTTTTTTTGAGTTTCTTATATCCGATATCTACTGTAATACAATGCAGTTGCACTGGAACTCGTATATTGAAACTTCTCATTAAGTTAATGGAAGCTTTTAGAAAATGTCATGAAAACTGTCATTTAACTTATTAAAGGTTATATTCACTTTTTCAAAAGTTTCATTAAAAAACTAGTTTCATAAAAAGTGCGAAGCTTTTCATTAATTTTATGAATTAATTTTTCGTTCACTATGTGTACAAACGTTTCATAAAATTAGTGAAAATTTTCATTATTTTTCGTCCTCAAAAATTCTGTCTGTCAAATTTTAAAAAGTTACTAAAATTTTAAATGTCGACATTTAAAACTACAATAAAAAGGCACCTTAGAAAGGCTAAAGAGCTTTTTTTGTTCGTTTCTAAATAAAATTAGTCGTAAATTAAAAATAATGTAAAATAACAGAGTGAGAAAAAAAATGCCTAACGCTTTGCGATTGAGGGCCTAAAATCGAAGTTATTTAAATTTTCAAGATGTCGATAGTATTATACTACGTTTCCATTGAAAGTGTTTCGCACGTGTTTTAAAATTAAACATGTTCTGAAAAATAAAATCTCGAAAATTATTTTCTTTTATAAAATCATATAATATTGTAAATTTCTGAATTAAGTTAATATATAAATCTGAATTAATTTAATATATAAATCTGAAGTTAATGTATACAAAGAAAAAATTATGGGCCAAAAATATCTAATTAATCGATTGTTTAATATCAATGGCAATTTAAACAATTTTTTTAATTGATTAAATTAAAACATTTATTGAATTTTCTAATATGTCCATACAGTGTTGACAACATATAAACAAAATTTTTAAAAATTTGCCAAACTATTTTTTTTTTTTTATTTTATTTAGATTAAATAATTAAACAAAGGTTTAATTATATCAATATATTATTTAATTTGTAAATAAAAAGAAAAAAAATCGCAAATGATTAACTTTTAATAAGTTGAATAGTTTACCGATTTCAAATACACGCAAAATCGTAGTTATTTCACTAGAGTTTGCAACACTCTTTTTGTTGAGATATTCGTGTACGCACGAAAACTTAATTTAGTTTCGTGTTTTATCTGTGGTAATAAAAGTGCACATGTAGATTTAAATAAAACTTATCGAAAAAGGACAATTAAACTATTATTTTTGTAAATAATTAAATTTTCAATAAGTATAAGTGTCATTAAACTATCATTTTAAAGTTGTGTGTGATTTTTTTAAGAAAGCAATTCAATTACAAGAAAAAGTTCAAGACAAGCAAAACAAAAATTTTTTCTTTACTTTTATTTGTTCTCTTATAATACATTTTTATATTAAAAAGCTTTAATTTTATTATAAATAAAATGTCAATTTAATTTACAAACCTACATTTCTTTTTTATTTAATGGGGGGGGGGGGGGGGGGCATATAACAAAAATAAAAAATACGAGTTTTCAATTAAAACTAACATTGTTTTCTTCTCAAGTTTCAATTAAAGTTGTAATCAATTTAACGTAACTTTTTAATTGAGGTTGTAAAGAAAAACAATAACTCTTTTAATTGATATTATTATTGTTTTAATTGAAAGAGTTTTAATAAACTGTCTGCAATTTTTTTTTAGTTAATACTATCATTTCAGTGGTAGGTGCAAAATCAATTAAAATATTAATTGATTCAATAAAATTTTTAATTGAAACCCGTTTTTAGTTTTTTCTGTGTAAATCTCTAATAAAAAAATATATTTTTGACAATTTTTTTAATAGTTTCGAGACATTTTACTGGTTTATGTACAGCTGAAGCTTCCAAATGCCGGAACCCCTAGTTGTTACTGTAAGAGATAAGGAAGCATTAATTGATGTCAGTTTGTACCTTTGAGATTATAGATTTAAAGTATATAATTTAATTAAAACTCCTGCAATTTTAGAAGAAGTTTCATTAAAAAACACTAATAAAAAATTCATAAAAAGAGCACATATATTCTACTCCAAATATCGCTTAAACAGCACTACACTTCTAAATACTTCAAATGTAGTTTTGAAGTGCTAGAATTCTAGATTACATTGCTGCTTAAACCATAAAGATCGGATGAAAATTTTATTTTTGGCGAATTTTTAAAACCACCAGTCATTTTAACTGGTTTTAAGCAGAGTAAAACAATTCAATCATTTTTGTGTTAATAATAAGCTAGTTCTGACAAAAATTGATAAATAATATCTTCCAGTAAGGTTTTCCTAAATATTTCCAATAATTGTTTTTAAGTTTCCCCCTAATAAGTCAACTTCCAAGTATTTCACATATGCATCAGTCATTTTGACTGATTTTGAGCAGCCTAGGTATAAATCGATAATAATGAGTTAGGGCTGACAAAAACCGATAAAAAATATTTATCACTAATGTTTTCCTAAATATTTCCTATAATTGATTTTAAGTTCCGCCCTAATATCTCAACTTCCAAGTATTTCACATGTGCATGACAATCTTTATACTGCATTTTCATTAAAGACCACTTTCGAATCATGAAGAGTAGATGTGAATAAGGATATACAGACCATATTTTGGGAATCGCGCTTTTTTTTTTCAATAATATAATAGAACTAAATAGTACATTTACAAATACTTGGGTAAAAATTATTAAATTTTTTTGCGTTTTTATCTAAAAAAAAAAATTACTTTAAAAGTTAAATTTTCAGTAGCAAAGTTAACATCCTAAAGTTGTATTTTTATTTTTCAAATTTGCAAAAATTTCGTTATTGTAAGTGATATTAGTATTTAAAGTAAGAACATTAAAAAGGACATATATCCAAAATAAAAAAGGTTTAAAAATATATTATAAAATCTATACTTGAATGTGATCGTCAAGGGGTTAAGAGAGCATTATGAGTAAAGCTTAAATTCATCGCATTCTATTTATTTGTTAATATTACATTACTGACTATTAAAATCAACTAACTACTGATACATTTATATTTTATCCTTCCATTTCTTATAAAAACATGTCCCTGGTGTTCCTGAAACTTTTCTAGCCAATAAATAATGTTGTTCTTTTCGTCAAAATCGAATAAAACATACCGTACCAAATTACGATTTTGCAAAATGATATTATTCAATAGGTTAACCGTTACTCGATTAATCGATGAATTTTATTCAAACAATTGTTCGAGTACATTAAAATTGCCAATTTGGAGTAAGAAATAACTCAAACAGTTATGGTCGAATAATCGAGTTAATCGATTAAATCAAAATATATTCTATTTCAATTTATATTTAACAAAAAGGCTTAAATTTTTTAGTTTTTTTTTTTAACAAGTGTGAAAATAAAAAGGAGAAAAAAAGCGGGTATTATGTATCTACCAAAGGTAGAGCTAGCACATAACAAACAAGTTTTCAATTTATTTTTGATCAATGGTGATAATCTTTAACTTCGAGCTCATACATTAGTTCTCATTTAGTGAAAAAACTAGTTTATATGAATGTTTGATGTTTAGCTTGGGATTGTCACTTTTTTCAAAACGTGTTCTGATGATGGGAACCTGGAAAATTCCCCAAATAGATCTATCAACACATTCCTGAAAGTGGTCAATTAATAAATTTTAAAAACAAAAACTAGGACAATATCCTAATAAAGAAATATAGAGTATGACCTCGAACTTAATAAAGCCTCGAACTTAATAATAATATAAATATAAAGCAATGTACCAGTTACCGTTTTAATTTTCATATTATAGTTGTTCAATAGGGCTATAACTTCTTTACATGTCAACACGGTATGCACAATACTTTACTCAAATGAAGGGTCGAAACTATAAAACTAATTTACACCAGAAGGCCCGATTTCCAGAAATTAAGCGAAACTTTAAAATACCTGTTAAAATTTTTTTGAAAGATTCGAATTGTAGTTACGCATATACTGCTATACCTTCCCAGCAAAAAATTCTAAAAAGGTAATTAGGTTTGTAATCAAGTATTTGGGTTAGAACTCATTCCTTACTAGATTTCCTTACTCGAATCTTTTATCAGGGCGTGAGACTAAATAATTGATTCTTTAGAAATGATTATTTTTTATTGAAGAACTATTTACTTTATATTTTTAAGAACTACATACAGTTTTTAATAAAGAAAACTACAAAGTACTCACACAATAACAAAAAATAAGAAGTACTTAAATTTTAAAAAAAAAAGAAGTAGATCCATATTAAAAATAATAATTATTTCCATTAAACCATTTGTAACTAGTTACAATTTAAAAAAGAAGTACTTCTATTAGTGTTTTTGGAATTAATTAACTTATGTATTTGAGAAATAGTTCTTTTTTTTAAAAATTATTAACTCACGTGATTTAAAAAGTAATTACACCTACATATGTATATTTATTTTTTGTAATCATTTTTATTAAAAAATTATATTATCTATAATATAAAAAAATAACATAAAAGATTCTTAAAATCAATTCAATTGGCATATGCTGTATATATATAGTAAAATCCAAATAACTGGTTACAGAACAGCTTATACAGTATTATAACAGGTTCTAATTTCTGTTCTGAAACTGGTTCTTTTTATATGGAGTTTGTCCAATTTGCAATAGGTTCTTTACTTCCAAACAAGAACAGGTTGCCGGTTCTAGAACCAGTTATAGAACTGGTTCTGGGACAGTAACACATTACATTTCGACTCCCAGGAACTTGTTATGAACCGGTTCCATGTAACCGGTGGTAAAAGAAGTTGTTCTAAAATAGGTTCAGATGTAATCTGTTCCAAAAAATTTTGCTGGGTTATACTGTATTATAACAGGTTCTAATTTCGGTTCTGCAACTGGTTCTTTTTATATGGAGTTTGTCCTATTTGCAATAGGTTCTTTACCTCCAAACAAGAACAGGTTGCTTTAGAACCGGTTCTAGAACCAGTTATAGAACTGGTTCTGGGACAGTAACACCTTACATTTCGACTCCCAGGGACCTGTTCTAGAACCGGTTCCATGCAACCGGTGGTAAAAGAAGTTGTTCTAGAACAGGTTCAGAGGTAATCTGTTCCAAAAAATTTTGCTGGGTAAAGTTAAAAATAAATCTAGTTTTAGGTTCTAATTATTGAATTTAATTATTTAATTAAAAACTTTTATAAAAAATATAAAAAAAAAATAACAAAAGTAATAAAACATAAAAACACAAATGATATACAAATATATTTCGTTTTAGGTACAGCAATAGAGAAAATAAAATCAATTCAATTGACAAATACTGCACTCTCAATATTTTTTTCTTTTAAAACAAAAGCAGATGACTATTGCTTTAATAATTTAACTTTTCCATTAAAAATAATATTTTTTGCTTTTACAACTTTGTTTAAATAAGTGAAAAATTATTTAATATTCCGTTTATCGAAATTTTAACGAAAAATTTGTTAAAAAATAAATAGTATCAACCTAGCTAATATGTTTGATTTGCTTTATTTTTGTAAATATACGGACGTTGAAAGCTCGTTATAAATTGAAAATAACATAAAAATAATCTCGATGTGTATAAAAACAAAAAACTAAAATAACTGTAAAAAATATTACTTGAGCCAGAGTACAAACTAAAAATTTTTTATATAAATAGAACATTTTTGGTCTTCAAAGCTTAGTAACGTCATGATGCTTGTTAGGAAAAGACCTAACCACGTGCTTGATTACTAAGAAGACAAGAATGGAGCAAAATTGATTATTAATAGGTTTTTTGTTAAAGTTCTGCCTATTATGGAGGCTCTAACTTTTCTAAAACTTCGGGTTCTGATGAGATCTTTAGCCAGATCGAAATACTAGTATCAACCTAGCTAATATGTTTGATTTGCTTTATTTTTGTAAATATACGGAGGTTGAAAGCTCGTTATAAATTGAAAATAAACTTTTTTGTTAGTTGAAAGTACAAAAACAGATATTCCACACACAACAATACTTTAATTCGTAACCCAGTACGGATACGTGCAGGTTTTGTGAATTGGAACCCGAGACCTCTGAGCATGTTCTCTGCAAATGTCCGAGGCTCTCCGACAGGAGGGTGCGTTATTTTGGTGATCGAATAGTGACGCCATCGGACGTTTGGAACTGTTCACCTGGTAGGATAATTGGCTTCGTAGGGAGCCTGAACCTATAGGGTGTATTCGCTGGCAGCACAAAATACCAATTTCTGGTCGCGGTGCATAGTGCCATTATAATCTAATCTAAACCCAGTAAAAAATAGAATCATCCAAAGAGTAATCTTGGAGCGCTCCTTTGCGAGTAATGGATTACTCCATAAAACTCCGGAACTCATTGGATTTTTAACACAGCATGTCCGCAGACACGAGTACTCCTTTTAAGCTCCTTATGGAGTACTCCCTTTGATCTTGAAAATGACGACAGAGGGAGTAATCGTTTTTGTCTCCTAAAAGAGCATAAAGGGAGTAATCGCTTTTGTCTCTTAAAAGAGCAAAAAGGGAGAAAACATTCATATTAAATACAAATTTAGTTATTTTTACAAAAACAGGAAAATATTCATTTATTTTTTAAAATTTTTTCAAAAATGTTATTATTGTTTTTTGTTGGATTCGACGAGGTCGTAGTTTTTGACGAGTAGGTCTGTCGGTAAACAGTTGCCTTACATTTACGAAATGCCAGCTTGAAAGATTTTTAATATTCCGGGTATGTTGGATACGTGTCTTTAAGTGATTCTGCAAGAAAATTAAAGAAAAGATAACACGTAATATATTATTTAAGACATGATATTAAAAATTCAGCTATTACCGAAATAAAACAAGTTAAATAATTTGTATTTGTTTTAGGCTATCATATTTATTGATCCATCCCAATTTAATTTGAGCAAAATATTTTCGGCGATCATTTTGCGTAGTGCTTTTTCAATTTTGATTTTGTCAAACCTCAATTTAATATACGAAATCTGAAATAAATTAAAATAAAAAACAAAGAATTTTGAATACTTGTTTTACTGATTGCATTCAAAAAAACTCAGTCTTACCACTTCTGAATCAGGCTCGGTTTTAATCTTTTTCAACTAGTCGTCTTAAATGACGCTTAGAAACTAAATTTTGACACATTTTTAACAATTTGTTACTATACCCGTACCTTTTCGCTTTTTTTAATAACACGTCTTTCACTTTTTAAAACTAAACTGACTAAATAGAAAAACAAAACGAAAACATCAACAATTAACAGTTATGTCAAAGAAAAAAAAAACAAAACGAACTGATACATCCCTCATTGATCCATTTGGAGCATTAAGCGAGGCATAAGCAACAAAACAAAAAAAAAAGTTTCGATAACTCGCTTATTACTCCAAATGGATGAACAAGTCATTACTCCTTTATTGCTCGATTATGGATTAATCCATATATTTTTTACTGGGAATGTGTATGCCTGTTTGTATGTGTTAAGTATTTCTACAAGTTATGTAGAATATACAAATTACTTAAAAAAAAAAAATTTAAATGTATTTTTTATAAGAGAAAAAAACGAATCTATTTTTAGAAAAACTAAAAAAACGTTAACATACAATAAAAAACACTGACAAAGGTAGTTTAATTTGAAATGAAGTAAAAACCCAAACTAAAACGAAAAGTATATACTACTAAAAATATTCGAAACTTTTTTATATTTTTAAATATACGAAATTCGTGACCCTATCTTTGAAATGTCTTTGGTATTGCAGTTACTAAATTTGGCAATGAGATATGTAAGCAAGTGTGAGCATCACCTTATTTAGGGAATTTGTAATTTTTTCCTGGGATATTATTCTTGATATTTCAAAAAAAAATGCTAATGTTTTTCTAAAGCCGAAGTTATAAAAATTAAAGAAAATAAAGTAAAACAAACTCCTTAATTATAAGGGGTGATTTTTTCGCAACTTTCTTTTTTGCAGCTCAGCTGTTTTTGTGCAACATGCTGCTGTTAAACATGTTAAGTTTTGTCTATAATTTAACCATGAATCGACTTACAAACGAACAACGCTTGCAGGTTATTGAATTTTATTATCAAAATTCATGCTCTGTTAAGAAAGTGCACTTCTTCCAATGTATTGTGTTCTGCGACGAAGCTCATTTCTAGTTGAATGGATACGTGAACAAGCAAAATTGCAGTATTTAGTGTGAAGAGCAGCCAGAAACATTGCATGAACTGCCAATGCATCCCGAAAAATGCACTGTTTGGTGTGGATTATGGGCCGGTGGCATCATTGGACCGTACTTTGTCAAAGACGACGAAGACGATGATTACAATTTTTTTTTTCTCTCAAAATAGAAAAGATGGACTTGAGTGACATGTGGTTTCAACAAGACGGTGCCACATTCCACACAGAAGTCGTAGCAATGGCTAAATTGAGAGGCGAGTTCGGTGAACACTTTATTTCACGTTTGGGGCCGGTCAGTTAGCCGCCTAGATCGTGCGATTTAACGCCTTTAGACTATATTTTGTGGGGCAACGGTTGACGCACTGGAAGCCAATATTGAAAAATTAATTCCTGAGATACCGGCCGATCTGTTGGAGAGAGTATCCCAAAATTGGATCAAGCGTATAAACCATTTGAGCATAGCCGAGGTCAACATTTACATGATATCATCTTTAAACATTGATTTATATAGATCGTTCTATCGACTTAAATAAAGATTTCATACATTTCTCTAAATTTTATGTGTGTGTTTTTTTTTAATCAAATCGGAAAGCTCTTAAAAAATCACCCTTTATATTAATTCAGAAGATCCTTTTTATTTTAAACTAATGCATATTTTTAATTTTGAGAAAATACATTTCGAAACTCTTGATATTGTATTAATTTTGTGTTTTATTGTGTATTTTAAAGGAAAAATTAGTGAATGTTATTTCGAGTTACTCGAGTAATTTTAAAATCTTACTCGATTAATCGAGTAAGTTAAAAACCTCAAATCGAGTTACCCGAGTAATTTGAATACCCTAATAGATATGCAACAAATAGTGTCCGACCGAACAGTTCGGCCAAAAAACTATATTTTGTCGGTTTTTTTATATCTAGAGGCAATGATGACAAATTTTGGTATTGGAAACATGTTTGTTGAGCCAATTTAATTCGATTTGGTGTACAAAATTTAAGAGAAAAGCCGAAGTTTAGCTATAAAGTAAAAAGTTCGGCCGCCGAACTATTTTCGATTTGGCCGAACTTTCTGAGGCCGAAGAGTAAATTCAACATTTTTCCATCCGCCAAATTTGTCCATAATGCTTTAAAATACCGAATACACCCCAAATGCATTTTCTGGCCGAACTGTTCGGTCGGACACTAGCAACAAAATATATATTTAAAAACATCAACGCTTGACCATTTCCTTATTTATTTTCGTCTCCTGAACAATTTACTTTATGGCCAGTATGCCCTTATTCGCATCCGCTCTTCAAATGATATATTTACTTAATACTAAAATTGCATTGTTGATGCATGCATACATGCATGCATATTTGCGGCAGTACATTATTTTAGCCCTTAAAATTCATCCCATTGCAACAATTGCATTTAGGCAATGATGTAACAAATATCAACAGAAACAAATGGAAAAAATTGCCCTTAAATAACGGTAATTTAACGACAGCAAAAAAAAAAAAACAGAACTAGAAGTGATTTAGGAAATGTCACGTACTACTTGTAACATCATATAAAACATCATACAATCGAAGATTAAAGATGTTGCCATAAGGAAAACCGCTAATTGAAGGATGCTGTAGGTTTGTTTACTCTAGATGTTGCTCTAGAAAAATTAATATAAAAGGACATGTTGCATTGAATTTATAAAGAATTACAGTAAAATTTATGAATGTATGCAATTGAAAATGCATTTTTAGAAAAGTAAAACCCATTTATTTGATTACATTAACAAATGAACTTGAGGAGGGTGTCCATATGCAAGGAAATATTTTTATTATGTTTTTATAGTGTGAAATATACAACATAGTCCATGAAATTGTAATGTTAGAATTACGTTTCTCACTAAACGTGGCGATTTTCAAACTCGTTTGACGATTTAATTTTTGAAATGGCGATGGGCGATTTTTGAAGAGAATGCCGAATTTACACATAAAAACCGCTACTGGGAATATATCTTCAGAATATGATGTTTTGCATAAATTATTGAAAAACTTAAAACATTTTACCAGAAAATAAATCATGTATGGGACTAATTAATTGATAGCAATTGTAATGAAACTATTTCATTAGCATTTTTTAATTAATAATTGTTCATGCTCTGATGATATATTTATACTAGTATAAATACTAGTATCAACAGATCGATACTAGTACATGTCAACCTAGCTAATATGTTTGATTTTCTTTATTTATGTTAATATACGGAAACTGAAAGCTCGTTATAAATTAAAAATAACATAAAAATAATCTCGATGTATATAAAAACAAAAAACTAATAAAACTGTAAACAGGTAATGAATTTAATTGATTTCTTTGATTAATGGCAATGATTTTAAATTGCATTACCATTAGTAATGCATCAATTAAAGCAAACAAATTACAATTGACATATAAGATTTACGAAAAATTTTAATGATGTTGAAGGTCGATGAAATCAGGGATCCACAGGTGTATTAAGTAAAAATCATAATACAAATAGGCTAGGTCCGGGAAAGGTTAATTTTTTATGAAACAGCCACGGGATGTCTTAATTATTTCTTTACCCAAATACGACACGTGAAAATACACTTAGAAAATTATGTTGGTAAAGACGACAGCAATTGTAGTCAAAAACAAATGAAATTTCATTTAAAGAAAGGACGACTTACATTTCATTAAATTCAAATAATATTGTCATTTGTTTTTTAATGTTCAAAAAATGACTAACAATTGTAGTAAAAATGAACATTTATTTATTTTTATTTTTTTAAATAACAAAAAACAACTGTAAAAATGAATGTAAAATCATAAAACAGTCATTTGATGTGAGTTGTTTTTTTAAATGAACTACAAGGTTAGTTTAAAATTTTATTTGTTCTAAAAATGACTTACATTTACATTAAAAATAAAGAAACTGTATTACAACCCAAACAACTACATATTTTTAAAACAGAAGTTCCCTGAGTGTACCAATTTAGTCACTCTGATAATATAATGGAACATTGATCGAAAATTTAACGATATGGAATAAAATGGGGAACGATTGTATTCAGAACATTTAACACATTTATATTGTTATATTGTCCGTTTATCGATATCTCGCTTATTTTTCAAGATACAAGCCGTTTTATGAAATGGCCAGTATCTCCGGAACTAAACGAGATAGGACAAAACGGACAAAATTTTTGCTCAACATGAGTATTAGTTAACCCGCAATAATGCAAATAGGCTAGGTCTGAGGAAGATGCCGAGAGATTATTTTTTTATGAAACAGCCACAGGGTGTGAAAATACCAATTTAATCACTTCGATAATATAATGGAAGATTGGTCCATAATGGAACAACAGGGAATTACACATAACACATTTGTATTATCAGAAAGTGTTACGTAAGTTAAGTTTTGCCAACATTTTGTGCGTTTTGTGATATCTCGCTTTGTTCTAGAGATACTAGCCATTTTAAAAAAGTGGAGCATTAATACACAATTATAATTTAAATAGGCTAGATCCAGGAGACATTCCGAGTGATCAGTTTTTATACAACAGTCACTGTTTGATTTATTTTTGTTTTATTTACGTGACCTTATAAATAAACCTACTACGGTAATATAAAGTTAGATCATAGTTCCATTTTGTTTCCCCGTATTCAGTGTTACAATCGATATGAGTACCATTCCTATGTAAAGCAATTTACATCAAATTTGACATCATATGACACACCCTGTTTTAAACATGGCAGTGTTGTATTTTTCGGTGAAAAAACTTCTCGCATATTTATAGAACACCCGCACTGTTGAACAAAAAATGTGTGTCATTTGTGATACGAACGATTTTTTTTAATCCAAAATGTACTATGTACATATATAGGAAAAAAATTACAAAATTATGCTATAAACACATAGACGACTGCAGCTACACGACTACAGCCTGTCAAAAATAAATTACACACGTTTATAAGAAAACGATTATTTTGGCACCAACACAGCTACACGGCTACCCGACTACTTTTGACGCTGTAGTCAACTTAGGATAATTTCTATTTTTGTTGGCTACAAAACAAAAATAGTGTTGACAATAAAACAAAATATGTAACAAATTAGTGCTTAAAAATATTTTACATTGTTAAATACAAAAAACGTCGCAACATTAAATGCTATAATTGCATTAATATTCAAGATTGGTTAGATAAATTTATTTTTATGTTATAATAATGTATTATAAATAAGTAATTGTATTTTTATTCAACTTTATATACGTGTCTACAACCATACATGTTGTTCTATTTTAATAAAGCAAAAAAAAGATGCAATTGGCACTAATGAAATAAAAATTCATTTGTATAAAAAACAGCTGTTTACTATGTTGCTGTCGTTTCCGAAATAATAAGTAGCTGACCGCACGGCGACGTTTGCAATGAACGGCATTTATCGTCGTGTAGATCTGTAGCCTGCTGTGGTCAATGTTTTTATAGCATTACACTAAAGAATTTTTTTTGCATACGATATTACAAGCTAAAATTTATATCAAAAGATTTTGAAAAATTTTAATTAATTTAATGAACTTTTTTTATGATATTATGAAAAAATAATAAAAAAATTTAATGAAAAATTTAACAATATTAATGAATTTTCATTCAGTTAAAGAAATTATTCATTAAATCAATGAATCCATTTTAATGAAATCGATTCATTAATAATATGAAGGAAAATACTTTCAGTGTAATGCTAATGAAATTTCAATGCTAATGAAAAAATCCCTAGTATAATATAAATTAAAATTGCGGAATTTTCACATTGCTTTCAAGATATAAAATTAAAACTGAATATATGTTTTGTTACTCTGCTTTACAAAACTGTTCGGGTATAGATTTTTGTATGTTATAAATTAAACATTAAAGTTTTGATGTTTTGTTGCAGCTCCTTCCTTTCATACAGAGTACAAGAGTTATAGATGAAGCATACAAAATTAAAATGCTCTTGAAGTGCTTCTTAAAATTCTTAAAAGGGAAGTATCCCGATCCGGGCCTGCAGATTTCAATGAGGTTCGGCTATCTTGTAATGAATGCAAGGGACCTGTGTTTTTTTTTTAGCTGCCCAATCTCATGTTTAGCGTTACTAAGTGGGGTCATAAATGACCCCATTTAACGGGTTTTTCGGGTTGATTCGTTCTATTTAAAGTAACTATAGACAAATTTGTTATCAAATGAAAAGTTTTTTTAAGAAACATTTACTGATGCACAAATCACGTCTAAGGACTTTCAAGTATTTTTGTTATTAAAAATGTGTCTTGAGTAACATTAAATTTGGCTTTTTATCAAGGAATTGCAGTTGTATTAAGCTGAAAATAATGCTAACCTATGCTAGCTAAGTAAATTCAAATATAAATTACTGCTAAGTGGGTTTGTTTTTTTTCTCAAAATGCAAGTCAATAACGATTATTGTAGATATTCAAAAGTGAAAAAATTCAAAATAAAAGTGGTTGAACAAAACAGTTTAAGAAAAATTGTCTACGACGAAGTGTTACACCATTACCTTAAGGAACAATTACCACGTAGCACAATATATTCCATATTCAAACGGTTTGAAAATGGAGTGACATCAACCGGGATAAAAAAGAAAGGGGCATAAAATCGTAAGATGGCTAGAAAATTTCGCGTTTCCAAGGAAAGAATTCGCATATAAGAAAATCAATTAGAATTAAATTTAATTGAAAGAAATGCAATTACTAATTACATGTAATTGTAATTGAAAATTTTGAATTGCAAATACATGTAATTTGTAATTGTAATTAAAGTAAAATAATTGAACAAATATGTAATTAATTATATTTTTAACCCCTTAAATTAAATAAAACTACCGATGTGTTTAGAGAATGGTTACCTCTTCTATGTAGAGATCGAAAAAACCGTAATATACATATACGGAAAATGATGAAAATAAATATGAAAATATATAATTCTTCAATTTTGACAATTTGCTAAAAAAAAATGTTAATCTTCCGAAACACTATCGCTGTCATACTACCAATTTAATACCAACTACTGACTTCAGCACTGCTATTACATCTGATTCGGACCGAAATATTTAGGACCAGCGTTATTTAGGATCAATGCTCGGTACCGTTGTTTTCGATTTAGGGTAAGCTTTGTAGTGCAGTGTTATTATTATTTTCATTGTTATTGAAAGCTGTAATTGATAATAATTGTAATTGAATACATTTTTTAAATTAATCTATTTTTAATGTAATGATTACATTTTTCTTATTATTACTTCTTCAAAACAATTTCTTTTTTTAATTACATGGTATATTAATTCACATTTTTCAATCACAAGTGCATGTAATTAGTAATTGAGGGTATTTCAATTACATGTTATTTTTAATTGATATTTTCTCCATCACAATTAAATTTTTTTTGTAATTGAAATTTAGCTTTAGCTTAATTACAATACATGTAATTCTAATTGAGATTTTTTCAATTACAATTACTTGTAATTTGTAATTGAATGCGTAATTAATTACAAAATGTAATGAGTAACGTCCATGTCTGATTGGTACTGGTCTAGTCGACAGCCCATTGTATTTGTAATGTCTGGAGGATAAGAACACGACTTTCATCAGGACCAGACAACTCATTTTGGGAAGTTACATATTGTTTATGACTTCTGTTACTACACCAGACTGATTTTCTCAAGTTTATAAGGAAAACTGCAAAATTCTAGATTGAATCTCCTCCATTTTCTTCTCTTCCGATTTTAATCTCATTTCCTAAGTTTTTTTAATATTTTTTTCTCTAGGATATCGTACAATGTAAAATTTATAGTCTGACCGCCATGGATTGGCCTCTGTACTTGCTTAACCCACCCCGACTTAACAGCAACAAGTCATTTTCAGTTTTCTCTTGGCATTACAATCGACGAAAATATGTTTTGAAAACTTATACAAATAAGGAAGTTATGGACCTATAAAATTCGAAAGCCAGAGTTTTGTAAAAATTTTGTTAAATTTTATTTGGAAATTGTTTTAAATTATTCCTTTATTGGGAATTATATATTAAATTTCTATTAAAATTTCAATTTTACAAGTTTGATATAATTTTTATTCAAAATAAAAATTATGTTTTTTCGATCTTTAATTGTGCAATGAATATGAAAATTATTCAATTTCGAGGCCATACTCTATATTTCTTTATAATCTTTATAATCTATAGAATTTTTGTTTCCAAATTTTTTAATTGGCCACTTTCAAGAATGTGTTGATAGATCTATTTCGGGAATTTTCTAGGTTCCCATCAATGACAATCCCATGCAAGCATTCATATAAACTAGTTTTCTCACTAAATGAGAACTAATATATGAGCTCGAAGTTAAAGTTTATCACCATTGATCAAAAATAAATTGAAAACTTGTTTGTTATGTGCAAGGTCTACCTTTGGTAGATATTCAATGCACGTTTTTTTTTTGTTTTCTCCTTTCAATTTTAGTTAAAATCTCGGCGTTTTATTATTCACTTGTACAAAAACATTTTGTTTTTTGTATTTGTTGTTCATGTATTTCCAATAAGATTAGAGCAAATGTTCAAAACATGTATGCCATTGGCAATTACATTTTCAATTCAATTTTCCTCTTAGAAAAGGTTAGATTTTAAGCCTTTTAATATTAGTAAATATAAATATGCACAAATGTTTGTACTAAGGCAACCACTTTTAATTTAATTGAAATAGGCTTCCCGCATTTTCATACTTTTTTCTCAATATATATATATATTTTTTTTTCGCTTTCTATATTTGTTTATGTACTTATTTTGGTTTTATGGTGTAAAAGTCATCAGTGAATGTGTATTGTATGTATGTTTGCCAATATGTGTGTAATCTTACCCCAATTGTAAACAATGTCTACTCGTATGTATTGAATTTTATTGATATTTTGATTGCCCTAAAATTCGGTTGTATATCAGGGGGTGAGTGTTTGATAAAAATGTGTTAAGTAGATAGCAAACTTGTTGATTAGATAAACCACATGCCAAATTTACAGCAAAATAGGAAAGCAGTTCATACATTATTATCACCTACATATACTTACATACATAAAACAACCGTACGTTCAACGATTAACCCCCTTTTTTTTAAACCAGAAAAACATTATTTTCTTCTCATTTAATTTTATTTAATACATTTTCTGTTAAATGGAAATGTGTTCAAAGCTTATTTTGAATTCAAATGATATTGATCCTTTAAAATCCATATACACACACAGAAAACAGTTTTGTAGTTGCAACCGAATTTTTTGCCAACCGAATTTTTGTGGTTCCACGTACTATCAATATTATTCAATTTAATACTGTTGTAACAACCGACATTTATTTACAAATTTCAAATTTTTATTGTAACAAATAAATATTTTGTGTTTATGGACAAAAAGTTATTTTTTTAATAAAAAAATTGTATGCCTCGAACTAGGCTCGAACCGGCGATCTAACGTTTGTCAGGCAATTACTTTACCTCTAGCCTAAACCCAATTTAATTTTTTTTTAAATTTCAGCCTTGAATATTTTCTTGTTTCAAATTTAAACAATTGTCCAAAAATAGATTTGTATGTACAATAGAAATTCGGTTGGTAATCTCAATATTTTATTAGAGTTACCAAAACTTTAAAATAAATTTAAATTATGTTATTAATAAAAAAAATCTTCTCCGCGAACTGGGCTCGAACCGGCGACCTTCTGCTTGTCAGGCAATTACTTTACCTCTAGCCTAAAAAAATTTCTACCTTGAATATTTTTTTTTCTTCCAAGTTTAAATAATAATGTCTAAAAATAGATTTGTATGTACAACAGAAATTGGGTTGACAATCTTAATATTTTATTAGAGTTTGCAAAACTATTAAAAAACTGTATATTATTTTAAAATTGGTAACGAAAACTTTTTTTTATATAGAGTGATTGTTTTTTTGCAGACGAAACTAATATTCGATTTTAACTGCAAATATTTTATTCAAGGGATAAAATCTCCAAAAACGTGGTTGGTTGTTGGTATTAAAGGTAATGTAGAAGATAAAATTTTTTCAATATTGATAGTTTGAATGATGTGACTGTGTATTAGTTAATTTTATATATTTTCTGTTTACAATATAGTTTAATGATTCTGATGATGAATTTTAAGTACTTACAACTAAAATTATTGAATAATGATTAAATTTCGTTGGTTGCAATAGAACTCCAACCAATTTATTCTGTGTGTGCATAATTTAATATTTAAGTAATCAAAGAAATTCACTACACTTTAAAAATTAAACGAATGTTTCCTAATGTGGTCCACCCCCTGGTACTTATTTGGGCTTTACAGTGAGAGAATTATCTGCATGTTATCAATGAATTTTAAGCATTAGATCTATGAATTGTCACTGGAACTCGTCAATTGAAACTTTCCATAAAAATAATGCAACTTTTTATAAAATGTAATAAAAAAGTTCATATTATTTATTAAAAATTTTATACGTCTAATGAAAAAGTTTCATTAAAAAAAGTTTCATTAAAACTATGAAGCCTTTTCATAAAGTTTAAGAAATTTTTCATTTACATTGTGAAGAAAACTTCATTAGTTTAGTGAAAAAATTTAATAAAAACTCGTCCAAGGAATTATCTCTGAGTACATATAAAAAAACTAACAAGGAAACTACACAAAGATGAGTACACAGATTTGTATACTCGAGAAAACAATCATTTTGATACCCATATTGCACATGCTGTAGGCTTAGGGTTGCCACATGTTTGAAATATTTTAAATGTGGGGTATAAAAACTCCTCGGGAAAATTCATGTTAAAGCCGAACGATAGTAAATTTTAAGAGAGCCTAAACAGCCTCTCGATTAAATTAAATAAGCATTATTACATGTTAATTTGAACTCAACCCAACAATTACTTCTCATATGTAGTATTCGAAAAAATAGTTGTTAAAATAACAAAAATATTCGGACATGCACGGACATGTTTTACACACCAGTGGATGTGTCTTAAAAATACCTTCCGTTTGATTTGCCTATAGTTTAATAACTTATATATTTAAAAACCCTTAACGTTCGTAATATTTGACCCTAAACTTGAGATTGCGCACCTAAATAACTAAATTACGTGTCTAAAATTTGTTTGTCCTTTACAACATATCTTAGTTTCACTGAAATCTGATGATTCACCACGGATTAGTTTCCTTGTAAGTGCAATATTCCAAGTACGTCAGCATATAGGCCAACTTCTTGAGCATTTTAAAAAAGTTAAACATTTAACAAATTGTTAAGTTTTCTTTGATTTGATTTTCTTTTATTTTATTTTTCTTAGTTTAAACTAGCTTAAGCTCATTTATTTATTAATTATTTATTTCCAATATTTCGTCT
Organism: Delia radicum; assembly: GCA_021234595.1. Taxonomy (NCBI): domain Eukaryota; kingdom Metazoa; phylum Arthropoda; class Insecta; order Diptera; family Anthomyiidae; genus Delia; species Delia radicum. The sequence continues at coordinate 194,497,589 of CM037854.1, forward strand.
CCACATTGGGTGACTTCTTCAGGGAACAAATATTACAATATGAAAAACTTGTTTTAATAATGATAACATTATATACATATGAATTAAGTCGCAATCGTGAAATGTTTTGTATATTTTAAGGCGCAATTAATCTTTTTCTATTCGATTTATAATTCGTGAATACTTTTTGTTGTCTATTTTAAGGCGTAATGGAAAACATTTGGTTGTTGTATTTAAAACCCCAATTAAGCGTATTTTTTTAGTCTATATTGTGGCGCAGTGTTGACATATTCTTCAGGTTATTTTTAATGAAACATTTTAGATTTTTTGCATACTTGGAGCGGAATAAAGTTATTTCAAAAATATTTTTAGACGCAGTCGATGATTTATGTTTTGAATATTTTAACAAATTTTTAGAACAACTAAAAAGGTCCACATATTGGCACATGTATGGGTGGCCATTCTTACTGATTTTATCAGTACATGTACTGATTTCTGGTTACTTGTATAGAATTGTCAAATATTCGACTTATTTAAAAAACCGGGTTTTGAATACTTAAAAAAGCAGTATTTTTTAAAAATCGGTTTTCGTTTTTTTTTTTTTAATTCAATCCGGTTTTTTTGGTTTTTATAAATTGCTTTGTATTGCTTATATCTGACAATGTTTGTACACAGAGAGAATTATCTTTATGATATTAATGCATTCTGGTATCAATGCAATGAAGTTGCAGTGGAAATCCTAAATTCGTAAATTCTCATAAAGTTAATGCAAGTTTTCATAAAATGTTATGAAAACTGTGTTGATTAAAGGTTTTTTCACTTTGTCTAAAATTTTAAATTTCGACACTTAAAACTACAGTAAAATTGCTATTTAAAAAGGCAAGGGAGCCTTTTTTTGTTCGTTTCTAAATAAAATTGGTGGTAAATTAAAAAGATTGTAAAATAACAGGATGAGAAAAAAATGCATAACGCCTTGCGATTGTTTTAATTATTATTAAAGTTTACAAGAAATCGATAGTATTAAACCCTTTCGCCTAAACTTATTTTTAACAAAATTAAAGTAGTACAAGTATATTTGGTTAACATGGAGGATCGTATACCGGAACACCCATCGATTTGTATTAAATAAGGAGTTGTGAACTTAAAAACTAAATTGTCTAAATCACTAAAAAAATTCAAAAATTCTCACATTTTCTCACAACATAGTTGTGAATCTCTTTTAAATCTGGTAGTTACTCAATGGAAAACAGAAATTACAAATAAAAAATGTGTGGTAGCAGTTTTCTTAGATTTGAAACGAGCATTTGAGACGGTTAATAGAGGAATATTATTGGATAAACTTCAAAAATATGGCATTAAAGGAGTGGAACTAAAGTGGTTTAATAGTTATTTAGAAAATAGAACCCAAAGAACAAAATGTGGTCAGTATATATCAACAACTGAAGATGTTAACATAGGTGTACCTCAGGGTGCAGTTTTAGGAACCTTACTGTTTCTAATATACATAAACGACTTGGAAAAAATATTTAAAAAATCTAAAGTAAATCTAAAAAAAAAAAAAAAAAATTTTTATATAAATACAACATTTTTGGTCTTCAAAGTTTAGTAACGTCATGATGCTTGTTAGGAAAAGACCTAACCACGTGGTTGATTACTAAGAAGACAAGAATGGAGCAAAATTGATTATTAATAGGTTTTTTGTTAAAGTTCTGCCTATTATATAGGCTCTAGCTTTTCTAAAACTTCGGGTTCTGATGAGATCTTAGCCAGATCGAAATACTAGTATCAACCTAGCTAATATGTTTGATTTGCTTTATTTTTGTAAATATACGGAGGTTGAAAGCTCGTTATAAATTGAAAATAACTAAAGTATGTATGTTTGCGGATGATGCAGTTATTTATATAAGCGGTAGAAATCCTGAGGAATGTGTGAGAATCGTTAATTCCGAATTAGAGGAGGTGGTGAAGTATTTAAATATGAACAAATTAAAACTTAATACGAATAAAACAAAAGCTATGAATATTAATGGAGAGACGGATGAAAATATAAGTATTAACGGTGTGACAATAGAACAAGTTGCTGAAATTAAATATCTGGGCGTTATAATAGACAAAAATCTTAAGTTTGATCTGCATTATAATTATATTTGCAAAAAGATTTCTAAAAAAATTGGTTTTCTAAGAAGAATCCGAAATAGAATTTCAACATTTACAGCTATTAACATATATAATACAACCGTTAAACCTCACTTTGAATATTGTTCAACACTGTTATTCCTTGGTAGTCAAGAGATGAAGATAAGACTGCAAAATCTTCAAAATAAAGGCATGCGATGTATTTTACGGGAACACGCGCGATCTCATCAAAATGATATGTTACAAAAATTGCAGTGGCTATCGGTCAATCAAAGACTGGTAATGAATGTTTTAATTTGCATATTCAAAATGAAGAATGGATTGTTGCCAAACTACATGCAAAAACAATTAACATACGTAGCGGATGTTCAACCGTACAATCTGCGTAATGTAGGTGATTTTAGGCTCGATTTTTGTAGAACAAATTTTTGCCAAAACTTATTATTTTATAATGGTCTCAAAATTTATAACAAAATCCCTTTACAATTAAAAATTGAAAATAACTTTTATATTTTTAAAAGAGAAATTGTTTTTTATATAAAAAGATTATATTAATGTAATAAAATCCATAGATATATATTTTTTGTATATTAATAGCTTAAGGCTAAAAAAAAAAAAAAAAAAAAAAAAAAAAAATTAGTGGGTGGGAAATCTTTTCGAGCTAAATCTTTTAGGTTGCATTTACTTTATGTTCGAAATCCAGTTTAAACTAGATTTGGACATCTATTTCATGCATCAAAAAGTAAAAATAAAAACTAATGTTTTATCAGTAAAAATCATTTTAAGTCACAAGATCTTTACAAAAGCAACTAAAAGCTCCAAAATCTGAAGAAAAAGTTTTTTAAGCTCAAATTCGAAAAATTAAAAACAAAATCACAAAAGATAATAAGTAAAAAAAACAAAACAAATTTGTCTCACAATATTTTGTACTTGCTGACATTTAAAATTGACAAAACTCATGCAAAGTAATCCATTAAAGCGTATATTCGAAAATTTCGAATAATTCGGTTTTAAAAAAACGGAAAAATAGAAAAAAAAACCGGATTATTGAATAATTTGGAAACTGGTTTTAACAACTCTACTGATGAAAAAATAATCAGATATAAGCAGGGGAAAAAGACTTAGATCATTTAGATACAAAAGCTTAATTTCTGAGTGGCATTTCTACATATTCGCAGTATCTCTCTGGAATTCTATATCCCACAGCTCTCAACTTTTAAGTAACGCACGAAAATTTAAAGAAAATATTTTTAAACTGTTTTCGGCATAAGAAAATCAAACATAATTATTTGATAAATTAAATTATTTAAATTTATTTAAATTTTTTATTTAATTTTTTTTTTGTTTTGTTCATCTTGTTTAATTTAAATGGTTTTTTGTTTTCCATATAAAAATTGTAATTAGTTATTAAGTTATTAATTAATGATCTTATAATTTTTCAAATCATCAGTTCCATACTGCAAAATAAGACTTTTAGTCTTGTGTATGGAGCAATTCAAATAAATAAATAAATCGTGTACTGATTTGTATTGATCTTAAAAAGTTTGTAAAAAAAATTATATTTCTTAAATAAATAAGTTCTAAGAACTTGCTAGAACTGATTAAACCATGGTTTAATTATAATGGTTGACCGATTGATGTATGTTTGGTTGCCATAACAACTTTTTTGACAACTTTCAGAACAATACTATTTACGAAAATATTAAGGGGTTTACTAGCTTTAGGTATTTATTTTTTTTATTTTATCGAAAATCGGGTGGCACTGTGCAGCCTTATTGGGTGGACCGATTTTCATTCGGTTTCTTTTGTTTTGTAGAGGACTAAAAAATTAGAGCATTTTTAAATTTTTGAACGGTATTTTTTCGAAATATAAAAAAACAATGATTTTTTGGGTGTTTTTTTAGTTTTTGAGTTTACCCTCGTAGCATTTTAATGCAAATCAAAAATTTTAAAATCCGGCTACGTTAGGGACTAAAGAATTTATTCGTGCGTAAAAAAAAATAAAAAACTTTTTCTCAGGGGTCCACGATGGCACCCGATTTTGCCTTTAAAAAAAGGGTCTATGAAGTGGTTAACAGGGTTGCCATGGCTGTCCCAATTCTAAATAACAATTTTTAGAATAATGTCTACTATTGTGTTTTTCTATCACAAAAAGAAATGTTTGTATGAGCCATTTATTTATTTCTTTATAACTCCTTAAAAATTTTCGTTATTATTGATTCAAAAAGCTAGTAAGCCCCTTAAATTGAATAAGAACATTTTTATCGGCATATATGTCCCAAATACACACTAAACTTAAAAATTCTAATAAATGAAAATGAAAATTATTCAAGTTCGAGGCCATACTCTATATTTCTTTATTAGGATATTGTCCTAACAAATAATCTATAGAGTTTTTGCTGTAAAAAAATTTCTTGAAATCTCAAAGTATTTATGTGGGAAAGCCCTTTAAAAACAAAGATTATTTAGTTTTAATTATTTTATTCATTAAAATTTACTGATTCAGAATTTTTTATATAAATTTGGGTATTTTTCCTAATTTCGGAATAATTTTGTAGGTAAAATTACAGTTAATATAAATGTTTATTTCGGAAGAGTAAATTCGCTGTGTTTTAAGAATTTTATTTTTACTGATTTCATTTCCGAAAAAAATGGTCACCCCAAACATGTAAGTGGACCTAAATTAAAAAATGTGAAAAGCATATCAAATTGTTAGAGAATTAAGCAAAATCGCAAGGAAATTGTATTTAAATTTATTTTAATTTTGCTTATTAGCCCTTTGACGACGAATGGTTGATAAATGTCACATTTTAATTTTTTTGTTGTATTAACTACAATTTTTAATCATTTGGTAGTATATGGTGTAAGCCATCAAGTTTCAGGAAACATTGCGATATTTTGAATTGATCGATAATATCTTCTTCAAGGCACAGACACAATATGGGACATATACAAGGTGGCGCAAAAGTAATCCTCCTATCAGAAAATGCTATAAATTTTGCGATTGGCCCCTAATGTCAGTTCTGTTTTGACATTTGTGTAGTAAACACATGCGATATACACGTTAATAAACAATGTTACGCTACACTGCTCCAGAACGCGGAATATTGGTGACTATTTATTTGACCAATAATCGGTCGGTGACTTTGGCACAACGTGAATTTCGTCGCAGATTTCCTGGCCGTCCAACGCTTACTGGTGAAACACTGCGACGTTTAGCCGCTCGCCTCGAAGAAACTGTCACAACACGAGATGCTGCCAGGCGTGGCAGACCCCGGAGTAGCCGTTCTGCAGAGAATATTGCTGCTGTAGCCGAGGATGTCATGGAAGCACCGTCGACATCGACCAGACGACGTGCCACGCAAATGGGTATCAGTCGACGGTCTTTACAGCGAAATTTGGTACAAGGTTTGAAGATGTTCCGTACAAAGTCCAGACGGTGCATCAGCTGTTAGCTGCTGACCGCCAATCGCGTGTAACATACGCTCAAGCCATCCTTAATCACCACCAAGAGGAAGATGATTTTTCATCAAAAATAATCATGAGTGATGAGGCCCATTTCCATCTTAGCGGGTACGTAAATAAGTCGCGGGTTTATGTCAACAAGCCTCAGACTCTTGCAGCTCTTAAAGACAATATCCGTCAAGAATGTGAGGACCTATCGCCGGAAGTTTTGGCCAAAGTGATGGAAAATGCCATAAAAAGGGCTCAAATGACAATCAACTGTCGCGGCGGCCATTTACATGACGTCATATTCTCGACTTGATGTAAAAAAAATTAAAATACCAAATAAAAATAATCCACAAGAATAATCAAAGTTTTTCATTTTTTTTTTTTTAATTACAGCCGAAAAACATCGGAAGGTTATTTTTGCGCCACCTTGTATATATCCTATTGGAGATCCAAGATATAAATCAGATGTCGTCAAAAATCAATCAAAATGTCGTTAACATTTTTTTTTTTTTGCAATTTCCTCTATCATAGAATACATGGGATATCTATATAACATTGGTCGTCAACGGTTAAAATTAGAGAAGTAATCTTGTTTACGTCATATGACACATATTTTTGAAATATTTTGATGTGCTAAACACGAATATGTTAAAAAATGTAAAATAGCTTGTAACGTAAATCGAGTATAAAAACCAAAAACTAATAAAACTGTAAAATATGTTACTTGCGCCAGAGTAAAAACTAAGTTCTTTTTATATAAATATCACATTGTTGGTCATCAAAGTTTAGTAACGTCATGATGCTTGTTAGGAAAAGACCATAGCCACGTGTTTCATTACTAAGAAGACAAGAATGGAGTAAAGATCTGCCTATTTTGGAAGCTCTAGCTTTTCTTGAGTTTTTTTTTCAGTTGAGGTTTTTAGCCAGATCAAAATACTAGTATCAACCTAGCTAATATATTTGATTTGCTTTATTTTTGTAAATATATGGAAGTTGAAAGCTCGTTATAAATTATAAATAGTTTAAAATGTTTGCAAAATTATGTATTGCAAGATTAGGTCCTTCCCAAAAATTTAAATTTCTCTAATAGTGTTATTAATATTTATAATGACTCTAATTTTACATGGTGCAGATCTTCTGGAAAAAGTTATTTAAATCCTAATAATTAAAGCTTTAAAATACAAGCATCACGAGTAGAAGAACAACAACTTTGCTTTGGGTTTGAAAAACTTCTCCAATTTTCTGGGTATTTTAAACAAATTCGATTATAAATAAAAAGCAAATTTACATCCTTCGCATTTCTTTGCATAATAATTATATTTTCTATACATATGATTTTTATATAATGTCATAATTAAATTGTATCATTATCCAATTGTATATGGTGGTGTTAATGGTGCTGTTGTATGTGCTACTTTTTATTCACTGTATCGAAACAAAATAAAACTAGAAACAAAGTACTGTGTAATTAAATTGAAGATAATGGGATGTTATGGACAGGACAACAAGTTGTTTGTTTGTGATGTAATAAAATGTACAGTACATGGAAATGAAAAGGAACAAATGTCCTCGTTGGTGTTAAATAGAATCCATTATATTATGATGTTGTTTATAATGAAAATTATGATGCATTATCCATAGAAACAAAATAAAAACCAAATTATACAATACAAATTATGTGGTTGAATATTAAGGATTATAAAAATTATCAAAAGAAAACTTTAACACAAAAAAAGATACTTTAAGGATTTTTAAGAAAATAAAAAACAAAAAACTCATAAAAGAAAATAAATATTGTTTACACTACTTAACGGCAAAAAAAAAATGTCTTTAAAACACATAATTTTAATAGACGTGTAAAGAAAAAACATGGTTGGGATAACCATATTCGAAGGATTTTGGATTTATGATTGCGACAACCAGTAACATGGTTTGTTGTCACAATCATACCCTTATCTATTTCTTAATCATAATATGATAATTAGATAACCATATTATGATTCCCAATTGATCTCAATATTATCATATTATGGTTATGGAAATGTTTATAAATGATCATAGTATGATTCATACATTATTCTAACAGCATTCTGTTGAAGCTGGATTAAAAAAGTTATGCGTGTTTTTCTTTTAAATAGTTAAACCGTATATTTTTTTTTAATAATTTACATATTTATTTTAAAATAATTTTAGTAATCAAATTGTCTTTGCCCTTCCGAATAAGATTTGTATTATTAAGGAGTTATATAAATCATTATTTTGTCGCTATACGATGTTTACATACATTATTTATTTTAGTATCAAAAAAAGCAAAAGTAAAGTTTTTCTTTTTTAGCACAAATCTTATGATTTCATGAAAAAAAAATAATAAAAACATGTGATTACAGCATAAGTATGCATTAAAATATTGTAAAGAATACAACTTCACAATAAACTTATAATGATCATAACATGTGTGTAGCAATCATAATATTTTTTTTTTTTTTTTTTTTTTTTTTTTAAGAGAAGCAAAACTCAGGAAATTCTTCCTATTAATTAATGTGTTGCTTTCTTTGGAAAGGGGATAGTGGAGAGATGAAAGGTGGTGAAAGATGAAGGGCTTCAAACATGGCAACACTGTAATTGCGCGAGTAGATAAGTCTTAGAACAGTTGTTGCTCGCCACCTGATGTAGAGTTGGCGAATTTATTGAAGCTTTTTGTTTCGTAGCCCTGATTCATTATTTTACTTCGGTGGGGTTAAGTGCTATGGGAACACCGAAGGTGTTATAGAGAAACTTTGCTACTCACGGGTCTCTCACTCACTAAGAGAAAAATGCATTAAAAAACCTATTTATATAAAACGTGACCAAATAAATAGAGAAACGGTCAAGCGAGGCAGATATGGACTGAAAACTTTAAACGCGTTTTCTGCAAAGTTGTGTTTTTTGAGTTATGTCAGTCTTTTAGTAAATGGGCGATATAATGATTATGGAAAAGAATTTCGTCATCAGTTATTACCATATTATGATTATTGCAAACATATTACGATTATATCGTACTACACACTTAAATCATGTATTTTGTTTAAATTTTTCTTTCATATTTCTTTAAATTTTCTTTGGTTACAATTTATTTTACGTGAGTATAACAATTTTAGTTAAAAATAAATCACTTTTTTATCAATTTTTATTTAAGTTATAACACTTTTATATATAATAAACAGTAACTTCATTTAAGGAATGCGTGTCAATTTAAATTTTGCATAGGCTCTCATGGTAGACCGGGTTGAGACTACCAAATTACTCCTTATTCCACTAAAAATATCACCCTTACAATGAACACCACTGCGTTGTTTTCTATTTTTCTATTTTTATGTTTTTAGTTTCATATTATTCAATTTGTTCGGACTGACTGCTTCTCACAACTTCTTTTCTCAAAATCTTAAACAGGAATGGCACCAAAACAGCGAAGACGCACATAAAAACAGAGTGATCATCTTATAGTTGGCACAACTATAATATGGCTGTAATTAGAAAGAGGAATGTGATAATAAATACTATATTATTATTGTAGACAAGAGTATAATGTGATAACTGGTATCTAATAAAAAGATATATGTTTACTATAGCATGAAATATGATTGATACAACAATAATTTAATTGATACAACCATTTATGGCTGTAGGAAACATGCAATGTACGCTGCAATGAACGGGCGATTAAGCCGCCGCCGACTGTTTTTGAATCCAGCCGCTGTCGCAAACATTTTGCCACGGTTTCCATCTCGACTGGCTACTTCAAAATGAAAAAAGCTTCTGAAAGATGCGACTACTTTATCTGAAACCTAAAAATAACCTATTCTTTCTAAAATGCATTTGCACTTCTTAATTTATTTGTGCTAGATATTGCTGTTACCTGTAAAATACTAAAAAAAAAAATTAGTAAAATAATGTTAACCTTAAAATAATATAACAATATAACTTGAAATACCGTTAACCTTAAAATACCCTAACAAAATACCATTATACAACACCTATAACCGAATGAAACTGTTGCCAACCCTAAAAATTACAATTTAGAAAAATTTTAGTCAAATGACCACAAACACTACTCCCTCTTTCCTCCTCCCCATAACCTATTTTCCTGATATTAACACAATGCAATGCATTATTAGGGGGCATCCCGGAGTGTTGGTTCAACGTAAAAAAAATAAATAAAAAAATACCGGTAAGATATCATGAAACAAACACCGACATGATTCTACTCAAATAAAAGATAATTTTGTGTAGATTTATATTAAAAACAAAAAGTTTAATGATTTTCCGTTTAACTTTCGAAAAAAGTAAGCAAAAATATACCAAAAAATGGCTTGAATGATGTAAATATAAAAACCGCAGTATATCAAAAACTACAAGTGAAAAAAAAATATTTATTTCAAAGACAGGTTCTGCAAAAAGTTAAAAATTGTTGAGTTGTGTTATTTAGGCATTGCAATTTTATTGGGAGGCATGTTGATGCTGGCAAAGCCGATGCTGCTAATAAGAGCTTAAATACAATAGAATCAAATTGAATTTTATTTAATCTTAAATTTTACTTCTTCTCTCTGATGTTATTGATGATGATGACGCTGGTAAATATTAAGCTACGTATGACACAAAGTGTACACTATGTTTGCAAAGTATTCGGTATTTGAGATACAACTAAATTTTAGTCATTTCGGGTCAAAGTTAAATTACTTCTTTTTCAAAAACCCTCGTAAAATTAACGGCAACAGGAACAGGAATTACTGACAACAGGAAAATGGACTCCATTTAGTGAATGTACTTTTTCATACTTAGCTAAAAAAATTTTTTTTTTTATTATTAATTACAAATTATATAGTACTACAGACCAGTGCCTCTGGTGGGAATCGAACCCACCAACCCCGCACTGATAAGCCAGCACGCTACAAACTAGCCTACTGGGGCGCACTAAAAAAAAATTATAAGCTACACTTTCATTAAAAAAAAAAAATAAAAAACTATAAAAATAAAAAAGTCGTAAGCATTTCAAATCAGTCAGTCGAAGTTGACTGATTTGCAACAAAATATTAAATTTTCTCAAACAAAGTATTTCCTTAATCGAATAATTTAAAATTGAGATTCGTAATATTAAGTTTAAAAATAGCCTCATTTAATTGTCAATCAAAAACGGATTAAAGCCAAAGACCCTTTGGGTGATTTAATCTACTAATGGCAGTGACGCAAAATTTGTTGCACAGTGTTATGAGCTAACGGTCAACTTTACGTTGTATACAGAAAACTACACTAATTTAACAATTTTTTTATATAAATTTTCTATCACAAAATTGACTCCGCTAGTTCTAAATATTTAATCTGAATACATTTAAGTCAGAGTGTAACATTTAGTTATAAATGTATTGGTTGGTTTTTCATATACAAATACAGTCTTAGGAACTGTGAACATACAACCTTAATTCAACAACCATAACATTTGGTCTTTAGAGCTTAAATTTAACGAGAATATTGTAGTGGTGACACCGACAATGTGTGTGAGTGTGTGACAAATATTCACACACACACAAACACACCGAGTCCCAAACGTAATTTTTACGAACTCATTGAACTGCGTGAGTGTGAAAAAATAACAATTTAGATAAACATTGCGTCGCCATAGGTCGCGCCACAGTTAACCCAGAGTGCGTCGTCTATGGAACACTCGCATACACACATTGATATACATTTGGAAAAATGGTAACAAAAGCAACAAATATTTAATAAACCTTAAACATAGAAATAGTCGTAAGTACGAAGTAAGACTAACAGTGGTACGAGTCGTATAAAATATTTAATTAATTTCGTCAAGTTGAGCAAGAAAATCTCTAGTCAGAGACTTTAAACTCAGAAATTAATAAATGTATTACACCCTACAACAAATTAAAATTTTTTTTTTCCTATATGTACGAGAAACTTGAGACAACATACAGTTAAACTGCGTTTTCAGTTTTTCGCCATAATGTAAAAATCCTTTTAAAAGGACTTTTTGGTTTAAATTTTCTCAAAAAGTATTAAAATTTTTGTACTCATTTCAGGATGCCAATATTTGTTTCAAGTGAAAGGTGAGAATCTTGACTATTTTTAAAAAAATATTAGTTATAAGTTTTCGCGAATAAAAATTTCAGAAACGTCCTTTTAAAAATGTAATCCTTGATTATTCTAAATTCGGGACGAACATACAATTGGCGTTGCCCAATTTCACCTAGACTAATGCATATCTTTCCGAGCATTTTGGTAAATAAAGTGAGTAAAATCGGTTGTGCCATTAAAAAGTTATGAGTAAAAATTTGAAGGTGTCTTTAAATGTTGCATGGAAATTGACTAGTGAACAAAATATTTTTTTTAACAGGCTCTAGATGTGAATAATATTTTATTTTTCACCTCAAATTTTTTTACCACATATGTTTTTTTCACCACAAAAATGCTTTTTCAACACATTTTGTTTCGTTTGATAAATAATTTGTTGCCTACTAATTACATAAAGAAGTGTAAAGTAGTGTTCCCAGTGAAAAAAACGCTGCTTACATGCAAGCAGGTTTGTAAGGGAGTAAGCCGAAAAGAATCCCTTACAAACCTGCTTTTTATATGGCGAATTCCCACTTAGAATTATTACTTTTGGGCAAAATACGCGCGGATTTCAGCGCTTATAAAATGCAGAGATTTCATTATTTTCAGTAAAATCATATTTCATAATGAATATACATAATTTATTTTACATAAAATTTTACAGATATTAGTTTTTTATTGTTAAAATTTTTGACGTATAATATAATTATTTTATTTTTATGAACTAATGTTTTGAACTAATGTTTTACTAATATTTTACTAATGTTTTACTAATTTATTTTGGTGAAAAAATCGTGCTGATAAGCACATTAATAGTGTGGACGACAACCAGATTGAAAAATATACGCAGAATCAATTAGATATCGCGACATTCCAAAATGTAGTAGAGACGAGGAAAATGATACTAAAAAGTACTCTTGTAAGACATATAAAAAACTAAACCATGGAGGATTTTTGTATCTGTTTCTCATACAAAATTACGCTAACAATGTAAATACATAAGTGGATTAAAAAAACTTTAATTTTGTGTTGTCACCGGCTTGTCACCGGCTTCTCAAAGTAATTGTCTATTAATTAAAATAAAGACAAAATAAAATATTTAAATTTAATAAACATTAAATGTGAGTTTGTAAACTAAATTTTTATAATGATTATTAATGTAGTGTGGTCAAATTGCAAACAAATATACGTTCAGGTAGACATACTAACACGAAAGACAATGACACACATCTTAGGTTATTTTTTATGTTTCCTTTTTCTTATTGCCAAAAAAAGGGTTGTGTATTTAGATAACCATTGATGAAAGTAGTTGAAAGATAATTTTGTTTGTGTGTATAACTATTTCTATTTATTTTCATATATTAATTTACCTAATGTAGTCAATGTGGGAGTATGAACATTTTTATATTTTGTAACGTATTGTAAATTATTGTTAAAAGAATCACAAAAGAATGTTTAAGATTTTTAGCAAATAAATTAACTAAAATATAACTGTTAAATTTTTTTTCAGTCTACTAATTTTCAGCATTTATTTTATTAACTTTTAGCAAGGATTTTTTAATTTTGAACCAACTAAAGGAAATATTCGATGTGTGGAATAGTTCCGAATATGACAAAAAATGTGTTTTTTTTCATTTTAAGAATGACTCAAAAACTTTAGGGCTTGAAAGAATTTTCAATACAGACTCGGATTCAGAGCGCCAAAGCTATGGGTCCTAAATTTCACGAAATTTTAAATTCATAATTTAACTTTTTTTATGAAAATAATATGAGAATTTCTTAAAAAAATCTAAATATATATCGACCTTATGAAGAGATCACACACTAAGTTTTTGGATATGTTGTACAAGACAATATGATCTATCACCACAAACTGTTTTGTAGTTTTTGAAATATTCCCGAAAAAATTGAGCTTTTGCGTTTTTCCAAACTTTCTGTAAAAATACTTAGTGATTTTCTAAAAGAATAAGAAGATACAATCTTTCATTTGAGAGAAGATTTGTTAAAATCGAATAAAAACTTTAAAAGTTAGAGCAGTTTAAACATGAGTTTTTTTCCAGTTTTGATAAAAGTATCGAACTTTAAGCAGCTATTTAAAGCAAGCTGCACCGAATTTTTAAAAACTCAATATGTACATTATAGGAACGTTATATATCGTTATAATATCGATATAACGTTGAATATCGAATCGCCTATCGCAATCCATAAAATACCGTTATCGATTCAAAACCCTTTCAACTGTCTATCGTAGTCCATAAAATACCGTTACCAAAATAATTGAAATACCGTTATCAGTAAAATACCGTTACCGATATAACTGAAATATAAAAATCCCTAGAATACCGTTATCGCTAAAATACCGTTACCGAAATAATTGAAATATCGATATCCTTAAAGTTACCAAAATAATCTGTATTTTGGTAAAAGGAAATCGCTGTAAATAGATATATTTTCCCTAAGTTTGATCATCAACTAGCCAGTTATAGGAATTCGGCCATAATGGGGCTTAATATATCGGCGTGCATTGGCATTACCTGAATAACTAAACTACCTTACCGAAATGTTTAAAACCCCGTTACCGCTAAAATGCCGTTATCGAAATAAGTAAAATACCGTTAATGCTATAACCCGTTACCGAAATAATTAAAATAATATAGTTACCCCTAAAATACCGTTACCGAAATACAATAAATTAGCGTTACCATTAGCGATACCCGCAACGAATCGGTTAACATTATTTTCAACGACATCCAAAAATTTTGGAATAATATAACTTGCATTAAAAGAACTACTAGTTAAATTGAACTACAGAACCACTGTACAACTGCTGGAACGACCGTATATGTAACACTATGTGTTCTTTTACCAACTTCTTTTGCAAAAGCGGCTGGAATCAAAAGCCGGCATCGGTAATACGGCATTATTAAATGTATAGTATATTCATTCGATTATAAGGGCGCAAACTGTAAACGGTATAATAAGTATAACAATGAGTAACGTTTTGTGTTGCTTTTGTGTCTGTACTGTTATTGCTGGAGTAAAACAACAAATGATGGTGGTTGATGCGACACAAAATCATATTAATATAAATTAACGATGTGGAAAATTTAGTTTAGTAGTGAAAATGTCAAAGCACACAACACTCACTCATATACTGCCACAATGCATCTTATTTTGTCCATCTGTCCATGGTGTTAGTTAGTTAGTTCGTCGGCCCATAGAAGAAGTCCAATGGTAACACGTACGTCAAACATTATTCAATTGAAATTCGCAAAGCTTTTGATGAAAAATGATTATATACGACTGATACATATACAACTCTGAATACAGCCATCGTATATAACACGAAATATGCATACATGTACTATAAGGTGGTCCAAACAAAAAAAAATGGAAATTCGCTATCTCCACAACCCTTAAAATATGTTATAATGAAAAGAAATATGGTCTGGCAAGAAATTATCAAACAAAAAGTTTTGTTTTGTTCTTCTTAGTTTAATCGAGCTTAAGATCATTTATTTATTAACTATTTATTTCCAATATTTGAAAAACTTGCTTTTCAAATTTTAATATTTGTTCCCTGAAGAAGTCAAACAATGTGAAGACGAAATATTGGAAATAAATAATTAATAAATAGATGATCTTAAGCTCGTTTAAACTAAGAAGAATAGAATAAAAGAAGATCAAAGAAAACTTGAACATTTTTAAAAAAAAGTTTTGTTTAGAGGTCGCAGATTGAAATTGAAGTTTCAAAGTTGTACATGTCCTGTTATTTTGTTTAAATTAAAAAAAAAATAATGATAGAAAAAATTAAAAATACTTATTATGATCGCAACACATCAAATTTTAAATATACTCACAATATTTTTTTCTTAAAGACTATTACATATACACTCAAAAAAAATAGTTAGTAAAGTCAGCAAAAAATTTTGCTGAGTCAGCAAAATTGTAGTCACGAGGATGCTTGCAAAAAAGTTGCTAATGTCAGCAAAATCTTTTGCTGAAAATCAGCGAGCAGATTTTTAGCAATAAAATTATTAGATTCAGCAAAAGTTTTGCTAACACTTAGTAGATTAGAAATTAAAATACCCTTGCTAAAAATTAATAAAATTTTTGCTAAATATTAGCAGACTGAAAAAAACTCAAAAAATTTGTAGAAAAATTATACTTTAGTTAAATTATTTGCTGAAAATCATAAAAACATATTTTTGTGATTCTTTCAAAATAATTTGCAATTCGTTACAAAATATAAAAATGTTTATACTCCCGAATTAACGACATGAATTAATGTAATATCTAAAAAAAATAGAAACAATTATATATAACATAAACAAAATTATGTTTCAACTACTTACATCAATGGTTGTCTAAATGATGCTATGTTTTAAAGGAACGCAAATGCTGCAGATAATTATAGAAACGAAACAAAAAAATAACAAAATATAACATATCATACAGTGAACTCTCAAAAACGTGAACTAATTTTTGCAAGGGGTGTTCGCGTTTCTGATTTTGAATATTTTTCTCCTGAAAAATTCTGAAATTCAAACATACATTTTTAGAAAAAATTTATAAATATTCAGACACTTGCCTATAGAAAAATATTAACGCTTTAAGAATATTTTTCGTATTAGAAAGCTTTTTAATTCTGGGACTTTTTTAAATAGACCAAATTCAGAATCTAAGACAATTTTTGCATACCCAAATTATTGATTTTAATACATTTTTGATATTTAACAGCTCTTAATTTCTAATACATTTACTATAAAAATAACTGCTAATTCCATTTAAATTTAATTCTGAACGTTTTAAAACATTTTTTATATAAAAAATTTTTAAATTCGGAGGTACAGGAAAAGATTTAATGAGTTTTTTTGTTCACGTTAGAAAAGGTGTTTACTATAAGAACGTGGTGCAATTATTATTTGGGAATTACCCAAATTACTAAAATATTGAAGAAATAGAAACATTTCTTATAAAAAAAATGTTTTCACGTTTTAAAGCTATTGAACTTTGTTCACGTTTTGGAATAGTCAATGTAAAAAAAGTGTTCATGTTTCTGAGACGTTCATGTTACTGGATGTTCACGTTTCTGCGAGTCCACTGTACAAACCCTTTTTTTGCAATAAGAAAAACGAAACATAAAAATCTAACCAATTATATATGTGTCTTTGTCTTTCGCTTTACTCTGTCTACCTGCTGTATATTTGTTTGCAATTTGACCACACTAGATTACACAAGGGAACAAAATTGAACTTTTTTTGTGTTGATTTGAAATTTATAGCAAATTTTTACTAATTTGAGGTCGCTGATTTCAAATCTGCACTTGGTTTTTCTCTATCAGCTCGACTTTTCGAGATATACCGTTATGTTCAAAATTAAGGCACTTCCGCTACATATATTGGAATAACTTGAAAACGGTTCACCATATTAAATTAAAAAAAAAACCGAAACTCGCAAACAATATTCTCTTTAAGCCGTGCTTACATTGTTTTTAAATTTTCCAAGTAGTTTTAGAGATATAGTTCAAGTTTTGAAAAAAAAAATTAAAACTTTTTAAAAAAAAAAAAAATTTTTTGTTCTTTAAAAATTCCTAAAAAATAAAAATGGGACAAAAATCACAGTTTTGGACTAGAAACAGTTAGTTAAATATATTTCGAATGAAATGAGCTTTATTTCATTGCAATCGGTGCACAACTTTTGATTTTGTTCACGATTTACTGAATTGATATAAATCGCGATTTCCATACAAAAATAACATTTTCTAATGTGTAAGTGTTTGTATGTAATAACCCAATGCGCACAAAAACGGATGCGGATCCGTAATAGAGTTAAAAAACGGAATCAGTGTAATCGCGATTTGACAGTGTAATCGCTAATTGAGTTTTTTTTTTAAGAAAAGGTCATTGTGTGGACCCAGCAAAATCAGTTTTTAATAATTGAGTTTTTTTTATGAAAAGGTCCTTGTGTGGACCCAGCAAAATGAATTTGTAATAAATAAATAAAAAAACAAATACAAAGTGAGTGACAGGCTTTCGTGCGCTTATGTTTTCTTTCAAAATCGTGGGTTAGGCCATTTATTTATTTTTTTGTAAACAAACTTTTTTTAATATTCTATGAATTGTTTTTTATGTTTTTAATGTATTTTACTTTTATATGTTAATTTTAAATGAACTGACTGAATTGTTTTTACTTTACTATCAAATGACTGTGAATTTAATAATAATAATAAAAAAAAATTAAAACAAAAAATTCATCACAATATTAAATCTTTTTTATTAAAACCACGCAGTGGATTCCGTTTTATTAAAATACACGGGTCCGCAACGGATCCTAATATGATGTCCGTAACGAGTCCGTAACGGATCCAAAAAACGGACATAAAATCCGTTTTGGATCCGTTTTTTTAAAGAATTTCTTTCGCTTGCAGATCCAAAACTGATCCGCAACGGATTCCGCTACGGATCCGTTTTATGAAAACAAACGGGTCCGTAACGGATCCTAATATGATGTCCGTAACGAGTCCGCAACGGATCCAAAAAACGGACATAAAATCCGTTTTTGAATCCGTTTTTTCGAGAGGAATTTCTCCCGCTTGCGGATCCGTAACGGATCAGTTACGGATAGAAAATACGAAGATGCGGATCCGTTTGGCACACTGGGAAGTTAGTTTTTTATGATTCTAAGAATTAAAAAAATTAAGTAATAAAAAAAGATTATTTCATTTTTATGGTTGCGGTAGCAAACTCATAACGCCTATAAATTTTATTGTTCCTTTATGACGCCTAGTCAGTTCACAGTCAATTAAAGAGAAAAAAGAAAAGTGCACTTGTTTTTATTGATGTGTGGTTTACCGTTGGTAACGGATCATTTTTTAAAGAAATTCCCCTTAACACATGTGTTCATTCATAAGTGACTGTCAATAAAATTGTGGATATAATTTTTTCTAGGTACTTCAGTACAAAACTACGAAGTATTTATATGGGTTCATTCAACCAATTTTTCTCATTCAACAAGTGTTTACGAAAGCGAAAAGTATGACGACAAAAAATATTAACCTAGAACATTTCATCAGTGAACACAAAAAACTTTTGATTTTTATCCCTTGTTTTATTTATTGAAAACTGTGTTACTTTGAAATATATGTCAAAATTGGGCTATGACTACGTCAAGAAACACCTGTAAAATCAATCCCAACTATTTTTGTAACATATGTGGCGAATACACGTTTATAAAAAATAGAAAAAGTGTGTCAGATTTTATTAAAAAAATTATTTTGACTACTTCGGATTTACCATGGAAACCCGTGACAAGTGCTGGATTCCTAATACTGTATGTAAAAACTGTGTAGAGTATTTAAGGTTATGGGCAAACAAGCAACGGACCCAGTTCAAGTATAAAACACCAATGATCTGGCGGGAACCTTCGAATCATTATGATGATTGTTATTTTTGCGCTGTCAACATAACAGGCATTAATAAAACAAACCGGTCTAAATGGATTTATCCTAACGTGTTGTCTATTACCCAACCAGTCCTGTACTCTAGTGAGGATTCAGAACCACAACCATCTACATCTACACACAATTTTCACGACTTACGACAAAATGTTCCTTCACCAATTTCTGAATGTGGATCAGATTTAGATATTTCTTCTGAACGCGAGCAATTTAATCAGGAGGAGCTTAGTGATTTAGTGAGAGACCTTGGACTCTCTAAAAAAGCATCTGAAATTCTTGCTTCTCGATTAAAGTAAAAAAATCTGTTAACCCAAGGAACAACAATTTCATACTACCGTATGATGGCGGACTATTGCTGGAGCATTAAAAATAATCCCTCTAAACAACATTATTTAAGAAAATCTTATAAAAGAAAATTTTTCGATGAGTTGTAATTACATTGTAATATTTGTGTATTAAAATTTTTTATTTTTCTTTAAAATTCTCTATTTGTGTTAAATTAAAAAGTATAGCTGATAGAAATGAACAAAATCAAAAGTTGTTATTTTTGTATGGAAATCGCGATTTATATCAATTCAGTAAATCGTGAACAAAATCAAAAGTTGTGCACCGATTGCAATGAAATAAAGCTCATTTCATTCGAAATATATTTAACTAACTGTTTCTAGACCAAAACTGTGATTTTTGTCCCATTTTTATTTTTAGGAATTTTTAAAGAACAAAAAACTTTTTTTTTTTTTAAAAATTTTAATTTTTTTTCAAAACTTGAACGATATCTCTAAAACTACTTGGAAAATTTAAAAACAATGTAAGCACGGCTTAAAGAGAATATTGTTTGCGAGTTTCGGTTTTTTTTTTAATTTAATATGGTGAACCGTTTTCAAGTTATTCCAATATATGTAGCGGAAGTGCCTTAATTTTGAACATAACGGTATATCTCGAAAAGTCGAGCTGATAGAAAAAAACCAAGTGCAGATTTGGATTCAGCGTCCCAAATAACCTTAAAAACAATATTCAGTTCTTAATCAACAGAACCATTGTTCCCTTGTGTTATTAATCTCTATAAACATTTGGTTAACAAATACACATTTAATCTTTATTAAATTAAATTAAAATATTTTATTTTGTCTTTTATTTAATAAATAGACAATTTCTTTCACAAGCCGGTGACAACGCAAAATTTTAGTTGTTTCAATCCACAATTTTGTTTTATGTCTGAAAAACAGATACAAAAATTTTCCATGTTTGATTTTTTTATATGTCTTACTAGAGTTGTACTTTTTAGTATCATTTTCCTAGTCAGTACTACATCTTGACATGCCGCGACATCTAATTCATTCATTAATGTGCTAATCAGCACTATATTTTTAGGAAAATAAATTAGTAAAACATTATTATAATATTAGTTCAAAACAGTTAAGTGCTGAATAAGTATAACTAAAATTTTAGCTGAAAACATAATTTTAGCAAAATATTTGCTGTGAAATAGTATATCTAGACGTTTTAATAACTTTTCTACTAACTTATTTTTTTGAGTGTACACATTAAAAATGACTACTTACTTTTCGTTTAAAACAATTGTATTTTTTAGCTTATTTTCAACTGTTAAAAAATGAATTGACAAAAGCGGTAAAAACAATAGATTGTTTTCGTTTATTTAAATAGAAAATTTTTACTGAATATTTTAACTGTTACCGAAAGTCCGTTTTTTTTTTTTTTTGTTTATTTTGTTTATTGAATAACAGACAAAAAGTTAAAAAATACATTTCTTTGGTAATTTAAATGTATATTCCATTGAAACAACTTTACCGATTAACTTTTTAAATAACTGTTGATCTTTTATGGAAAAGTTCTTGTCAGTGTAGTTTTACTAATATGAAATCCAAATTTAAATAGGTTTCGAGGAACATGGAAAATTTCTGACAAAAAAGTGGAAAATTTCATACCAAAAAGTTTTCAAATTTGATAAGAAGTTTTCATTTACTTACCGCTGTGAAAAATTCTTTTCTGATTGCGTATATTACTGCAGAATGTTCTTTTATGTGAGACAGTGGCTTCGTTGAAGAACGTTTTTCTGTGTAATGAGCTTTCCGCGTATTAGGCCTTTGTCTGAACTTAGGGTTTTTTTTCTATATGATAGACAGTTTAACGACTTTGCTGAGTAATGTTCTTTTGGGTAGCCGGCCTTCGGTCGTGCCTATGGGTTTTCTCCTATGTGATAGGCAGTTAGTGACTTCGCTGAGTAAAGTTTTTCTATGTGTGTAAATGTATATGTGTGTGTGCAAAAATTTTAAAAAATTGCTCGTTTTTCAAACGAATTTTAAATTTTTTTTAATCTAAAAGTACTACTTTTTTTGTTTACGCATTTTTCGGTCCACATTAAAGGATCTAAAATTTACTTAAATGTCTCTAGTTCTTTATTTTATACTATTTTTTTAATTTTTCTTCACCTGAGCACTGGTTTTATATATAAAAAAAGTTTCGCCCCCTCCTAAAGGGTCTTAAATTTGCTAAAATGTCTCTTGTTAGGGCCACGTTTATGTGATCTGAAAAAAAAAAATCATTTTTGGAACAGTCCAGAAATTTCCTTTCGTTTGAGTACCCACAGTTACATGTTAATACGCGTTTCCGGTTTTTGGACCCAGGGGGCCTATGGAGCCCTGGCATCACTAATTTTCAATTTCGGTTTTTTCAGAAGTGGTCGTTAAAGTGCTCTTTAACTAAAAAAAAGTTCTCTTGGGTTTCAGTTTTTAATGCATAAATTCAGATGGTATACATCGAAAAAACCAATGACCGCTTAAATGCACAATCAAACAATCGGATAATTTAGGAAAATATCGCCTAAATGAGTACACAGCGCATTTAAATAATGAAAAATATTGATTTTTCTCCTTTTTTAAGCTTATGTTAAAAATAAAAATATATTTTTTAAAAAATTTATGTATTTATTTAATCGATTGTTTTTTAAGCAAAAAGTTCATATTTTCCAACACGCAGTTAAGCGATCAAGTTCGCTCTTACTTTACTGATTTAACTCAGCAGGACGCATGCAAACGGAATTATTTCCATACATTGTGTATGAAATATACTTTTGCCAGCACTTTTGCGCATTTCAGCGGGAACTACTGTATATCCATCTCTTGCTTTTAAAGTTAGCTTTGTCTATTTTATGTTCATATCTAAACTTTTATAAAAAACAATATTTGCTCGTCATTGGTGATTAAAATTTCACATTAAGATCGTGTAGACCGGTGTTATCGAAAAGCCAAAAAAAGTGGTCAAAATTTAAGTTTACCTGCAAGGATATCGGCTATCCTTTCTAAAACAAAAAACAAAATCATAACTATATGATGAAAGTCATTGGTAAGTAGATTTGCAAAACCATAACAGTTTTCAATGTCATCGTTTTCAGGTATTAAATATTTTTTTAATTTTGATTTTTAAATTTCATATTCCTTTCCTGAACATCAATTTAGATAACTTTGTTAAGGTACATTGAATAGTTCAACTGCCTAGTCCAACTGAACTCGATCGTTCAAGAACTACCCCTGCGGGAAATGGAAAAGTCACTGGTATGGTCACGTGACTAGAACTTTGTGTGTATGAACCAGTCCTAGTTTCGGTTCTGTTATATGAAAGTGACCGGTACTTTTAACATGGGCTTGTCATAGGAGGTGACAATTGCTAGCTGTGGAGCACTGTATGACGTGGCGAATAACTTGACCAATTTAACCTATCACCGTACCGACTGAAATGAATATGCTACGGGACAAGTTAGAAGTTGGCAGTGTCAAAGTATGACCATTTGAGAATTTATATGATATGCAACAGTACTAGTAGGAAAAAATTATCACTTGACTGGTGTAGGTGTACGTGTAGTATAACTAGAGAAAAATTGTTGAAAGAAAGAGCTTGTGTGAGTGGAATAGTTTTGTAAAGTACCACTGCACTGGTCTAAGAGGTACATGTCGCCTCGCATGCGAAAAGTATTTAGCAAGAAACGTGTCACTTTTTATTCAGCGTAAGTCATATTATGTACGGGTTGCTAAATAGCCCGTCCGGAACCAGTCACTGCACTTATTCAAAACAGCATGTCATACCACCTGTTCAAAAAACCTTTAAAAAGGCACAACAAAAGACAAGAATAGAGCAAAATTGATTATTAATAGGTTTTTTGTTAAAGTTCTGCCTATTATGGAGGCTCTAACTTTTCCAAAACTTCGGGTTCTGATGAGATCTTTAGCCAGATCGAAATACTAGTATCAACCTAGCTAATATGTTTGATTTGCTTTATTTTTGTAAATATACGGAGGTTGAAAGCTCGTTATAAATTGAAAAAAAAAAAAAAAAATTTATTTATTTTGTCTATACCCAACACAAAACTATAACATTATATTCATTACAACAATTTAAATTTGGAAAAGTGCATAAACGAGACAAGAAGTCCGGATGTTCAAAATAAAGATTTTTTTTGCAAATTTTTTCTATATTTGCTAACATTGGAAATTTTGAAATTTTAATTTATATTCTTGTAAAGTGTTTTTAAATATTCTGGTGATAGTTTTTTGGTAGCGATAGTTTATGTGTAAAACCGTCATTCACTCGAAAAATCGCCAGTCGGCATTTCGAAAATGAACTTGTCAAACGAGTTTTAAGATCGCGAAGTTTGGCGAGAAATCGCTTTATCTGACAAACTGTCTAAACAGTTCCATATTCAGTTATTTTAAACCAGTGAAGTGATACGTCTTCATTTATACTGTCACAAAGTCGGTACATAAAAAATTCCTTCAGTGTTGTGTCCACTTTGTAACAGTCAATGAACTGCATCCTTTGGTACTAATTGGCATGTTTTCATCCACTGCTAGCGGTTTTGAACCAGTTCAATGACCAGTAGCAACTTCAACTGCAACGACCCTAGTTGCTTCAGTACACTTTGATGTTATATTACTTTTTCTCCAGTAACGTGATATATCTGGTACCAACCAGTGAAGGTTTTGTCACCATAACTATAGTCACGTAATTGGACATTTCAACCAAATTAACACTTTTTGGTACAAAACAATTTTGGTTTCACCATTTGCGTGACGTGCTCCCCAATCATACATCACAGAATTACCACTTTGGATCAATCGACACTTCATTGCCCGCAGGGACGCAACTCCAAATATGAAATATTAAATCTATTTAACAAAATTTTAACAAAAAACCCCTTATTATTTTGCACAATTATTGTGACCTGTGCAAAAAATTTATTTTGATATTTCTACTTTACTAAAAGGATTGAGATAATTGACAAAACTTCTTGTATACTTTTTGTGTTAAAAGGTACGATCTAACTATTTTTTTTACAAAATATGTATTTAAATTTTGTTCAATTGTATTGCATTCTAAACGATATGGTAAGCACGTGTTATGCCAAAACGAGAGTAAAAGAATACATATTTTTTGTAATAGAATAAAGTTCCTAAGTCCTTGTTTTGTCAAAACAAGGGCTTAGCAAGTAGGTGTGAACGCCATATAAGATAAATGATTGACCAAGATCTGACAAAACGTTGTACAAGAAATTAAAGTTTTTGATATTAACCCATATTGGCCCAGGCAGATTTTTTCAAATAGTAACTTTCAAAATTGAATATCTGCTAGATAAAACAAGATACAGCAAGATGATAACATTTTGGATAGATTTTGTGTTACCGTACATATAACTATATTCTTAGAACACACTCAGAGAACTTATGCTTTAAAAATATGTAGTTGTTTGGGTTGTAATACAGTTTCGTTAGTTTTAATGTAAATGTCAGCCATTTGTAGAACAAATTTAATTTTTTACTAACCTTATAGTTCATTTTAAAAAAACAAACCACATCAAATGACTGTTTTATGATACATTTATTTTTTACAGTAGTTTTTTGTTATTTAAAAAAATAAAAAAAAATAAATGTTTGTCATTTTTTACTACAATTGTTAGTCATTTTTTGAACATTAAAAAGCAAATCACAATGTTAGTTGAATTTACTGAAATGTATGTCGTCCTTTCTTTAAGTAAAATTTCATTTGTTTTTGACTACATTTGCTGTCGTCTTTACCTACATAATATCCTTAGTGTAGACAAATATACTTTATATTGCCCTACATTAATAAAGGTCTGTCCATTAGTAATGAAGAGACTAACTGCAACACTTTTAATACTCTTGAGATGAGCTTCGTTGCCACCCTGTGGCTTATCCAGTATGAATACAGGGTGAATATAAGATTATTTTTTTAAAGTCTTACTCCTATTCCATTCGGTCCAGTAGTTAAGAAAACTACCACGTTTTCCAGTTTTAAACTACAATGCCTTTATATTAATTTACTCAGTGTAGATTTAATATACATTTTTCTAGTGTTTTTTTTTTTGTGTGTATAAAATATAAACTAAATTATATGATAGGTTTTCTTCTTTAAAAAAATGCGTATTTTTCATCCGCTATAAGTGGTTTTTTCTAGAGATCGCAAAAGCCAACTTTCATCATTTTTTGGACCACTCTAATAAACTACGTATCAAATGCTACAAAGTAGATGTTTTTCTATTTCACTAGAGGATTTGAATTTTGTTCTTTTGCAATTAATTTAAATATAGATAAAAACAAAATCTCAGAATATAGTTTGATGATAGCAACACGTATGATTATATTCAATTTTGATAATAGATTAGATTATGTAGTTATAAATTTAGGACCGATTACTGAATGTCCACTTTAAATTTAACAAACATTTTAATTGAAAATTTATATGGGAAACAATAACAAAAGTGTCAGTTAAAGTCCCAGTTAGGGACATTGTGTAAATGAGGCTTAGGCGTGTATTACCCACAGTCTATACTAGAGATAATTATGTAGAAATGAATTGCAGCAAATGCCAAAATTATGCTATGTCTAGTGTGGACCACTCAATTGCGTACATATTTATTGCAGACAATATATGTTGCAATAAGTATTTAGCAATATTCGTCAACATTTATTACTAAGATATTACGTCAAACAAAAGAACGCCACCTAAAAAAAAAATTATAAATTAGGCAAAAAAAACAAACGAAAATCATTATATTTAAAAGAATTTTATAAAATTTTATTAATAATGATGGTAAAAAACAAAAATATAACTATTTTGCATCTTTAAAATGGTATATTAAAGTAATCGTAAACAACCCAGGCAGAAAAATACAATCGGCACAGTGTTAGCAACGTGGGATTAACAATCTTGACAGCGTTGTCCTGTTTCCCGACTGATAACAGTATTCAATCGTCGGTTTGAGCGAACTTCACACCGTCAGCATAACATTTGTAATTAAAAAAATTTGGTGCTTTTAAAATAGCTTAAATTAAATTATTTTAAGAAAAATTAAGCATAAAAAATTGTTGTTTTTTCAATGGAAACGTAATGCAATCTTTTTTGCAATAAATCGTTTATAATAGACAAAACCCGGGAACAAAAAAAACACGAAAGTGTTGTTATTTAGTAAAAACTCCATATTTAAGAAATATACATCTTTTTTCAAATCGAGAGTGGCCAAATTTTAAAAAAATCCATTCAAAAAATAAATTGCCTAAAAAACGCTTTTCTTGTGTAAAGTATGGGAGTATACCATTAAAGCGCAATTAAATGGTGATAATCCGATGAACATTAAATAAAATACGAATATTCAAATTTACACACTTTTTGCATTTTTCAAAAAAACTAAATCGCGCAGAAAACCGTGGTTTTTCCGAAATTTCAAAAAATAAAAACGCTCCACAGAGTTTATAAATACAAAATTTAATTGAAATCGAAAGACCAAACGTCAGAATGGCCGGTCTTCGGTGAAACGGTCGATATATACTTGCAAAGGCTAGGTCATTTTATTTTAATTACCGTTTAAAAATTCAAAATCGGTTAAACAATTACTGAGTTGCAAATGTTTAAAAACTCTTTTACCGATATCTGGAAAATTTGAGGGTATATTGCAACTTCTTAAACCGGGTTTGTAATACACCCAGCTAGACTTCCAACCTACACTAGATCACTTGAAAAATGATTGCAATTTTTTTTTTGCAGCACCGTGAAATTAATCTCATATTATACCATCAGCATACATAAATAAGAGTATCATCAAGTGTGTTCAAATTTAACAAAAAAAGAGTGTAAAAGAAAATGTTTTTACAACTTTAAACGAGAGATTCAAATCCAGTTTAAATTTGATTTCGATGATAAATGTAAATGTAGCTTAACATGTTTGGGAGCAGCAGCGTGTTTAAATTTTATTTTAAAGACCAAATTTTTCCGCAATGGGGCGCGACTAAACTACAGAAACACAAAAAATATAATTATTACATTATGTCTACACTAAAAAAAGCTAGTAAAGTCAGCAAAAAATTTTGCAGAAATTAGTAGATTCAGCAACAGTTTTGCTAACACTTCGTTGATTCAAAATTAAAAAATCCTTTCTAAAAGTTAATAAAATTATTGCTTAATATTAGTAGACTGAAAAAAACTTGTCTTTAGCTTTAGTCTGTCTACCTGAACGCATATTTGTTTGCAATTTAACCACACTACATTAATAGTGACTATAATCATTTACTTTACATTTAATCTTTATTAAATTTAAATATTTTGATTTGTCTTTAATTTAATTAATAGACAATTACTTTGACAAAGCCGGTGACAACACAAAATTTAAGTTTTTTTACTCCACAATATGTGTACGATACACATTGTCCTTTTGGTTTATTATGTATTTATGGAAAACAGATCCAAATTCTTATATGGTTGATTTTTTATATGTCTTACCAAAGTTGTACTTTTTAGTATCATTTTCCTCGTCTCTACTACATCTTGACATGCCCGACATCTTTTTCATTCTGCGTATATCTTTCAATCTGGTTGTCGTCCACACTTTTAATGTTCTTATCAACATAATTTTTTAGCAAAATAAATAAGTAAGCCATTAGCAAAATATTAGTAAAGCAATAGTTCAAAACAGTTAATTGCTGATACATAAAAGTGCTGGAACATAAACCACTGTATAACAGTTATTTTTCGGTATTTTAAAAATATATTTTTAATAAAAAAAAATATTTTTTCTTTCAATAACAATAAAAAATTGTATTTCCTACATCCTATTTAAAATTCAAAGTCAAAATTCCAAACGGCATGCCAGCTATGACGTTTTTATGCATTGGAGATACAATGAAATTTCCTAATAATTATTTGCAAACTATGAACATAAAACTAATAGCAAATATAAACTAAATGAGAATTTTTAAAAACTTGACATATCTTTTCTTTTAAAATAACTAACACAAATTAATAAATAGTTTCCTGCAAAATTACTGTTTTGGTAGTAGAAACGTTAAAATACTAAAATAACTACTCAAACTAACTGTTACTGAAATGCATTATTTTTGGTTAGGTTTTTTTTTTTTTGAAATGACTGTCTAAATTAGTGGTTTTTCATTATCTCAAAGAAAAAATATAATAGCAGTTAAAACAGCTACTACTGCTTACTACTTGAATGGCCAATATGTAGTTACTGAAAGAATATTCTGAGTGCAATAATAATAAGCAAAATTCAATAAAAATGGGCATCAAAAGCGAAAAACGTAAATAAAAATATGCATTTAATGCAAAATATGCAAAAATATGCATTTTTACCTGAAAATGCAAAAATATGCACTAACAAATCGATGCCATTTTAACGCAAATTCTTTGATTTGCAAAGATATTTCGTTTACCCTGCTCTCAGACTTAAGGAAAAAATATGCATTAGCCTGAACTTCCGGTCCCTGGCATATTAGCATTGTAAAAATGTTCTCGTTTACACACTTTAGATTGCAAAATTGAAGACAACTTATAGCAAAACTCCCCTTGGTTTTTTATATAGCAGGAGTGAATAAATCAATTATAAGTATTAATATCAATAAATAAAAAAAGTGAAACGTAGTTGAACGGATTTAAAAACTATTAGTTATGCAGAGCCAGATTAACTATGTCGCAGCCCCTAGGCAATTCATGTCGCGGGGCCCTTTTTTTATTAAATCGTTTTATAAAGTACAATATGTTTAAATATGAACTCTTCTTACTTTTTTAGATACAAAATCGTTTAAAACATCTTGAAAGTTAACCTTTTCCAATATATCATTTTCAATCACCATTATCGCCAATGAGTTTAAACGGTTCTGAGACATTGATGAACGAAGAAAGTTTTTGACTAGTTTTAATTTGGAAAAGTTACGTTCACCCGTGGCATTTGTAATCATCAGACTTCTATATATTTTTGCAGTGCTGTCATTACATTAGGGAAAGTTGATTGTGCCATATTACCAAAAATCAATTTATATGATTTCTCGGCAGGTATAATTTTATCTTTTCCGGCATCCTCTAATTGTAAGATAAAGTACTTGAACTGAACCATCTCGTCTATAAACTTTTTACAAGCCTCTCTAATTCCATTGTTGGACTTGGTCGAGAAATCTGTTAAAAATCCAAACAAAGAATTGATTTCCCGATAAGCTTCTAGTCGCCGCGATAACTCTGAACTCAACATGTCTAGTACAGGCAAATAAGTTTCAATTTTTAACTTCTCTTTTCCTCTGTGTATAGCGTCTTCTGCAGATCCGTCATCGTGATGTATTTTTCTTCTTCGCACACGCTTATTTTTATCACTATATTCGGTATTTGTTTTCTCACTTTCCTTTATCTCAAATCATCAAATAATTCTCGATGTGAATGCAAAAAATCTAAAAGCGATTTTAAGAGATCGACTGCCATTTTAAGTTCAATAGTGTTTTTTTGTAGAGATATACTCACGCCATTGATTCGATCTAGTATGGCAGCCCAGAATATTGACATTACAGAATTTCCTTTTTTTCAAGTCCTTTAATAGAATCCTGGCCTCGTGAATCACTAGTGATGTCTGAGTCTCATCGTCAGCAATAGACTGCAACGCTTTGTTTAAACTATAGTAACCTTTTGATAAAGCCTTAGTCGCGTCAGCTCTTGCAAACCATCTTGTATCGGATACTCTTTTCAGAACTAATGACGAGTATTGCATAAGTTCATGAGCTTCTTCAAGAGCATAATTGACCACCGATGAGTTGACGCCGATAAAAATTGTAAAGTGCCTGTACAAATCCGAAGAATGAAATTGCTCCAAGGCAGCTCTCCGCAGCACGTACTCCAACCAAATTCAGTGAATGTGCTACACATGGAACGTAGTGTGCGAGGGGATTTATTTTCCTAATATGCGTCTGTAGGCCATTATAACAACCAGACATCTTACGTTATCGTAAGACTGGCCTCTCAAATTTTTGATTTCAATGTTATATTGGCTTAAAAAATTTAAAATTGTGGTGACTAGTTTTTTCCCTTTGTGGCTTTAGGAATAAATGTACTTCTCCATTTGACATAACGTATCTCAGCAGTACAGTCAACTGATCAGTATGAGATATGTTTGGTGTCGAATCGACGCTTATTGAGAAATATTTGGCTTCGATAATTTCATTTACAATGAATTTTAAAACCATATTTCCCAATATTTCAATAATTGTTGTTGATTGTTTTCCCTTGCCTACATTACCATATTTGGCTAAATGCGCACTGCGGAATGGGTCGTACTCCGCGATTAACTCTAAAATTCCCAAATAGTTGCCATTATGTTGAGAACCAATTATTCATTATGTCCACGAAATGCTAGTTCACGGCATGATAAAAACTTAATCCCTGAGACCACTCTTTGTAAAACTTTTAACCAATATTCTCTTTCTTCGTTAAGTGAAATTTCCAAAGAGGTGTCGATTCGTCCGTGAATACGGTGCGTTGCATTATTCTTATGCGATTGAATTCTGTGCGAAGCATTTTTCCAATCAGAAAATCCGGTTTGAAAATGTCATTGGCTTTGAGCTTCACCAAAGAGAACACATGGAAAACAGTATACTTGTCCAGTAGACGGAGAATACATGAGCCACTCTCGTTTCATTTTACCGCCACTTATGTATATGTTTCCGAAAAAACATTGATTGCGAAAATAATCTTTTGGTATCTTCATATTGTCGGCTTGAAGCAGTAAAATCACTCTCAAAGTTTTGACATTCATTAGCGTCTCTAGTACACCAAAAATCTTGTATTTCGTTGTTGATATTTTGCCATAAGCCAATGTTATTCTGGTATTCTACTCCTCACTTTTCTCTCACTTTTCTCTGTACTCAATAAAGTAGTTGCTTCTTGATCCTAGCCAGCTTGTTCAGGACATTCGCAAGAAAGCAAACTTGGAGATGCATAGGGTGGATTTTCCGTTGGTTTGCGACTAAATCCGAGTTGAAAAAGGTTTTGTGGCTTTTTTAATTGTTCATCACGCTTGTTTTGTTGCTCTTGCCGCTTTTTACGTTTTTCTGAACCACCTTTAAGGGACCCTCCGACATTTTGTTCCTAACATTTGACAAGTACGCACTTACCTATCTATTTAAATAAAAATAATAATATACGCAACTTAAATCCGTAAACAAGGCAGTTTAAATAAATTTAGTATGTGCAGGTGTGAAGTCTTAAGAAACTATTAAATTCTATAATATTAATTAAAATGAGTTTGTAAAATAAAATCTTGTAATCAAACTTACTTGGTATTACACTTAAAAACTTTTTAAATTAAATTCACGGTAGCCAAAGTCGCAAATAGCAATTACAGAACAAAATGAAAATAAAAAAATGTTTAAAAAAGTTTGTCTATGAAACAACTTACATATACAACAAATAGGGGACTCCCCAATTCACTTTGTCATGCGAACTAGTATTGCCAACATTATGAAAGTGGCATGACCATAAAATAAATAAATAAATAAATACATGTTGCATGAAGTGTGCATTCACAATATAGAGTTGCTTTAAAAAAGCTGTTCTGACCGTGCCGTGCTCTGACAAGTTGTTGTTAAATAGCTACGATAAAGTTTAATATTATTCTATAAAAATGCTATAAAAATGCAAATGTACTAAAATATGACGATTTAATATAAAAAACAAGGCAATAATATTTTTTTTCATTGAGGGTTAGTTACACATAATTCTTAAAAAAAAATTTAGAGTGTGGGCCCATAGCCGATGAGGGGCCTTTAGGCAGTTGCCTACATTGCCTTATGGATAATCCGGGCCTGTAGTTATGCGAAGAGTAATATATTGCAGAAAACAAAACGGTTAAACAAACAAGTTTGTAGTTAACTTGTTTAATTATAATTGTCCTTTTATAACTCGGTGTCGTGACGAGCCATCGATTGTTGACTTCCAATTTCGCTGACAGTTGGATACGTGATAGGGAAGAGAATATTAATGGAGATGTATTTTCAGTCTTTTAATACACAAAAATTAATTTAAAAAATTTAAATGTGTTTACTATGGTGTAAAATTGTTAGTGATTTTTTGAACAGTAAAAACAAATGACAAACGTTAGTTGAATTTATCGAAATGTTAGTCGTCCTTTCTTCAAGTGAAATTTCACTACAATTGCTGTCGTCTTTAACCACATAATATCCTTAGTGTATATTTGATAGTTTTTTTTACAAAGAATTTCAAACTTCTTAACATTTTTGGGAGCTTTGAACTTCATTCAAAGATATTGCTTTATTACACTCATAATAATCCATGCTTAAAAATACAAATATATTTTTCGTAAATTTTTTTTCGTAGAATGTACAAACATTTTGTTTATATTACAAAACTTTTGTATAAAACAAATTATATAAATTTACAAATTTCGTAAAAAATACAAACATGATTTCGTAATATTTTTTTAGTACATTGTACAAAAATTTGTAATGTTACAAATATTACATATGGATGTTGATGTGGTTAGAGGTCGGATTTGCAATCAGAAGGTTGCGAGTTCAACTCCTGGCCAGGAGAATTTTTTTTTTTTTTTTTTTTTCTTTTAGTTTTTATATTTTTTTTGTTTATTAATGTTTTTTAAATTTCTGTTTTATTTTTTTATTTCATTATTACTATTTTTGTGGTTTGATATAAATGGATATTTTGTATTTTGTTTAATAAAGAGGATCCTAAAACAAGTTAAAGAGGACACACTTTATGTGCCGGGTTTAGTATGAAATTCAATTAAACAAATATTTAAAAAGATAAAATATTTAATAATAAAATGCAATTAGTTTGAAATTGTTATTTAAGTTTTTTATTATTATTATTTTATTATTTTTTTTATTTTGTTTTTTAATATATTATTTGATATATTTATAAAAAAAATTCTATTATTTTATTTATTTCAATAAACATAATAAAAATATTTAATTTCCATTTTACCTTTTTATTAAATATTTGTAGCATATTTTTTTAGTTTTCATATTTGTAGCATATTTTTCTACTTCAACACAGCAGGACGTCACTGAAATCGTGAGTTCGATTCTGGTGTGGCACCATTACATTTTTTTTTTTATTTTAAAATAAACCCGTAAGGTATGCACCACATTTTTATTTAAAAAAAGTTTTTACAAAACTTTACGAAATGTGATTTGTATATTCTACAAATTTTTTCGTAATGTCAAAATAACCAAAACTTTCGTAAAATGAACAACGGTTTTCGTGTATTTTACCTATAGATTATTTTGAGTGTATAGTCCAATATCGTTCAATGGACCGAATATCTGGACAATTGGGCGGATTCATGTCTTTTGGTACAAAGTTTATATTATGAGTAGGGCAACCAGAAGTAAGCTAGAGCTTGTTTTTTATTTGGAAAGATAAAGGTATTTAAACTATTTGAGTTCTGATCATGAAATTATGAAAATATTAAGCTATATTTGTTAGAGCTTTTTTAAGCTTATTTTTGATATTTACTTATTTTTAATCGTGGAATCGGTTAATTGATTAACCGAAATGAGAACACTAATATATTACTATAAATTCATATTTTTGCATATTTTGCCTTAAATGCATATTTTTAATGCATACTTTAACTTATTTTGCTTTAAATGCATGTTTTTATTTCATTAAATTATTTTAGGCGACTTTAAATTCATGTTATATTAAAATAATTTGGGTTTTATGCTTTCAAATTGCTAAACTACAGGAATTAAAACCATTTTCAACCCAAGTAAATATATTTCACAAAGCTATAAAAAATGAATGCATTGGCAGACAAAGTTGACCAACGAATTCGAAACTGTTATTCAAAAAAATATATTTTTTGTTGGTGTTTTTGTTATGAATAAAACAAATTTAAGTGCATTTATTTTTAATTTTAAGTGCATATTTTAAGATTTTTCATGCATATTATAGGCGCCTAAAATGCAGTTTTTAGTGCATAAAGTTAATGTCCCTGATTTCATCGTAATTGCTCCTGAATTTGTCATAATCATGGACAGGAACTTCATGCACTAAAAACTGTATTTTATGCACTAAAAACAGATTAATTTATCCGTGATTTTACTTAACAGAAACTAGGCCAGCATATCATAGATTACATAGAACTGAAACTCTTCTTCTTTTAACAACAAACGCATTTGCTCATACACATACAAATATTTTTGTAAAGGTATACGAATTATATGCAACACATTCTCCTGAGTTACGTGCAATGACAGCTAATGTCAAAGAGTTTCAGCTCTATCTGATCTATGCAGCAGATATTGTTTTTCTCGGTTTTTTTGTAAAATGTATTTTGTTTTTAATATGACTTTTTAAATTATTTAATCCCACATACATTTTGATGTAAATTTACATTTAGCGATTTTTTGCTGATAGATTTTCTCGTTTTTCTTCAAAAAAGTTTGCACACTGTATTCCTATGTGGGAAAACATTGGGCTATCATTTTTGCATAATTGTTTGTTTTTATTTTTCTTTATTTAAATCATCATTTTCGTTCTAAACATAATTATTTTATTCGCATAGAGTAAAGATAGACGCAATGCAAAGA
Source organism: Delia radicum (assembly GCA_021234595.1). NCBI lineage: Eukaryota > Metazoa > Arthropoda > Insecta > Diptera > Anthomyiidae > Delia > Delia radicum. Next base: position 194,532,644 of record CM037854.1, read on the forward strand.
TCCCTGGTTTTTTCTATGTAATTTCACATTTGATTTCGTGCACCGATTTCCGTGAGAGCTAAAACTTATTTCATTTTCCCACCGGAATTTCTTATTCTCTTGTTTTCATACTCAAATTGTTTTACTAATGTTGCCATATTTTCTCAAAATTATACAGTATTGTTAATCAGGGTTGCCATTTTAGCATAATGGATGCTTAATCTAGTACTTTTTTGTGATTTAGCACTCAAAATTCATAAAAAAAGTGCTAGATGCTAGATAGCACTTTTTTGATCTCAACCATATTTAATGCATATCTTCATAGTAGAATACTTTTAATTTATGTTTAAACTTTAAAGATTAACTGATTTTAAGGACCTCAAATATGTTTCTTAGTGTCCTTTTAAAGCACAGAGGGTTGTATCACAAATATTTTGGAAAAAATTGAGCCATTTCTTTCTGGCTGATCGCATAGACATGAAACTTAACTCATTACCTTGTAGTGGGTAAAGTAACTGGTTACTTATATGGTTACATGGTGGGAAAAAGTAATGTGTCTATAAATAGATTTTCATAAAAAAATGCATAAAAAATTTTTTTTACATATATTTTTTTTTAATTAAATAAATAACTTTTTTTTTATTAAATAAATAACTTGGTCATGCTGGGATTCGAACCTGGGGTCTCTGGTATTTAACAATTAGTTAGGCGAGAACTCTACCAACTGAGCTATCGATACATACAATATTTTATTGCTTAACATGTAGATGAGTTGCTGTGCTTCGTGTTTTCGTTCGTGATATCAAAAATATACACCTTACCATTATGCTTACAAAAAATCACAAAGTAATGTGTCTATAAATAGATTTTCAAAAATATATATTGATAATTACTTTACGTTTATAATTCATGCATTATGTAATAGATGATCGGTAAGTCATTATTTTATGTTTTGAAGTAATGTAAAATGTAATGAGGTCTCATTACAAGGTTATCGGTAGCTCATTACTTCTTGTTGGAAAGTAATGATACGGGTAAGGAGTACACATTACAAGGTAATGCATTACTTTATCGCACCCATTACCAAAGTTTTGCTGGGAAGTTACTGATATTAACAACAATATCCTGTTTACGCTTAAATTAAATGTTGCTAAAGTTATAAAAAAAGTTATTTTAGTAATTTTTAGGTCAAAAAGGTAGCACGACTCTTTTGCCTCTAGATTAGAAGTTTCTTCAGGAGCACATATAGTATTTATATTTTTCTGCAAGACTACTAAATATAGTTGCGTTTTATGGAAATTATATTAAACAGTTGGTTATTGTTCTCCTCCCAGACTACTCCTAATTCGACCATTTTTTTACTCAAATTTCAATTTTAACCAACTTTTTCTCTGAGTGCCCCACCGAAATCGGAAAATGAAAACGGGAAAATGTTCTCCAATTTAGTCAAAATATGATAACATTATCCATTTTTAACATCGCTTTAAATATGAACAAGACAGCAATAAATGTAAAAAATCCCATTTCAGATAATTTTTTTTAAGTTTTTTTGGGATTTGCGGGATAAATTTTAGTCTTACATCAGTTTTTTTCTGCTTTAATAAAAACAATAGCAAGATACAGCTTAGTATAACATTTCTTTGCAATAAATTAATTAAAAAATATTTTATTGCAAATTAAACGTTTAACATTTTCACAAAAAAAAACATTTTCTGACGGATATCCGAAAATTGTATCCGATTCAATTGAAACTTGGCACATAATATTAATATTTGATGACATGAAGATGTGCCAAATATGGAGCAACTCGATTATAATTTATACATAGTTGTTCTGAGTAGTTTTTTTAATATTTTCATAAACAACTACCAAAATCGTACTTTAACAGTAAACAGTTAATTTTTGTTAGTTATTTAAAAATAGAAGATTATGTCGAGGTTTTTAAAATTCTCATTTGGTTTATATTTGTTATTATTGATATGTTCATAGTTTGCAAAAAAAATAATTAGAAAATTTCATTGCATAAAAACGTCATAACTGGAATACCGTTTCGAAATTTGACTTTGCGTTTTAAATAGGATGTCGGAAATGCAATATTTTATAATTAAAAGAAAAAAATAAAAATAATGTTTTTCACAATTTGTTAAATAAGTTTTGGGACTTTAGCACATTTAATTACTATAAATGCAATTAATGTTTATCCCGATAAAAATAAATTTAAAAAAAAAATAATTAAGTTTGTTATAATTTTTATTAAAAATAAAAATTATGTTTTTTTCGACCTTTAATTGTGCAATGAAAATGAAAATTATTCAAGTTCGAGGCCATACTCTATATTTCTTCATTAGGATATTGTCCTAACAAATAATCTATAGTGTTTTTTGTTTTCAAATTTATTATTTGACCCTTTCAGGAATGTGTTGATAGATCTATTTCGGGAATTTTCTAGGTTCCCATCATCAGAACACGTTTTGAAAGCGGTAACAATCCCATGCCAAACATCAAACATTCATATGAACTATAGATTATGTGTTAGGACAATATCCTAATGAAGAAATATAGAGTATGGCCTCGAACTTGAATAATTTTCATTTTCATTAAAAATAATAATATTAAAAAAAAAACGTTTAAAAAACCGAAAAATTACTGTTAAAAACAGTAGTTTTTACAACTTATGAAGTCGTTTTATGTTCATTGTTTTCATTGTTTTGTTTCTCGTTTTTATCATTTGCTCATTCATTTAAGGTTAGTTATTTTTGACCGCTGCGTTAGTCGTTTTTACTACTACTTAGTTTTTTTCTCAATAGTTGAGAGTGACTATATGGTTAGTAATTTTTTGACAAGTTCAGTCATCGATTTTTTGACTACATTTGCAGCCATTTCAACTGTAATGTTTAGTCATTTTTCTTTATTTCCTGTGTGCATGGCATCCAGAAATATACCCTAAAAAATCCGTTTTATGCCCTAGAAATGCAAAATATGCTCTAAAAATTTGAAAAATAAACTTTTTTCTTTAAAAGTTTGTATTTAAAAACAATTTTTTTATGGTAAAATCGGTATAGTTTTAAAACAGGAAATTCTAATTTACAAAATATATAAAAAAATGTTGAACTTTTTTTTATTGCAAAATATTTCAGCAACTAAAAATTAAAAGGAAAGCGAGAAAAATATGCTTTTGTACTATAAATTTCTAAAATACATTCAAAAATAAGATTTTTGAACAAAAACATGATCTTAAGATCAAAATATGGTATTAAGAGCAATATATGGAAAAACATGCGCTAATAAATCAATGCCAGAATTTGGCTATTGTTGCGAATTGGATAAGTACATTATGCATTTTTAATACGACGCACAGAAAATAACATAATACACAATTTTTCTGGTTGCCCTGGTTACAGTCAGAAAATCGAAACTAATTTATGTTCGAAAGTTGCCAAATTTATAAGTAAATTTCAAGGATTAAAGTTTTATATCAAAAAAGGAAAATTTTTATGATCCTTACAAGTTCTTTAAAGTATCCTTTATATTTGAGCTAAAAACATAAATCGCCTTTTATTATTAATACATCTCAAAAAATATCTTATATTTCTAATTAAAGAAAACTGGATCATAAAGATCCATTTACAAAACGACAGATTTTTTTAGTATATACTCTATACAATAGACTCTATAGTATAGAGAATATACTATATATACTATATATATATATATATAATATATACTATATATATATATATATATATATATATATATATATATATATATATATATAATATATACTATATATATACATATATAGTATAGAGTATATACTAAAAAAATCTAGCACTTTTTATAGCACTTTATTTCCTCCATCTAGCACTTTGCAGCACTATTTTTTATCGATCTAGCCCTGTTCAACATTTTAATCATGGCAGCACTGTTGTGATTGGTTTAAAACTTAAAATAAAAAATAACACTACTCAACAGCCAAAACAACATGGCTTTGAAACACACCTTTTACGCTGAATACAAATCTGGCAAAAAAAAAATCATTGCATTTTTTAAAATAGCGCTGTTTTTATATTTACATCACTCACTCTACATTTTGCTTGCTCTTGATGAATTGTTCAATCAAACGATTTTTGTAATTCTGTTTTTGTATTTGGTTGAACAATTCATCAAGACATACATGAGACTAATTAATTGTATGGACTAATTAATTGATGATTTCATTACAATTTCATTGATATCAATTGTAATGAAATTATTTTCATTAGCATTTGTTTAATTAATGACAATGAATTTCATTGATTTGATTTCATTGATTAATGGCAATAATTTTAAGTTTCATTGCCATTAGTAATGCATCAATTAAAGGAAACAAATTACAATTGATAGATAAGATTTTGGAAAAACTAATGGTGAATATCAATGAAACCTGGGCTTCACAGTAGCTTTCAGTCAGGGAAATATTCCGAGAGATTACATTTTTATGAAACAGTCACAGGGTTTCCAAATTATTTGTTTACCCAAATACGTACGTTACAATACCAATTTAATCACTCTGATAATAAAATGGAACATTGGTCTAAACTGGAACGATATGGAATGAACCTGTGAACGAGTGGAATCGGAACACTTAACATATTTTAATTCTCAAAACGTGGATAGCACTGGGAAAACACTTTTAGGTTAAGTTTTGCAAATATTGGATACGTTTTGCGATATTTCGCTTAGTTTTCGAGATACTAGCCATTTTATAAAATGGCGATTTTTTAAAATGCAAAATATCTAAGAAACTAAGCGAGATAGGGCAAAACGGACAAAAATTTTGCTCCACATTAGTATTAATGCACCCTTATAATATAAATGGGATAGGTCCGAGAGAGATCCCGATTGATCAATTTTTAAAAAACAGTCATAGGGAGAAAAACGCGTTTAAGTTTTAAGTTCAATTTTCTGGAACACAATGCACAAATTATCTCTCACATGTAAAAAAAAACGAAAAAAAATTTTCCAAACCAGAAAATACCAAAATCATGAAATTTTTTTAAGAATATAAATCTACACAAAATTGTCTTTAATTTTAGTACAATCATATCGGTCAAGATATCTTACTAGTATTGCAAGGAAGTTGAAAATTGTACTTTTTTTTAGTTTGATCCTTATAAATTGTATACATGTTAAAAAAAAAATTTAATTTTATTTTTGTGTATAAACTAGAGATTAAAGTGAATAAATTTTTGTATTAAAATTGCTAATCCATTGAAAACGTCATTAAATATTTAGAAAAGAACTTATATAAACTACCCAGAACTTATATAAACTACCCAGTCATAAACTGCAAGTAGTACAAAAAATCAAGCATTGGCATACCACTGGCTAACCGCGGGTTTGAAAATATAATACTGGCAGAACCCTTGTTTAAGACGCTTTACCAGCGTTTCAAAAAAGTGTTTTGCATGTATTGTTTTACAATAATTTCAGTGGTCCATTGGCTGAGACCACTGGGCCAACGTTGGAAAAAGTGTTTTCCCACACGCAGAGAAATAAAGTGCCAACCGAATTGAAAAGTGTATATTAATAGTAACAACTTATAAATTTAGTTAGTATAACAAAATTTACATTTGGTTTCTGAGTATTTTGGGTGTTGCAACAAAAATTCAATTGAATTAACCGAACTTTGTTGTGAAACCTAATGTTCAATTGTACCAACCGACTGAAATTCGCAATAACCTAATTTATGTTGTAGAAAATGAATTTCAGTTGGCAAATAGCTAAATTTTTCTCTGTGTGCAGTGCTATCCAGTCAGAAATTAACAACGGCTCTAAAGTCTAACAACTGGTAAAGCATTTATTTTATAAAAATGATGATGATTTGTTAAAAAACGTTTGTAGTCGAAATGTTCCGAGTTCGATCCCGACCGATTACAGGCATAAATTTTGACTTTTTATAGTTTTTAATGTTTTTTTTTAATATAAAATCGGTTTTTTTTTTTGTTTCTGGAAAAGCTCTTTTAGGAAAAACTTTTTTTTTGTTTTCTCAAAGTTGGCAAGTAGATTCCAACAACCATTATGCCAGTGATGACATATTTGAGCAGCCAACTGTTACCCAGCAGTTATTATTCACTTACGTTTTAGGCTATCAAACATTATATGTGTCGTTAGCTCAGTTAGTAGAGCTGTCGGCTGAAAAACTGGCGGTCATTATTCAAATCTCGGCGGCACCAAAAAAATTATAAATGCACTTTTTTTAATTTTATTTTGGAAAATCTATTTTTTGACAACCTATTCCATGGTTTTAACAACATTTTGCCAACGTTGAAAATTTTGTTTTCCCAGTGCTAGTTCAACACTTTTTGAACGGACATGACTAATTACCAACATGGTAATTAGTCATGTCGGTTGGTAATTAGTCATGGACTAATTACCAAGGACTGTCGTTTGCGACGTTTCACACAACAGTAAAATTTAAAAATAAAAAAACTTCGGCATAAACGATATAAACGTTCACTATACAAACAGCAATTCCGCGGCATGACATAGAAAAAATTAATAGAGATCTGACCATTAATTATATATATATATATCGGACATGCTGATTTCAATGTCGTACTTATTTTTTTGATCAATGGTACAGATTTGGAGAAAAATATCTTTAAAATTTGGCGGTTTTGCATTTATTTTTTAGAATTTAAAACTTTTCGCAAGCAATCAATCTGATTTTGTTTTCACGGAATTAAATAACAAGACATGTTTTCATATTTATGGCCCATATTTAATGCACAAAATTATGTATATTAAGCACTGCTTCACGTTTTATGTAGAATTTTACAGTTTTTTACAATTTTAGCGAATATGAACTCTTAGTTATCAAGTGACCTTTTTTAAAAAAAGGCATTTAATGGGAAATATTTTGAAAAATTAGTTATCTGTATATACTATATATTTGCGATTTTTCAAAAAATTTGTATGGCCGCATAGCTTTCAAGTTGACCCCAGAGTTGCAGTTTTGGTACACACAGAAAACAGTTTTGTAATTGCAACTGAATTTTTTGCAACCGAATTTTTGTGGTTCCACGTACTATCACTATTATTAAATTTTTATACTATTGTAACAACCGACATTTATTTACAAATTTCAAATTTTTATTGTAACAATTGAATATTTTAGGTTTATGGACTATAATGTTCTATAAATAGATTCACATGCGTGCAACAAAATGTATTTTATTAATTAAAAAATGTATGCCTCGACTGGGTTCGAACCGGCGACGTTCTGTTTGCCAGACAAGCACTTTACCTCTAGCCTTAACCCAATTTAAATATGTTTTTTTAAATTTCAACATTGAATATTTTCTAGTTTGAAATTTAAATATTTGTCTAAAATTTGATTTGTATGTGTAATAGAAATTCGTTTGCTACCAAAACTATAAAAACAATTTCTATTATTTTAAAATTATTTTATTAATAAAAAATTCTTCTCCGCGAACTGGGCTCGAACTGGCGACCTTCTGCTTGTCAGGCAATTACTTTAACTCTAGCCTAAACTAAATTTGAATTTCTATTTTCAAATTTCTACCTTGAACATTTTTTTTCTGTCAAGTTTAAATATGAATGTCTAAAAATAGATTTGTATGTACAACATAAATTGGGTTGCGAATCTTAATATTTTATTAGAGTTACCAAAACTATTAAAAAACTTTATATTATTGTAAATTGGTCCCAAAACTACTAAATTAGATAGAATGGTTGTTTTTTTTTGCAGGCGAAACTAATATTCGATTTTAACTGCAAATATTTTTTCAAGGGATAAAGTCTCCGAAAATTGGTTGGTTGTTGGTATTATAGGTATTGTACACACAGAGAAAAATTTAGCTATTTGCCAACTGAAATTCGGTTACTGCGACTCAAATTCGGTTATTACGAATTTCGGTAGGTTGGCACAACTTAAAATTAGTTTTCACAACAAAGTTCGGTTAATTCAACAGACTTTTAGTTGCAACTCCCAAAATATTTAAAAATCTAATGTTGATATCGATGCACTAACTAAATTAATAGGTTGTTACAATTGAACTACGCTTTTCAATTCGGGTTTCACTTTATTTATCTGTGTGTAGAAGATAATATTTTTTTCAATATTGATTAGGAAAACCAATATTTTGAATGATGTGACTGTGTTTTAGTTAATTTTATATATTTTCTGTTTACAATATAGTTTAATTATTCTTATGATGAATATTAAGTACTTACAATTAAAATTAATAAATAATGATTAAATGTTAATGGCTACAATGGAATTCGAACGAATTTATTCTCTGTATGTATAATATGTGGTCACATCTAAAAAAATATTGTTGGCAAAAATTGAAGTAAAAAAGTTTCCTTTATAATTAAACCATGCTATGAACTTCAAAGACGAATTCCGCAAAAAGATTAAAACTGTTGAGTAGTGTAACTGAGATAGCTTTTTCCGTTTTTCATTTCCGTTGCTATTTTGTACATTATTTTTCTCGTGACGTTTTCCCTTCTATTACGTTTTGTATTGCGCTTATTCTCATACATTACGAAAAACATTTTTAACGCGAAAAAATATATTTGGTAAAAAAAGAATTATAAATATTAACTGAAAATGAATAACTTTATAAATCAATAGAAACAAATTAAATAGCGATAAATATTAATAATTAACATGATTTATATATCCCGTCATTCTTGCAGATGGATCATACTAATAAAGAGTCGAAAACTTTATTGGACTTAAATGATGATTGTCTTCTGGCCATATTACAATATTTATCCGTACAAGAGACATTTTCTTTGTTGGGTCATTTTGGTCAAAGATTTGATGATATCGCTTATGAAAGGATAGCCCAATTAAAAGAGTTAATAATCAACTTAAGAGAACCTCCACAATTAACAACTTGGCAGCTGAAAGTTATTGGAAAACATTTAAAAAGCCTTTATATAAGTGCTGGTTACGCTTTGAGCTCAGATTTGACATTAACATATTTACAGCCCATTTGTAGTCAAGGATCGCTACAAGCCCTAACACTTCATTACATACAATTTGATTGTGATTATCAAAATTGTATTTTGAATGTTGCATCAAAACTTCACATACTCGATCTGAGTTTTTGTCAGTTAACCGATGATTTTTTGGGCCCAATTTTAGAAAATTGTACAAATCTAAGAACTCTGGCAGTCTTTGGAAATAACAATTTAAGATATGACTCATTAAGTTGTATAAAGTCAAGCTATTTAAAAGAACTTAAAGTTGAACAGAATGATAATTGTAAAAATGCTATTCAATCATTTATTGCTAAAAATCCGCATGCAACCGTAACTGTATTTGCTCTTGGACATCTGGGACACTTAACGTCCAAGTCGTATGACGACATGATGGCAAGAAACTTCTAAAAAAAAATATAGTTCGACTAAAAAAATATATAAAACGGAAGCTTTTGTTTCAGGTAAGTAAGATCAATTAAAATAAATTTATATAAAGATCGGTATATACACTGATAATAATCCATGCGTAAAATTACAAAACAATGTCAAAATAACCAATTTTTTGTAAAATAAACGAAAATTTTTACATTTTACAAAAGTTTTTGTAGTTCTGACAACAATTTCGTATTTTTATGCATGGATTATTATGAGTGTATGAATCAAAGTTTTGGTCTCATCTCGTAATGTAAAATATATTTCACGTACAAAATTCTATTTAAATTCTTCCCGCTGATATCATTCCCTTGGGCTGTGATAAATTAATAAATTAAGAACGAAATGCTTTGCTTTAACGCGTTTTTGGAAATGTGAGATTTTTGTCTGAAAAAAAGTCCCTAAAATAAATCGTTCTGTTAAAAACAATTTTTCAGAGGCAATTTCAATTCTTTCTTTCAATTTTTCAGAATATGTAAATTTGCAGACAATTGAACAAACCCCCAATTTTACACCAACATTTTCCTAAAGTATTTTTATCCTTTCTCCACCTACCTGTAAAAATCAATTTGATGCAACTCTTACCTTCTTTAGCTATAAATTTTTTAAAGATGGCTCCTTTTTGGGTATTTAAATACCCAATAGGCACGAATGGGTTAAAGTATATATCATCACATATTTAGCTATATCAAGTATATATGAAGAGATACAAAATATCAACTTATATGTAATGTAAGATATAATAATATATGATGATATATAGCGATATATTAGAATTAAGTATGAGATGTAAATATATATCTATACATATGGCCACATATATAATTATATAAAGCTATGTATGACTATATATAAACTTTTTTTGTCGGAAATTGAAAAAAAATGTTAAAATTTTAAAAATTCCCAAATTTGAAAAAAAAAATTGCTACATAAAAAAAAAAATCATAAGCGATTTATTTCAAAATGGCTTTTTTTATTTTGGCATTTTTTTAATTAAAACTGCAAAATTTGTCTGCAACAAATTTATTTTTAATTAAACATTTAATACATATTATTAAACTTTTAATTGAAAATGAGTTTGAAATCAAACAAAAGTTTTATTGAAATTTTTTTGACAATAATTTTTGCTGCAGCTTATAAAGTTTTTTCACAATAATCGCGGATCAAGGTCGAACTTCCCTCGTAGTTATATGAAATGCAACACTGCTCGCTCCCATCAAGTACCACCTGTTAATAGACTACTGTCAAATTTTGAGCAAATTTCGTCATTTACTTTTCTTTTAACAGCTGTTCAAAACATACAACCTCGTGGATTTTTTTAAAAATGGAAAAAAGTGAATTTCGAGTGCTTATTAACCCATTAATGCCCATTGGCAACTTAAGTTGTTGCAGAGTTGTTACAATTTAGCATGCTCTGAAAAAAAGTGAGAGTGTACAAAAATATTGTCAAAAAACGTCTGGGCATTAATGGGTTAAACATTATTTTTTGCGAAAAACCCGTCAACCCAACCAAGGAAAAGCTTGTTAAATACTATGGGGACTCTGCATCATCGTTTTCAATGGTAAAAAAGTGGTTTACTGACTTTCGTTGTGATCGCACAAGTACAAATAAAGCTGGCACAGTGGTTTCGATTTTAAATGATAAGTTGGGTTTAAGAAAGCTGTCTGCAAGATGGGTGCCGCGTTTGCTCTCAATTGACCATAAACGTAATCGCGGGCAATAAGGTGATGACAACAGTTTTTTGGGATGTACGCGGGATAATCCACATCGATTAACTTCAAAAGGAAAAAATAATAAACGGCGAATATTATGCAAACTTCTTGGACCGATTTAACGAGGATTTAAAAAAAACGATCCCATATGGCCAAGAAATGCCTATTTTAAGGACCTCGAAAAATCATATTTTTTGAAAGGGATACAAAAATTGGAGAATCGTTGGACTACGTGTATTGAGCTAAAAGAAGATTATGTTGAAAAATAATTTTTTTTTTTTGCAAAAAAAAAACTGTTTCATTCAAAAAGTCACAGACTTATTTACCCGCCCTAGTAAGTAAAAACTTGGTAAAATGTTACTAGTTTTCGCATAACTTTTGTGAATAAGCTTTATTAGTTGAAATGATTCTAATTACTTGGCAATGATTTCTTTATGTGTGTGCCGATATAGAAGAGAAACACCGAAATTTGCGGCATACTACCCAAAACTGTACGAAAAAAATTAGAAATTTTATAAATAAACTCACAAAAAAGCCAGTAGTTTGTGGCGCAATTATAATTCATTGCCCTATCTTTCGCTTTAGTTGTAATTTTTCGGCCTCTATTGGTTTTCTGCACATTTAAGTGCGGAATCATTTATCCGAAAACTTGAATAAATACGCAGCGACTCATTTTGGAAAATATCTCAGAAATGAGTAAACAACGCATTTAATTTAATTATTTTGTCTTTAAGTAACATTTTTTTTTTACACTTTTTGCTATAAATGTATCGTATATTCAAAAATCATGATTTTTAAATTGTTTGTTTGAATTTTGTTTTTGTTCGTTCGATTAATCGAATAATTTTTATTCGAGTGACAACCCTAGAATGTAAAACATAGGTAAAACGAGTCTACAGAATTTGGTGTTCCAGTATCGCATTTTTTTGTTTTGTTTTTAAATCGAGTTGTTGTACCTTGTCGAATGTAAATAGAATGTGGATTTTTTCATAAAAATGTTTGAGGAATAATAAAAAAACACATGGTATTTTTTAAATGTTTTCATATATTTTTTTTTCTGTAAACGAAGTATAATGTTAAGAAATGTAAAAAGCGTAACTTAAAATTTATATTTTAAATTTTTTTCAGATGAACACACCAAAATGTCTTGGGAACTTAAATGATGATTGTCTAATGGAAATATTAAAATATTTAAATCTGCACGAAACTTTGTCTATAATTGGTCATTTTGGTCAAAGGGTTGATAATATTGTTTACGAAAAAATTGACCAGCTAAAACATTTACGAATAACTCGATTAAAATTATTTGATACTTGGCAACTGGAAATTATTGGTAAAAATTTAACAGGACTCGAAATCTATGGGTTAAGTTTGTATTCGCCACTAACGCTAAAATTACTACAACCCATATGTCGTTGTGGAATACTACAAACCCTGGTATTTAATTTTATGCAATTTGATGATGATTATAAAGAATGTCTTTTAAATGTTGCATCGACATTACAACATCTAGATTTAGAATATTGTCAACTAAACGATGATTTATTGGCGCCAATTTTAGAATATTGTACAAATCCTAAATTTTGTAGTAAATCTTTAGATCATTTAAAGTCAAAATATTTAGAAAAACTAACAGTTGGCCAATATCATTGGTTTTATATAAATAAGAGTTTGGAAACATTTATTGCCCAATATCCTTTGGTTACAGTAACTGTTTATGATCAGTTACCACTGGGATCATGGCGTTTTGGTAGCTATCCGCCAGTTCATCACAACATGGAATTGTCTCAAAAAGTTTACAAAAATGGAAAATTACAAACAGCAATATACAAAAGAGTAAATGTAAAAATTGTTAATTAAATAATCAGATTCTAAAGAGTAAAAACATGTTAACTCAATTAAAAATATGGCATTTTCAGATCGAACACCTCGGATTTCAATTCACCATAACTGTCATACTCGATAAGAAGTTGACTAAACATAAATTTCAGATTTCGCACCTTTTCGGTTTCCTAAATATTACGTCATGAAAATTGCACAAAAAACGTTAAAAATTGACTAAAGTATAATTGAAGGGCTTATTGTAAGAACTTGATAAACCACTTTGACTATTTACTAGTTTTTTGCTGTTTTCTAGACTTCCATTAACAATTTTTTTGAAAGAAGTTTGGCTCAAACACCACACGTCCCTAGAGTATAAAAGTCCAGCTATATTCATATTTCTATATGTTTTCCAACTTTAAAAGGTAAAAATAATCCAAAAATTAAATGTGACTTATCAAGTTTTTACAATAAACCCTTCAATTGGACTATAACTTTTAAACTATACAAGATACAAAATTCGTGTTAGTCTTATTTTCTAAGTTAAAATATACTCTTTCTTCTCATCTCATCAAAGGGTCAAAGGTCATTTTTGCGGTCTTGAGTTCAAATACCTATATCTCAAAATGCCCTTTTTTTAATTCTTACAAAAATTTATGCTTTTTATTGAACTCCCCTCTATATTTGTGTGAAAAATTTAGGGTGGTAGCTCGATTAGAAATCGCAAAATTTTGTTCAGAATGTCAAACAGCGTAATGGACTCAAGTGTAATAAAGCTCTAGTATGTTCAGAAAGGAATGCAAAACAAAATTTATCACCAAAACCACGCAGTCGACGTCTACGAAAACAATTAACAAAGTATAATTGCGTGATAATGGATGATGAAATTCCGGTGCATAAGACTTTTACACAGCATGTAAGTGTGGTAATGCCCAAATCAATGGAAACAAAAAAAAATAAGTCCAAATTTCCAAAAAAAAAAAAAGTACCTGGTTTGGCAAGCAATTTGTTATTGTGAAAGAAATTCAAGTCCTTTCTTTACAACTGGTACAATAAATGGTGAAATTTATATAGGAGAATCCATTAAATAGTGGATCTTACCATTTGTAAGAACTCACACTACAACACGGTTATTTTGGCCGGACCTAGCCAGTTGTCATTATGCAAGAGCCACAATTAAGTGGTATAACAACAACAACATCGACTTTGTACAAAAAGAAAACAATTCTCCAAATTGTCCAGAACTACGATCAATAGAAGAATATTATTTAATATTAAAGAAGACAGGAATGACAGTGTCAACTGTAGAAGAGTTCAAATCTAAATGGAATTTGGCAGTCTGAAAAGTGGATGAAAGTCTCGTGCAAAAACTAATGTTACGAATTCGAAAAAGGTGCGATGTTTTGCCTTGCAATTGTCTTTTAATTATTATTTTTTACATATTGGTAGTTTCTAAATAAAATATATAAAAAAAAAACTTCAAAAGCTATCTTGGATAATTTTTAATTTAGAGAACAAAGTGGTTCGATTTTGGTTATTTCAACATTTATATCATAGAAACGTTGAATATCGATGTGTTTATTTTCGACGATATCCATGGTCACATATCCGAAGAGCATATCGAAAAATTTTGGAATGACTCGTCTTTGTTTTTTTTTACATTTTTACTATTTAACCAAATTATTCAGTTAAGTCTTACGGGAAATACCTGTTCCACTGTAAATAATAATTTTAATATAACATTAAGCCCTTTTTTCCAATGATAGATAATGACAAAAACTCCACTTCACAGAGTACCACTATCTATTAATGTATATTGGACTTAAAACACACACACAGTTATTGTTTGTAAAACCCTTTATTGTGTAAAAATTTAAATTAAACATGTTTTCCAGAGCCTTAAATAAGCATTTTAAATAGATTTCATAAAAGGGTTTTCATTTTCATAATCTATAATGATGGAATAATGTTTATTTAGCATGAATTGACAAAATAAATTCGATGATCATCGCAATGAAAAGATCATGTCATAAGTGTCAAATTCAAGCAAAAAAACAAATGCCACATTTTAAAACACTATACTTAACATGTTATCATTAAGGGGGAAAGAAACTTATGGTAAATATTTTTTAAAAAAAAGCATTAGCATTACAAGGGGAGGACATTATAAAATAAATGTTGCAAACGAAATATACAAAAAACTTCTAAAAAAAAAAATTAACATTAAAAATATTAATATAAAACTTGAAATTAAAACACATGTAAGTCAATTAACATGAATATTAAAAATAGAATTAAATCGAGAACAATTAAATGAATAATAAAGTAAAATAAAAAAGAAAAAAAAAACACTTCAATGCTGAGTTAATTCTAATTTTAGAGACAAATGGTTGAGGCGTAAAACAACTTATTTCTTCTTGTAGAACTCGCGTATGAGACGTTTCAAATATTTAGCTTCGCGTTTATGTTCAGCTAACTGACGTTTTAATTCATCATGACGTTTGCTTAGTTCCTGCTCTTGAATTTGAATGATTTCCATTTCAACCTTCTTTTTCTGACGATAACGAGTGGCGGCATTCTTATTTTGTTCTTTCTTGCGAATTTTGCGATCTTCCACACCACGACCATAAGGACGTGTACGTTTTTTGGTGGCGACATTGCTACCCGTTCCATTTAACGATTCCAAGGAGTCGTTTGTTTGTAAGGGTGAACAACTACCCGATGATGGTAACCATTCGTCATCAGTGGTTGTGTAATCACCTAAAGAAGGAGTCGATATAGACGATTGCGATTCACTTTCTTCGAAGATTTCATTAGCAGCGGTCTTAAGTATCTCATCGATTATTTTTATATTGTGCAATTCTATATAATCTATATAATTTGAAGAACTAGCCGAAGATGATCCTGCTGGCAATGGTGAAGGGTCAGCTGTGTTACTATGATTATTCCAATTGTTGAAAACAAATTGATTTTCAACTGACACTGGTGAAGTTGGTTCAGATTCGGAATTTTGTAACACATCATTGATCTGTTAAGGATAAAAGACCAAATTAATATTTATTTATTTCAATTTCATTAATGGGAACTTACATCTAATGGCAATGTAGTTACTGCTGTTGCGGCAGTAGATGCTGTTATTTGTTGCAATGCCTGAGGTACTGGTGAAGCAACTGTTTGTGGTGGAGAACTCGGCGGTGTCAATGATGTTAAGACTGCTGCACCTGTGCTTGCAAACCCAAAATGATGGATGTCAGTTGGTGTTTGTACCTTAATCACCTGATTGGGATTATTCACAACATTGTCAAGTGAATTATCCAATAGTTGAGAAGGTGAATAAAAGTTTTCTGCAAAACAAAAAAAGAAGATAAAAATTTAATATTAAAAATTCCAAAAACTCAAATTTATTAAAACTATAATAGAAGAAGGTACTTTTTTCAATAAAATTTAAAATGTAAGTACTTTTTTAATAAAAGGTACTTTGTTAATAAAAGGAGCTTTTTAATAAAGAGATACTTTTTTAATAGAATGTACTTTTTTAATAAAAGGTAGTTTTTAATAAAAAGTATTTTTTAATAAAAGGAGCTTTTTAATAAAGAGATACTTTTTAAATAGAATGTACTTTTTTAATAAAAGGTACTTTTTAATAAAAGGTATTTTTTAATAAAGAGATACTTTTTTAATAAAAGCTACTTTTTTAATAAAAGCTACTTTTTTAATAAAAGCTACTTTTTTAATAAAAGCTACTTTTTTAATAAAAGCTACTTTTTTTAATAAAAGGTACTTTTTCAATAAAAAACTACTTTTTTAATAAAAGCTACTTTTTTAATAAAATGTACTTTTTCGATAAAAGCTACTTTTTTAATAAAAGCTACTTTTTTAATAAAAGCTACTTTTTTAATAAAAGGTACTTTTTAATAAAAGGTACTTTTTAATAAAAGGTATTTTTGATTAAAAGGTAATTTTTTACTAAAAGATACTTTTTTAATAAGAATATACTTTTTTAATAAAATGTACTTTTTTAATAGAAGGTGCTTTTTTAATAAAAAAAGGTATTTTTTAATTAAAGGAAGTTTTTTTAACAAAAGGTACTTTTTAAAAAGAAAGTCACTTTTTATAAAGAAAGTCACTTTTTTAATAAAAAGTAATTTTTATTAAAATAATTACTGTTTTAATAAAAGGTACTTTTAAAAAAAAAAGGAACTTTTTAATAGAAGGCACATTTTTAACTTTTTCATCAAATTATTTTTTTTATAAAAGGTAATTTTTTACTAAAAGGTACTTTTTTAATAAAAAATGTATTTTTCAATAAAAAGGTACTTTTTTAATAAAAGGTACTTTTTTAATAAAAGATACTTTTTTAACAAACGGTAATGTTTTAATAAAAGGTACTTTTTAATTTACTTTTTTGATAAAAAGTAATTATTAAATAAGAAGTATTTTTAATAAAAAAGTACTGTTTAAATAAAAGAAACTTGTTTACAAGAAGTTACATTTTTAATCAAATTATTTTTTTTTAATAAAAGCTAATTTTTAATAAAAGCTAATTTTTTTGACTAAAAGGCACTTTTTTAATAAAATGTACTTTTTTAATAAAGTGTACTTTTTTAATAAGAGGTACTTTTTAATAATATGTACTTTTTTAATAATATGTACTTTTTTAATAAAAGGTACTTTTTCAATAAAATGTACTTTTTTAATAAAAGGTACTTTGTTAATCAAAGGTACTTTTTTAACATGTATTTTTTAATAAAAGGTAAATTTTGACTAAAAGGTACTTTTTTAATAAAATGTACTGTTTTAATTAAATTACTTTTTTAATAGAAGGTACTTCTTTAATAACAGGTACTTTTTTAATAAAAGGTACTTTTTTAATAAAAGGTACTGTTTTAATAAAAGCTACTTTTTTAATAAAAGCTACTTTTTTAATGAAAGCTACTTTTTTAAGAAAAGGTACTTTTTCAATAAAAAGCTTCTTTTTTAATAAAAGGTACTTTTTGGATAAAAGGTACTTTTTGGATAAAAGGTACTTTTTGGATAAAAGCTACTTTTTTAATGAAAGCTACTTTTTGCAGGACATATTATTAAATGTCCCATTAAAATTTAACAAATTTATATGGAAAAAAACAACAACAAATGTGTCAGTTAAAGTTCCACACTCAAATAAATTTTACAATAGAATCTACTGAAAATGACAGTCAATACTGTTGAAAAACAACTAACAAAAGCAGTTAAAATAACTAACTGTATCGTAAAAAATAACTGAAAAGTTTTTATTATAAAAACTTTGAAACTGAAAAAATTTGTAAAAACTATCGTTTTATAACAGCTATTTTTTCGGCATTTTAAAAATATAAGTTTAATACAAAACCCTTTATTTTCTTTCAATTACAACAAAAAAAGTCAAAATTCCAAACGGTACACCTGTTATGATGTTTTGGGGATACTAAATGAGAATTTTTAAAAACTCTACATAATCTTCTATTTTTAAATAACTAACAAAAATTAAATGTTTACTACAAAATTACAATTTTGCTAGTTGTTTACTAAAATACTCAAATAACTGCTTCAAAAAACTGTTAAAAATTATCGTAGCTTTCTTCAGTGGTTTTTCAAAATAACTGTCAAAATAGTTTTTTATATTAGTTCATAGAAAATTGCAGTTCAAAACAACAACTACTGATTACTACACAAACAACTGTCATGTAGTAACTGTAAAACTTTTTTGAGTGAAATGTTGTGGATTATCTCATTTACTTTTTTAACAACTTATATTATTATAATTAATAATATTTTTTTGTAATTAATGTAAATAATCTCGCTGTCCTTAGAATCAAAAATAAGATTAGAACGTTAACCGTTAATGTGAAAAAGAACATTTGAATATAATTGAATTCAATGTAATTCACTATTATCTGTCGCATAAAACTTTAATTATAAATTATTATATTAAAAATATATTAAATTAAGTAATACAATTACATCGATTACAAGTTTACATACGAAAAATTGTGCGTTTGAATTAATTAAAATTCAATACACCGAAAAAAAATGCGTTAAAAAAAAAAAAAAAAAAAAAAAAAATGGACGTACATTGTACGAAATATTTCCTTCTTTCGAATCACGAAAGATTTTTAAATTTTTAATAAAATATAAAAATTCGAATATTTTACGAAATTATTTCGTTAGTTTCGAGAGATGGCAAAAACCATTACAAGTTTTGTTCTGTAAAATAAAATAAAAAACTTTGTTATACAGGGTGTTTCATAGCTATAACGTCAATTTTGTTTCCTAATTATATCTTATAAGGGTGTTTTTTATACAGGTATAGAACTTTAAGTTGGCAACACTTTTTTAACTGGCGTCCATTTTGTCAGCTATCAAGTGATTTATGTTCAGTTTGGTTTAGCATTTCAACAAGAATAGACTAACGCCTCAATGGGCGGTAGACTGACACGGTGAATGGGCCTAAAACAAGATTGCCGTTGATTCTGATTTTCATAAGCGAATTTTGTTTAGCGATGAAGCTCACTTTTGGTTAAATGGATACGTCAATAAACAAAACTGCCGTATTTGGAGTGATGATAATCCTCAAGTGTATGTTGAGACACCGTTACATCCAGAAAGACTGACTGTTTGGTGTGCTTTATGGGCTGGTGGAATCATTGGTCCGTTCTTCTTTAAAAACGATGCTGGTCAGAACGTTACAGTCAATGGTGACAGCTATAGAGCCATGATTACTGACTTTTTCGTTCATCAATTGAACAACCATGATGTGCAGGAGCGGTGGTTTCAACAAGACGGCGCAACATGTTACACAGCTCGTGCCTCAATTGATTTATTGAAGGAAACGTTTGGTAACCGCATAGTTTCATGTTTCGGACCCGTGAATTGGCCTCCAAAATCGTGGGATTTAACGCCGCTGGACTAATTTCTGTGGCGATATGTGAAGTCGCTAGTCTACGCCGATAAGCCCGAAACGATTGACCACTTGGAGGACAACATTCGTTTTATTCCATTTCAAAGTTCTATACCTCTTTAAAAAAAAAACCTTTACTACTGAACCGATCGCTTATGTACCTTCGGAAGAATATGTGAGTAATTATTACGTGTCTTATTTTTCGATTGATACATCATAAAAAGTTGTTGCTGTTAAGTCTCATTGACTATGTTAAATTGATTATATTGTCTAGTGTTTCATAATTATAACGTAATTTTAGGAACACTTAAAAAAAAAGCGGTAGGTAGAAAAAACCTTTTTGTCAAAATGAATCTGCATTAAAGCAAATTTTTGTTTAATTGATTTGCATGTAGATTTAGTCCACTTTGTGAAAAAAAAACATGGATTTTCGGCGATTTTATTTCAAAATCTGTATTATAGAAAAATGTTCATAAATTCAAACAAATTAAAGGCGAGACTTGATTGTTTTAAAATAATTCTCATTATTAAGATGGAAGACAATCAATTTTAATAGAAAAAAGCAGCGACAAATATAATTAGGGTTTTTTCGGCAAAATCCGATTCACTTCTTTTATCTATAAAGGCCTAAATTAGAGGAATTTCTTAAAAATCCTTTTTTAATTAGGTAATTTTGGAACGTGTTCATGTTATGTTTATCAAAACTGCCTTTATTTTGTTGTTTTCGCCGAAAAGTGGCTTTGGCTGTAGAAGTTTATATAAATAATACAAAACAAATATATAATTTTAAAAAACAACTACTGTATTTTTTAACAGTTGTTTGAATTAGCTGTTTTACTATTTTTGTAAACAACTTCCAAAACAGTAATTTTGCAGTAATCAGTTAGTTATTTTAAAATAGAAGATAATATCGAATTTTGAATTGTTAACTCATATAGAAATGTTAAGTTTTCTTTGGTCTTCTTTTATTTAATTCTTCTTATTTTAAACGAGCTTAAGATCATTTATTTATAAATTATAATTATTTATTTCCAATATTTCGTCCCCACATTGGGTAACTTCTTCAGAGAACAATTATTATAATTTGATTGAAAATTTTTTATTGATATGTTTACTCTGATTGGTATGATGAATATGTTCACTCAAATGATAATTAGAAAATTATTTTATAACTCCAATATATGAGGGCGGATCAATATTATTACTTTTGAAGGTAATTGATGTGGAGTATGCCGCGTGCATTCCAAAAAACTGTTTCCATCACCTTATTGGCCACGATTACGTTTATGGCCAATTAAGGGCAAACGCGGCACCCATTTTGCAGACAGCTTTCTTAAACCCAACTGATTAATTAAAATGGAAACCACACTGCCATATGAAATGCCTATGGCATTAACAATCTCACACACTTTTACTCTTCGATCGGCCAACACCATATCGTAATTTTTTCGACATTTTCGTGTGTATTGACCTCAATTGGCCGTCCAGAACGTTCAGTGTCATTTGTACTGGTGCGACCACAACGTAAGTCAGTAATCAACTTTTTACCATTGAAATCGATTGTGCAGCGTACCCATAGTATTTATCAAGCTTTTCCTTGGGTTGATTGACAGTTTTGAGTACTCGAAGTTCACTTTTTTCCATTTTTTAAAAAATCTACGAGGTTGTATGTTTTGAACAGCTGTATGTTTTGAACAGCTGTATCTTTTGAAGGCAAAGTAAATGACGGAACTTGCTCAAAATTTGACCATAGTCTATTAACAAGTGGTACTTGATGGTAGCAGTGTTGCATTTCATATAACTACGAGGGAAGTTTGAAAAGTCACGAACTTATTGATCCGCACTCGTATTAAAACGTCATAACTGGAGTACTGTTTGGAATTTTGACTTTGCATTTTAAGTAGGATGTAGTAAATACAAATTTTTATCGTAATTGAAAGAAAAAAGATTTTTCTTTATTAAATAATATTTTTAAAATGCCGAAAAAATAACTGTTGAAAAACAGTAGTTTTTACTCATTTTTACAGTTGTTTTAAAATGTTGTATCATTTGCAAAACAAGTACTGGATAAGCACATATTTCAAACGTTGGCAAATCATTTGCATTTAACACTTTTCCAATGCTTCTTTTTGTAAGACCACGGTCAACTTGTGCTTTGCCAAAGCTTGTTTTTATTTATTACATAATTTCTACCTGTGAAGCTTTAATTGCTATTACAAAATTAGTTCAAAGCTATCGATAGAGTACCAATCTTAGTGAATAGTGCTGAACTAGTGAATAGCGCCGAACTAGTTCAAAAGTGTCAGTTAAGTAAAATATCCTTTGTTCCTCCGAATAGTTTGTCCTGTTACTAGTAATGCTGAATAAATAATAAAACTAGACAAGTTGTACAACTGGTACAAAAGTGGTAGTTTGGAGATAATTGTCCAAAGCCCTATGACATCTACATGTTAAATTCTACAGTTGTTTGTATGGAGAGGCGGTAGAGCTCATACTGGTTCAAGTTAACTAGTACTTAACTGGTTCTATACTAGTAATATTTGCTACTGTATAGAAAACAAAATTGGCGTTATAGTTATGAGAAAATTGGCTACAAATGATTTCGTTAGTTTCGCAAAATTTTAAAAAGCTACAATAAATTTATTCATAAAAAATTAAAGTAACTTTTTTGTATTTTATGAGAAAAGGTTTTTTTCGTAAAACGTTTCATTGATTTTTTTTTTCAGTGTACAAACATATTATTCATATTGTGATGAAATAACACTAAATCCAACACATGAGAAACGAGATCAAAATGTTATCGTTTCAAAATGCAGTGGCCCAGTTCCGAAAAGCAAAGTGCGTATTTTGCACAACTAATCATAGAGGAAAGCGAAGTATAGAGCACATGATTTTGAAACCAACGATTGATAACAAACAAAAGAAATTTAGTTTAATTTCATTAATTTAATACAAAATTTAATTGCGTCAAATCAAATAAATTTTTATTTAGCAAACCGGGTGTGAGTGAGAGGAAACTGGAAATAGATTTACAAAAGTTACAATTTAATTTTGTCTATCTAACTTGTACAAGGACGTACATAAATTAGAATGTAATTAAATTATAAAAAAAAAAAAAAAACATAATAAATAATTTACGCATTTTCAATTAGATTACATTTAACCGAACAGTAACAGTTTGGACTAAAAACATTTTAAAAACTTATACGTTATGGTAGATTGAAATGAAAATTTAAATTAGCAGGGCAGCGATTTTCATGCAAATGCCAAATACTTTTCCAAATCATAGAATTTGACAAAAAAAAAATGGCATCGATTTGTTATTGCACATTTTTTTGCAGGTTTTGTTATAAATGTGAATTTTTGCATATGAAGCTATAAATGCATATTTTGGCATTTTTTGTAGCATATTTTCAATTAAATTGCATATTTTTGCATATTTTGATTGTTACAAAATTAAGATTTAAGTATAAATAAACATAAGAAAGCAATTTTAGTGCTTAATATAGCATATACTATAGTTATTTATTAAATATTTTTGTTGGATTTCAGTTTGAAAACAATGCTCTAGACCAGTGTTTCTCAATCTTTTTTGGGCCGTGTCCCACTTTTGGGTTAAAAAATTTTCCATATCCGCCCTCATTTTTTTCTGTACAATAGAGAGTACTTTGAATAAAAAACACACCTAGATTAGATTATAGTGGCACTATGCACCGCGACCAGAAATTGTTATTTTGTGCTGCCAGCGAATACACCCTATAGGTTCAGGCTCCCTACGAAGCCAATTATCCTACCAGGTGAACAGTTCCAAACGTCCGATGGCGTCACTATTCGATCACCAAAATAACGCACCCTCCTGTCGGAGAGCCTCGGACATTTGCAGAGAACATGCTCAGAGGTCTCGGGTTCCAATTCACAAAACCTGCACGTATCCGTAGAGGATCGTCCCATCTTGTACAATTGATACCTAAATCCACAGTGTCCTGTGAGGTAACCCGTTACGGTCCTTAGTTCGCCCCTTGTCATAGACAAGAGTTTCCGCGATCTCTCCCCAGAGGGAGATATAAACAGCCTCGCCTGTCGCTGCCCAGGCGATCTGGCCCAAAAGGCCCCAACTCCGACTCCCTCCATCTTCTAAGCCTCTCTCTGACATACCCATTGGGTACGCCGCAGAATTGTTCCGGGCCAATGAATTGTCGACGAGCTCCGCAGTTGGCTAAACAGTCAGCCCGTTCGTTGCCCTCATGCCCCTCATGGCCTGGAACCCAGCCCAGTGTCAAGGAGTTGTTAAGTCCTAGACGATTTAGAGAGTCGATACATTCCTTAACCAGACCAGACGACACATCTTGAGCCCTCAAGGCACCAAGTGCCGCTTGGCTGTCAGATAGAATGTAGATCGTGGCCCCCCGTGTCCTCCTCCGCAGACACTCTTCCACACAGATACAGATAGCGAAGACCTCAGCCTGAAAAACGGAGGGATATTTGCCCATGGGCAGAGCACGCTGAAATCCGGGTCCGACGACACCCGCCCTCGTATCCATGTTCGACTGTTTCGAGCCATCCGTAAACCTGACCTGTGCACCAACCTCCGGTACCCAAGATCCATTCAACCACGTGCTCCTGTCGAAAATCACAACAACGAAGTGCCTAACAAATACTTGCACAGGCAGTATCTTGTCACTGACCCTAATAACCGGGTCATCAGCGAACATTTTCGCAATCTCAAGATGCCCCTTCAGATCCCCACTCCTCATGCTGCCAATCTCCCGCAGTCGATAAATCCTCTTAAGAGTCATCTGAGCCCCGAGTTGTTCAACCTTTGTCCACCACGCCAATGAGGCGTATGTGACCATCGGTTTCACAATGGTGTTAAAAGACCAGTAGACCATTTGAGGTCTAAGGCCCCAGGTCTTGCCAAAGAGCCTCTGGCAGGCAAACATTGCCCTAGTGGCCCTTTTAGAGATCATATCAAGGTGCTCATTACAATTCAGAGACCTATCCAATATAACCCCCAAGTACTTAACGCTATCAGAGAAGCAGATCCTCGTCCCCTGAAACACACCTAACAATTTGTTTAATTCTATGGATGTATGTACATATATTTTTGTTATAAAGCTAGAATTAATAATAAATACTCTAAAAATTAGGCTTGAGCATTTTAGGTCTTTCTAAAGATCGCTCTTTACACTTCAGCTCCTTTCAATGAACTAGTTCGCTCTTCTAGTTCAACAGCTCTTTATCCTAAATTGAGCTGTGGGACACAAACTATTTGAAGTGAATTGAATCAGCTGATGCGAAACAAAATGTGTAAACAAAATGTGTTACTTTCTATTAAATTTACTATCGGAGAATAATTCAACACTTTAAAATATATTTAAAATGATTGTTAAATCATAAAATGGTACGTAATTATAAAAATTTTAAATTATTTTAAAAAAAATTTGAAAAAAAATTTTAAAAAAAATTTTAAAAAAATATTGAGCTGGCAACATTAAAAAAACTCAAAATCAACATAAAGAAAATAAATATTACTCAAAAGACAAAAAGAACGAAAACAGCGAAAGACCTAAAAGAGCTGATGATTGTGATCCAGCTCACTAGTTCAAAGAAAAGACTAGTTCAATTGAACTAGGTCGTTCACGAACTACACAACTCTACTAAAAATTAATGAGATCCTTGAGCTTGGTGCAGGCTGCAAAGGGTTTTTAAATCAGGTTCTAATTTTATTAATTTTAATCGTAAGTCTCCGTGATTTGTGATTTAAAGACGATTTCTTTTTTTTAATAACAAATCACTAATGACACTAAATCCGGTTTCTACTAAATATGACGATGGAAATGGTATATAAGTAAGTATATAAAAATACAGATTTTTTTTATTCTGCAGAATTTTATTTTTATATATTAAAAAAACATGAAAAGTTAAACAACTTACAAAAATTAGCCCCCTAAAATATTGAAATTGCCCCTCTATTTTAAAAATGCAAAAATATTAAGTTCATATTGTTTTCATTTGTAGTGCATATTTTTTGATTTTTATTGGACATTTTTTGGTTGTTAGTGCATATTTTAAGAGCATATTTTGGTTTGTTTACTGCATATTTTAAGCGCATATTTTCGACTTTTTTTTTGCATGAAAGTCGCTTCTATATAAATTACTTATACGCCTTCACTCAAGTCAAATTTTTTTTTTACTTTTTTTTTCAAAATCGGTATATTTTTTTTAGACAGCTTAGGTCTTTTAATTTAAGAGCTTTGTGGTCGCTTATTTTTCTTCTTTTCTTCCAAACTTGGGTACTTTTTGCTCCAAAAATTTTGAGTGCTTGCCATTTTTATCTGATTTTCATAAAATTAACACATTTCTAATCTGCTATAAAAAACAAGATTACGCTTGTGGGTTATCTCTAAAAGTTCCAGAGATATTGCCATTTGAAAATGTGAAATTTCAAATTTGATCCGAATCAGGTCCGAATAACGGGACAAACTCAAGGTAAACTTTTTTTTAAATTTTTTGGTTATTTAACCAAATAAATTTTCGATTAAATAAAGAAATTAATGCAATATCTTGTTTCACTCAAAAACTACATTACTTTTAAAGTGTAAATTAAAAAATATCAAATTTCAACAACCTTTTACCTTCAGATAAATAATTTCTTTCTAAACATCTTAAGTACGCCCAATATTCTTGAGGAAATTTTTATGTAAAAGATATAACCCACAAGCGTAAGCATGTTTTTACCAGCAGATTAGAAATGTGTTAATTATATGAAAATCGGATAGAAAACCACCAAAATGGCGAGCACTCAAAATGTTTGGTACAAAAAGTACCCTACTTGGGGGAAAAAAAAGAAGAAATATAAACAAGTCGCCTCCCACTGAGCAACCACAAAGCTCTTAATCCTCAAACTGGCCTAAGCTTTTTGCATTGAAATTTATACCACGTGTTTGGCACGAAAAAAAAACAATGTGGGCAATATGGGCCAAAATGGGTTTAGAGTGAATATCAAAAACTAATCCATAAATATAAATAAGTTCAGGCATAAATTATTCCTCTTTCCTAGATATAACTACAGTTAAAAAATTACAGTTTTTGTGCTTTTACTTAAGAAGATATGGAAATTTTCGTTTTTTATAAAGCGCGAAATTAAGCGAAAACGTACTTTAACGTAAATGTATGTTGATCAAACTTAAAGGCTTTACTACTGCTACTAAATATAATCTTTCTGCCGCTCATACATTTTCTAATTAAGTCTTTGTCGTTTACAGGTATCCTATTTTAATCCTGTATGTCCTTGGACCAAAATAAAAGCTTATGCTTACTTTCTGTTAACTATCAACGGTTTCTAGTGAAGAGTATTTTTAAGATTTTTGAAAATTGTATTCATTTTACAATTTTTATTTTTTGAAATTTTAACTTTAACACTTTCTCGCTTCCAAACCGTACACTGCACATAAAAAATTACTTCAAAAAATATTTTCTAAATATGGTTTTCTATTGAAATAGCTTAATTTCGTATTAAAAACACAAATTTGACGCATTTATGGCCAATTTATGGCTTGCCGGTTAGAGGGTGAAAGAAAAAGGCCTAAGCTTTCTAAAAAAAAAAAATTTTAAAAAAATCCAATTTTGAAAAAAATTAAAAAAAATGTTTGACTTTTCAAAAAAAAAAAAATTGACTTTTCAAAAAAAAAAATTGACTTTTCAAAAAAAAAAAAATTGACTTTTCAAAAAAAAAAAAATTGACTTTTCAAAAAAAAAAAAAATTGACTTTTCAAAAAAAAAAAAAATTGACTTTTCAAAAAAAAAAAATTGACTTTTCAAAAAAAAAAAATTGACTTTTCAAAAAAAAAAAAATTGACTTTTCAAAAAAAAAAAAAATTGACTTTTCAAAAAAAAAAAAATTGACTTTTCAAAAAAAAAAGTCAAACAATTTTAAAACATTTTTTTTAAGATTGAAGAAAAAGCTATCCAAAACTTTTTGGACAAAATTTTCAAACCACTAATTAGAAGTTCATGCAAATGCATGTTTTTTTCCTTAAGTCTGAGAACAGGGTACAGAGTTGGCATTAAAATGTCATCGATTTATTATTGCATATTTTTGCATATTTTACTAATGCTTTGCATATTTTACTAATAATCGCTTTAAATGCATAATTTTATTCCATATTTTTTCTTATTTTGCATTAAATGAATTTTTTACTTATTTTTCCTATTTTTACTTATTTTGCATATTTTTACTTATTTTGCATATCTTCACTTATTTTGCATATTTGTACTTATATATTTTTACTTCGTTTGCATATTTTTACTTATTTTGCACATTTTTGCTACTTTTGCATATTTGTACTTATTTTGCATATTTTTACTTATTTTGCATATTTGTACTTATATATTTTTACTTCGTTTGCATATTTTTAATTATTTTGCACATTTTTGCTATTTTTGCATATTTGTATTTATTTTGCATATTTTTACTTATTTTGCATATTTTTTTTTTTTATTTAATTTTGATATTTTTATTGAAGTTTTCTTAGTTTTTCGTAAAAAATCATTATTTGATATTTGACCAACGAGCAGAGATCAAAGCTGCTTAAGCCCTTTTAACTGTTCTCTCAAATTTTATATGCAAACGGCGATTAAGAGATACAGGTTTTGGTGGTTTTTTTAAATACGACGTATTTTTTAATATTAACAATTAGAATTTTGTGTTAATTATGCAAAACGTGTGCAGAGAATATATTAAACAATAAAAATGAACTTTAAAATATAATTAAATTTTTTTAAAAACATGAAAATAATTGATTAAAAATGTTTTTAAGTTCATATTTTTTTAATTTTTAGTGCATATTTTAAGATTTTTCATGCATATAATATATGCGCTAAAACACTCTTTTTTAGTGCATGAAGTTCATGTCCCTGGTAATTAGTTATATGTATCCGAAAAAAGGTCTTAAAGGTCCAATTCGTAGAGTCCATAACCCATCAAACTGAAATTTTGTGTCATAACTACTACCCAATAGGACTCAACTTGGTGCAACTTTGATACCGATCCCATGAAATCCCCCATATGCATTTGTTCTAGTTTTAATTTCGTCCGACTTTCCTAGAATGTTTTTCATTTTAATTTCAAAATTTTTGATAACAATTTCAGTTGGCAAATCATAATTCATTAGATTAGCGACCTTCATAAAAAAAAATAATTGAATGTTATTTTAATAATCTTAATAAAATAAACACATATGCAAATGCACACATGCAACCACTTAGTGGTTACCACCTGTTTGTGATTTTTTTTCTAGAGCAATAATTATTACAGCAACTGGTTATTTGTTCTCTATTATTTTAATTTTTTAATCAAACAAATCAAGTGACAAGTGAGAATTTAGTCGTAAGGGTGGGCCCACTACAACATTCTTTAATTTACATACTAGTTCAACTACATTTTCAAAAAAAAATATATATATATATATATTAAAAAATTGCCCAGGTAGAAATTGCCAACCGTAGCAAAAAAAAAAATTGTAAAACCCACCGTGTTAAAAATAACCAAAGGTACAACTAATATCAGAGATTCCAAGAATTCATTACACAATTCCCATTTTTTTAAATAAATGTAATTTAAATTTTCGGAATGAATTCCCTGAACAACTTTAAGGAATTGAATGAATTCCCTTTTTTCACTTTTTTTTTTTTAAAGAGAAGCAACACTCAGGAAATTCTTTCTATTAATTAATGTGTTGCTTTCTTTGGAAAGGGGATAGTGGAGAGATGAAAGGTGGTGAAAGGTGGTGAAAGATTAAGGGCTTCAAACATGGCAACGCTGTAACTGCGCGAGATGATAAGTCTTAGAACATTTGTTGGTCGCCACCTGATGTAGAGTTGGCGAATTTATTGAAGCTTTTTGTTTCATAGCCCTGATTCATTATTTTACTTCGGTGGGGTTAAGTGATATGGGAACACCGAAGGTGGGAGCTGCGATACATATGAGGGATAGAAAACTCATACATATTATTTTTCTAAATTGATGTTGTCGTCACCGGGAATCGAACCCGGGACCATCTGTGTAACAGTCCAATGCGCTAACCATTACACCACAACGCCCACAATTTCTCTTTAAGGAATTCATTCACATTTTTAAATTCGTTAATGAAAATTATGAAATTTATTCAGTTGGAAATTTATTCAAATCTAGTTAATTCAAATTTTAGCCAGGGAATTCAGTTCATTCCATTTTCATTTAATTCCTTAGGGTAATAACTTTTTTGTTTAATTCCATAAGGACTTAACTTTTTGCTAAATACCCTAAGGCCATAACTTTTTGGTTTAAGTCCCTATCGACTTAACTTTTTTGTTTCATTCCTTAAGGACTTGCAAAATTCTTTGCCAATATAGTATTTACAAATTTCTGCCTGGGTGAGTTCAGATCTTTACTCGGTACTTACAGCAACCAAGCTAAGATTTAGATTAACTTTTACAAAAACAAAACCACATTGACTTTTTCTTCTGAGTAATGATAAAGTGAATGATAATAAACGATATCAATTTTTTTATGTTTACAAAAAAATTTAATAATGCTATCATTATTCATACACAGACACAAGAACTTTAAAAGAATTAATTCAGTTTGGAATTAATTGACTCAAAATAGATGTGAGGATTAATTTATTAATCGAAAAGAATTCATTCATATGGGAAAATCTACGAAACCGATTTCAGATTTTAAAAATTTCAAATTAGTGGCACACTTTTTTTTATATTAGCTTCCCGAGTAAAAACGTTTAAATACAATCATATCGCACACCCAGTTCAAAAGTAACTCAACTCAATATTTTTCATTTTTCAGAAATCGTAAAAAAACATTTGCAACTTCATACCTATTGTAACATAAAGAAAGACAAGTGTTTTTAAGCAACAGTTAACAACAACAAATAACACTGATATTTTTTGAATAGATAAACAAGTATATTATGCATAGTTTAAGCATATAAAACCGAAAAATTAAAATTTTGAGTTAAGTCACTTTTGAACGGGGTGTGCGATATGTTGTTTAAAATATTACAAAAGAGGATGCCCCATATGATCATACATAATTTTATATTGGCTTTTCGAAAATGTTTGATACGGTCACATACATATTAATATTCAAATATATATACATATATATATATTGATATGCTATTTCAAATGACAAGAACAAGAAATTCTTATTGAGTTTGTGATTTAACCTAAAAAATATCTCTACAAAATCTAAGAACATTGTCCCTGACGATTTCCTTGGGCAAGACTGAATTCCGGATAGGGACCAGCCTACAACTAATTATTTTTCACAATTTTTTAATTTTAGCACATTTAGTAACTATAAATTCTATTAATGTTTATAACTATCAAAATAAATTTTAAAGTGCTTCACATCGAAATTCATTTCCCCACAAAACTACAAACTAAATTGGGATTGTGAAAGGCGTGGTAGAGAAGAATGAGTGTATTTTTTAAAAATCATAACAACATTGCAAATTTTCAATTTTTTCTGAATCAGACTGCGCAGTTTCTGGTATTGAACCTTCGTCAGTGACCCTGTTTTTTTGAATTTTTTGAATAATGTAATATTTGTTATGTTTTTTTTATTTGTTCGATTGCGTCTATATGAAATTTTTCTGTGCAATCACTTGGGATTAACAAATTTACATTTGGAAGATTTTAAGTAAAATGTTAAACAGCTCGAAATTCTTAATTTCAATTTGAATATTTTAAAATTTAAAAGTACCCAGGCAGAAAAATATAATCTGTACAGTATTGGCAAAGCGTCGGCGACATTAGGTTATGCCTTGGGATTAACAATATTGAGAGTATTGTCATGTTATCCGATTGATAAGAGTGGACAAACGTTGTTTGTCATCATTGGCATAACCATTCGCATAAATTTGGTGCTTTGTAACTACCTTACAGTCAATTTATTTTGTGAAATTTTTATAAAACACGCACCTTTTCAAACCAGCAACCCAGTTCCGGCTTAGTCTAGCGAGTAAAATACAATGAAATATAAAAAATGATAGCGGCAAAGTACTGACTTGCTTTTCAAACAAAATTGCATTTTTCTAGTACAATATTAGTAGTAACTTTGGTCATTTCTAACAGGGGGATTGCAATCAACTCAAAGTATCACTTACATCATATAAAAATTTCAAATTGTGAAACAGAGGACTTCAAAAATAAGCGGTATTTTTCCGAAAGGATTTTTAATATAAAATGTTGTATATTTACATAGTACACTACGACAAATTTCAATGTTTTTTACCACGCATGGGAAAATCGATAAGGATCTTAAACATAAGACCACATGTAGTTAAACTGTATACTCAGATTTTCGTTATTACATCCTATGTTCTTAGAAAAGGACATTTAAACACATATTTTAAGTGCATGAAATTCCATTCAGTGATGATGATATTTAGCACACTATCAAACATGTTCGTAAAAATAAATATGAGATGTAAATACATATCGCCACATATGTAATTATATATAAGTATATCAAGTTATATATGACTATATATAAACTTTTTTCATCAGGTTGTTAGTTTTTGAATATAGCCCAAATGCCACATGTAGAAGAGCCACATTGGATAATATTCCCTTACATTTAGTACTTTTGAAATAAAAAGTTTGCAAGTGAATTCAAGAACTAATTCATTTAGAGCTCTTACAAACATAGTGTGATTAGAGCGCTGTTGGCGGTGATGGTGTCAGACAATAACTACTAAAACTCCGACAGTAACAGATAGTAATTGTGTTTAAAAATTAATAATTTAAACTCAAACTAATAGACAATATTTCCATAATATTTCTTATTTTGTATTTGTGTAAAAAATATGTAAATATTTGTAATAGCATTAAAGCAAAAAAAAAAGTGATTTGACAATAGCAATGCTAGTTTCAATAACAAATTAATACAACGTTTCCACTGAACGTGTTTTGTGCGTGTTTTGATATAATACATGTTTTGTACATGTTTTCCCATATATATATATTTTTAACCAAAATACATGTTTTACATAAAACACGAAAGTGGAAACAGAATATAAATCAAAATGAAATAGAAATAATCAGTTTTGTTTAAAATAAAAAATACATGAAATTCGATCCGCGTTGAAAACCCTTTAGATGGCAAAGACCTTCTTCAAGAAAATAAAAATTTTAGAATTTTTAAATCGAAAAACGTTCAGATTCCACTACTCAACAATTTTCAACTTTTTGCGGAACCTGTCTTTGAAAAACATATTTTTTTTTGCACACTGAATCCAAATCTCTGAACATTTTATAGTTATTTAAATGGATTTGCAATTTTATATTTATTTAAATGGATTTTTACAATAATAAAATTTTAAAATTGTTTAGCAAACATGAAATTTGTAAGGATAAAAATAAACAATTAAAATTTTCAACTTCAGTAAGATATCCTGATACAAATGTCGGCATGATTACACTCAAATTAAAGATAATTTTGTGTAGCTCTATATTACATGATTTTACTGTTAAATTTAATATAAAAACACCTATATTTCAAAAACTCCAAATGCGAAAAAGAAGAATTTGGATTCAGCGTACATTGATCTATTAAAAAATTTGTGTTTCAACCCGAAACACCCTATAATTTATTTTTGATGAATTTTGAAAATATTTTTACATATGGTTTAGTAATGACCTAAGTATAAGACAACTTCAATCCCTTTTTTGATTTTGTCCCTCCAGGACATTCAGAATGCCCTGAAATTTATTCTGATTTCGTATGGTGAAAATACAAAATAAACCTGTTTTAAAAATATTCTGTAAACGAATTTGAAAGTTATGCTACCGACCGTAGCACTAAAACATTCTTTTCTAGAGGCTTGAGGCCCGCTGAATCCGAATCTGGTCTCAGAATTTTGAAGTATATCCCGGTTTTTTCAAAACCCAGGTTTAGCCATCACAATATCTTATCAGGTTTTTGAGATATCTTAGCATGAAGTTTAGAAAAACCCGGGTTTTAACTATAATCAGAATGTTATAACATCGTTTGTTATGATATAGAAAGATTGAAAGACTGAGTTTTGCAAACATTAGGGTTGAATTTCGAATGATATAACAAAAAAGTCAGAATACATGATGTTAAAACGTCCCGAATATAGTTAAAAAAGGGGATTTCTAAACTTTATGTAATAATATCTCAAAAATCTGATAAGATATTGGAAAGGTTAAACCTGAAACAATAGGTAGGAATTTCAGATGACATAAAAATATTTTGCCAAAAAGTCATATTATAACGTCCCGAATAACGCAAAAACACGACTTTTTCTAAACTTTATGAGGTCAGATTCGGATTCAGCGGATCTCAAACCTTTAGAAAAGTATGGACTATGGTTTTGTAGGCATGTCAAGCTTAACTTTTAAATTTGTCTACAGATTTTTTTTAAATAGGTTTTTCTGAAATCGGAAATATAGCGCTTTAAAACCCTATTCTCACTTTTTGTGGAGTATTTTTTTTAACAATACCTAATTCTAGACCACCTGTGACCTAGTAAATTACGTTATTAAAACAATATAATAGAATATGTGGAATATGGGTTTTATTAGAGAGCCAATCCACCCAAAACTTTGGATAATGAACAAATTTTAATAACAAAAGTGAGCATTTTTTAGAAAGCGTCCAAAAAGTACGCAAATGTGCCAGAACAGAAAATATTTTAGAAGAAAACTGGAAAAAAATCGGTTGTCAAATTAAAATTTGTGAATCTTTATCGAAAATTTGCTAGATAACACACAAAATTGCAACTATTTTTGAAGTTTTTTATACACTGATAAAAAAATTATCCTTTTTCTAACAGTTTACAACAATAAAAATATAATTTTCAGCAAAATTTTTGAGAAAAATCCTAAAATACTTATGTATCCTAAACCAATCGCCTAGCTCGCCCATAGTTACTATATGGTAACAATAAAATCAGTTTTTAAAAAATTGTATTACATTAAGAATTTTTTACATTAAGTAAATGCACCCCCAAACGTACGAGGACGGTTTCAAAATTACTTTGGTGAAAAGTGGCAATCTTATTAAACATATGTTTTAAGTTTCAAGGCGCCACGTTGTTTAGTATTTTTTGGAGCCATCAAAAATAAACTATCTCAGTGAATTTATTAACATGATCTCAGTCCAACCAATATTAAAGCCGAGCTAGATTACACTCTTCGTTTACGACTATAAAATACTAGGTGGCAGAGTTTAAACGAGGCCGTACGAACTGCGAAGACTAATACCGTAATGATCGACCCGTTGAGGTGTCCACTCCATAAACGGTTAAGAATATCCACCAAATGGTATTGCATAATCGTCGACTGAAGGTGCGTGAGAAGAATGATATGATAGGCATTCCAAAAAGTGTTATACAGGGTGTTTTTTATACAGGCAACACTTTTTTAACTGACGGCCATTTTGTCAGCTGTCAAGTGATTTATATTTTGTTTGGTTTGGCATTTCAACATGAATAGACTGACGCCTGAACAATGCTTCCAAATACATATTGACCGACAATTTGGAGATGAGAACCGACAAGATGGGTACCGCGTTTGCTCACAATAGAAGACAATGCACCTCTTCAAACATTCACTATTGCGATGGCGAACATCAATGAATTAAAGTTCGAAAAGCACCTTATTCGCCATATTTAGCTCCCTCGGATTATTATATATTTTTTCCAAACTGAAAAAAATGGCTCAGTGGTAAAAGATTTTCCAACGATCAAGAAGTGGAATCTGCGGATGATGGCTATTTTAAGGAGCTAAACAGTTCTTACTATAAAGAGGGTTATCGAAACTATTAAATATAGCTGGTAAAAGTGTATCGAGCTAAAATGTGATTATGTTGAGAAATAAAGACAATGTTTCCCAAATTTGTTGTGTTTTCTTTGTTAGGTAGGCCAAATTTGGGACAGCCCTAGTACATGCATGATTTGTATTGCCATATGGTAACTACAGGGTGTTAAGGGTTAAATACAGTTTTTTTGGGTCCTAGGAGCGAAAAATTAATTTGTAAAATAAGAATGACAAATCGCTTGTCCGTTAAATGGTATCAACTAACTTACTTTAATACATACTCTCCTGAAAGTATACTTCATTTCTAAAATAAAACTATCTTGAGAAGTTGTATTCGCGGAAACATTTCAGTAAAACGCTATTTTTAGCGAAACAACAAAATGTGACAGTCCCGGTTGGTTTTCAAAACGAATCATGTCTTTAATTTACCAGTTAAACAGTTTTCTTTTCAATATTAATAAAACGTTACTTTTTGTTTAGAAAATTACTGGTAAATTTTCACTATTAAATTTTTTGCAAGCCTTACTACTTACTACACTTATTTTCAATTAATTTTGTTCTATTAATTTGTTATTGTTTAACATGTTTTAATAAATTATTCAGTTGTTATTGTTTCGTTTATTTTTAATATTTATTATTAATTTCTCACTATCTATAATATGAAAAAATGTAGGAATATTTTGTTATTTTTTCTATTCAATTTAGAATCAATATGCAGCCGCTATAATATATTAAAATATATGCAAACTGTAAAAATGTTGTCAAGGTAAAACCGAGAATGAGGTCGGCAACAATTTTATTTTTTGCTGATAATTTGCCATTTAGCAATAGCACTTTCTAGATTTTGATTTACAAAGTTTAAAAGATTTCAAAGGAAAAAATACCATTAAAATTTAATAGAACTGATTAAAAATGTGATGAAAATAGAACAAATTCCCGCAGTAGCCCAATTTACCCGAAACAACAACAATTTACACACAAATTCGACATACGTCGAACAGAGCTATTAGAATTTGAATATTGACCCAGAAAATTTGTTTGCAAGTGATGTCGAATATAACAGGGGCCGAATTACGGCATTCGTGATCTAGTGAAAACGTTTGTCATTTTTTAAATGAGCACCTACAAAAATACTAATTATAATTAGTATTTTTGTAGTTGCTCATTTTTTATGAAAGCATTAAGTTTTACATTTATTTCCCATCAAGGACCGAACTACAACATTCCTGATCGAAAAAATTTCGTTAAAATATTTTATTTTTATTATTTTTATTTTAATGCCGTAATTCAACCGCCGTAGTTCTACACGGAGAGTGTTCATCGAACGAATGAAAATTGTTCACTAAACTAATGAGGTTTTCTTCACAACGTAAATGAAAAATTTTCTTAAATTTCATGAAAAACCTACATAGTTTTAATGAAACTATTTTTAATAAAATTTCTTCATTAGGGGTTGGAAATTTATAATAACTAATATGAAATGTATCATTAAATTTTATGAAAAACTGCATTAATATAATGAAAAGTTTCATGGACGAGTTTCTTCATTAGGGGTTGGAAATTTATAATATCTAATATGAAATGTATCATTAAATTTTATGAAAAACTGCATTAATATAACGAAAAGTTTCAATGGACGAGTTCCAGTGACAATTCATAGATTTAATGCAAAAATACATTGATATCATGCAGATAATGCTCTTAGTGTAGAAAAGGTTCTCTTTTTACAAGTTTCACAAAACATATTTCAACTGGTAATGAAATTTCGATGTAGGCACTTCCATAGAAAGGTCAACCGTCAAATTTGTATTATTAACGAAAAATACTAACCGCCAATTGCGATGAAATTTGGATATGTTATAAAGAATCAAAAATTAAGAGACCCATATCTTTTTTAATTGCCCAATCTCAGGCATTACTAAGTGCGGTCAAAAATTACCCCATTTTACGTTGTTTCGTTTATTTCGTTCTATTAAAAGTAACTACAAGTGTTAATGAAATGTTTTCACTAAATTAATGAAGTTTTCTTTACAATGTGAATAAAACAATTTCTTAGACTTCATGAAAAAGCTTCTTAGTTTTAATGAAACTAGTTTTAAAGAAACATTTCCGTAAGTCGTATGAAATTTTTAATAAATAATATGAAATTGTTCCTTAAATTTTATGAAAATCAACATTAATTTAATGAAAAGATTCAATGGACGAGTTCCAGTTCTCATGCAGATAATTCTCTCAGTGTATAGACCAATTTGGTATCAAATGAAAGATTTTTGAAATTTACTGGGGCACAAATTATGCCCAAAGACATTCATGTAAAAATTTTTTTTAATAATAATTGCTAATAGGAAATTTATGTCACATCACGCTACGTAACATCACGTGTCATACTATGGGTTGTAGAAGAAAATCAAACAAAAGTTATTATTTATTATTAATTATTATTAATTTAGTAGATTGTAAAACAAACTTAAAATATTCCAATTAATATTTAAAAAAAGTTTTATCAAAAAAGTCTGGTGCAATTCGCAGAGTTTTGCGAAGTTCAATTGTTTTCTTATTATCGTTTAATATAGAGTTTCTACAAAAAATATAAAGAATTAATAAAATATAAATTTTTCCTTATATGTAACGTATGTGACTATGCAATGCCCATTGATAAAAACATAGCTTGCCAAACTTATTTTTAGGGGATAACAATGTGTTTCGAAATTTTTTTTAAGAAATTTCTTTTGAATAGCTTTCTCTTGATACTCAATTTGCATAAAAAACGAAAAAAAAAATAAATAAAAATTGGGTAAATTTTATCCATCTTTTATATCTATAATTATGAGATTAAGTTGCTCCTTAGTTTTTTTCTTCTCTACAGCATATCCAAGTTTCGTTAAGATCTGAGGTTCTGCTACAGGAAACCTCCCTTTGAGATACGTTTTTATTTCGAAAGTTACAATATTTAATCTAAGATCTATTTAACAAAAAACTATATAAATGCAAATATTTTAATTAAATCCATTTAAAGTATGTTACTTTGATATTTTCTTAATGGAAAAGTTATTAAAATTTAATATAATATTAATATTGTAAAAACACACCCACAAATCAGTGTCAAAACTACAATCATTTTTTTTCAAAATCTATATACATATTCCTATAAAAGTAATATTATAATAATTCGATACAAATGCATAAATTTGTAAATATTTTACACCATTTTCAATTTTAATTTCGAAAATACCAAAAGTTGCTATAACAAAACAAGTTCTGGATTGGAACAGAACTTGAATATTTCCAAAATTCTTAATCGTAGTCCAAGGTAGTTGAAATTGTACATCGGGGAGTTATAGAGGTAACTTCAAAAATTAACTCAAATTCTAAATGGCGGTCCAATTAAGCGAAAAAAAAAATGTTTAGGGTCAGTGATTTACTTTTTAAAACTGGATTTAAGAGATTCAAAATGACAGATAAAATAGTGCCATCAGATAAAATAGTGCCATCTCGAAAGTTGTCAGAATTGGCCGATTTTTAATGTGGCGGCGATTTTTTTTTTATTCTATGGTTATTTTAATTGTTTAAAAGTGATTTTAGTATCATCTGAGAATAAATTCCACATGATAAACTTAAAGTTTTTAGCGAAAATTCAATGTGAATATTTTTGCTGTATTTATTTTTCATTCAATTCATATAATCAAAGCTGAGTTCCAAACATGTCATTAATTTGCATTTTTTTTTAAACTCCATCAGAATGCAGGTTGCCACCCCATCTTTTCGCTAGTTTATACTGCTATAAACAATTTTTAAACAAATATTGCTCGATTAGACCCAAAAGCCGCAGAAAATCCACTACATTTCTAAACAGTGTAAAAGTTTGCCGATTTTTTGCTAGATTG
The DNA here is from genome assembly GCA_021234595.1 of Delia radicum. Taxonomy (NCBI): domain Eukaryota; kingdom Metazoa; phylum Arthropoda; class Insecta; order Diptera; family Anthomyiidae; genus Delia; species Delia radicum. Next base: position 194,572,232 of record CM037854.1, read on the forward strand.
ACAAAAAAAATGTTATAAATGCTTTGAATGCTTGGCCTTTATATAATGAAAACATTTGCGATTTACTTTTGATTACACTACTCGACAAGGTTTTTGCACAAACTTTCCAAAAAAAAATTGATTTTAATTGAAATAATTTCTGATTGTGTGATATTTACTTTGTCATTTTAATTGCCCTTGATCCAATAAAGATACTTTCAGTAAGCTTTTTACATGTTCTATTAATGGTTTGATTCATTGCTCGCCCCAATTAAATCAGTCAAATTCGATGACAAAACGAAAAGGAACACTTTTTCTTATTTTGTATCTTGTTCTTTCTGTAGGCTTCTTATGTAGAACAGGGGAAGGCGCTGATCGAATATGTGGTACAGTGCTCCAAGCACTATTATGACTTTAGCATCATTGAATTACAATAATTGTCATATTAGTTTGTTCCAAAACGTGATGTCAAATCGCCACCAAGCCTCGAATAAAAAACAGTCGTTTACGCGAAATGTGCCGATATGCACTTAGGTATTTATATATGACCGAATTGTGAATCTGATGATGACTTGGAATGGCTCCATATCATTTTACAAAACCAAATTTCATGCTGATTTTCACTAATATTTTTAAGTACACAGCCACCGAATGCAAACAAAAATTAATAAATTTTCTTAAGTTTTCTAAATCATTTTCGGCAATTTATTGAAAGGTTACCGCTAAAATGTAGTAATCAAATGCCAATACAAAAACTTTTTTATGTTTTTATATTGTGTAAGAAATGCAAGGAAAAAAGCACTGATGCATTGATCTTTCCATGTAAATGCTAATGTCAAACAATATTTCAATCCCAAATATGGTACATTTTGAGAGGAATCTTCAAGTTTTTTCCAACTGATTGTTTATGTACAATAAACGGTTAAGAAGCTAAAATCAGCCTCTCCAAACCAACATTAAAAACTGTCAAAAAAATGTTTACTTTAAAACTCGAAGGATGCTGACACGATACATTTTAGGGATATCTCGATTAAAAAAAAATGTATATGGAGCTTTAGGTAGTCATATCAATTTCTATGTGACGCTATATGTAATATTATTACATTTTATCCGAAATATGGGCCTGATTGCAATTTGATAACTATAAAGTACAATTGCATCCGATTTATGGCCTTATAGAATTGTATTAGATTTGATCAGTTTTGTATCTAATTGTATCCGTTTATATCTAAACTGATGCAAATAGAGAAAATTATATAAAAAAAACAGATATTATTGTATCCGGATTTTGACCTGATATAATTGTATATGATTTTATGTAAACAGATATATCTAAATATAATTAGATCCGAGTTTTAGTCTGGCAAAATTGCACTAAATGTTACATTTTTTGTATATGATTTTATTAAAATATACACAATTTTATACAAATATATGATAGGATGAACATATATTTGTATAAAATCATCATATTTTGTGTAAAAAAAAAAAGTTAGTAAAACGTCTTGTAAATCAAATATATTATTTTTCAGCAAATTTTTGGCTAAAATTAGGTTTCCAGCTCAAACTTTAGCTATACTTATTCAGCACTTAACTGTATTGAACTAATATTTTACTAATATTTTACTAATGTTTTACTAATTTATTTTGCTAATAACATTTTGCTGATAAGCACATTATTAGTGTGGAAGACAACCAAACAGACATATATAAGAAATATAAAAAATCAACAATAGAAGATTTTTGCATTTGTTTTTCATGCATAGAACAAAATTGAGGATAAAAACAACTTAAATTTTGTGTTGTCACCAGCTTGTGAAAGTAATTGTCTATTAATTAAATTAAAGACAAAATAAAGTATTTAAATTTAATAAATAATAAATGTGTATTTGTAAACTAAATGTTTAAAATGATTATTAATGTAGTGTGGTCAGATTGACAATTTGAAATTGAAATCAAAAATATACGTTCAAATAGACACACTAAAGCTAAAGAGAAACCAACGCATCTTGGGAAATTTTTTATGTTTCCTTATTCTTGTTGGAAAAAAAAAAGTGTTGTATATGCCATATTTCGTTATTTTTACGTTTCGTTTCCATATTTACCTAAGGCATTTGTCTTCCTTAGACAACCATTGACAACATTGCCATCATTTAGACAACCATTGATTTACGTAGATAAAAGATAGTTTTGTTTATGTTATATATAATAATTTCTATATATTTTCAGATATTACATTAATTCATGCCGTCAATGTGGTAGTGAGTATGAAAAATTTTATATTGTAAATTATTTTTAAGAATCACAAAAAATATTTACAATTTTCAGCAAATAAATAAACATATGGGAAAACAGTGGACATTAGAGTGAGGTAAGTTTCTAAAAATAGAACTGTTGTGTTGTTGGAGTTGTACTTCTGAGATTATGTATGCAAGAACAAAAACACCGTGTATTGAATAAAACTAGTTTTAATCACAACAAAACTCGACCTGACGATAGCTCAGAGGGCTAAAGCGCTCTGTCTAACGTGTAGTGTGAGTGCATGTGGCATTAGAAATCAGTAGTGTCCGACCGAACAGTTCGGCCAAAAAATGCATTTGGTCTGTATTCGGTATTTTAAAGCATTATGAACAAATTTGGCGGATGGAAAAATGTTTATTAGGCTGATTAGATGCTATTTTGAGTGTCAAATTTGAAGAAAAGTCTGTAGTTAAGCAATGAATTCACTGTTCGGCCTCAGAAAGTTCGGCCAAATTGAACTATTCGGTCGGACACTAGAAGTCAGTGATTGCACAGAAAATTTCATATAGACGCAATCGAACAAATATTACATTATTCAAAAATTCAAAAAACAGGGTCACTGACGAAGGTTCAATACCAGAAACAGCGCAGTCTGATTCAGAAAAAATTTAAAATTTGCAATGTAGTTATGATTTTTAAAAAAATACACTCATTCTTCTCTACCACGCCTTTCACAATTAAAACTAAATAAAATTGCATATTAATTATAGTATTAATTGCAATTGTCTGAAAAAGACGTTAAAATTCAAACTCAAAATTTTTTTTAGTCTACTAATATTCAGCAAAAATGTGTTAACTTTTAGCCAGGACTTTTTAATTTTTAATCCACTAAGTGTTAGCAAAAGTTTTGCTGAATCTACTAATTCTGTTGCTAAAAATCAGGGAGCTGATTTTTAGCAACAATTTTTTGCAAGCAGCCCCTTGATTAAAATTTTGCTGACTTTACAAACTAATAATGATGAAAACATTTTTAATAACTTCATTGTTAAACAAATGGAAATGGTGTAAGAATGTCTAAGTGCATATATGGAAGTTACAAAAAAAAAAAAAAATTATACAAAAATTGTTAAAAGCATTTATAAATATTAAATATTTTCTTTATTAAAACCAGATTAACAACAAAAAAACAACAACTGCAAAAGTGTAACAGCAGCTGCATTTAATAGTTTTAGTTAAAAATGCAGATAAGATGTTGTTGATTTTTTAATAAAGAAAAAAAAAAATTAACATAAAATATTGAAAAAAAAATGTAAAAAATTAAAAAAAAAAAAATCTGAAATAAAAATAAAACAGACAGAAATAACTAAATTGGACAAAGGAGTGTAATTAACATATTTTGAGGTTTAAAAAAATATACTAACCATAGGCGTATGGAGTCATAAACATGTTCATATTTGCAGCAGCGGTATATGAAGTTAAAAATAATTTATGAAGAAAAAAAAAACGAACGATTTGAAATAAAAAATTTTAACGAACAAACGAGACGAACGTATTAAAAGATAAAAAAAGAGTTAAAATTTAAAATATACTTATAAGATTAAAGAATTATTAAAACGTCCAAAATGAATAAAAGTTTGAATAGAATTATTTACAAAAAAAAAATCAAATTTAACAAACTTAAAAGTACTAGAAAATAACAAAAAAACAAAAAAATAGTCGCCTAAACAATAGTTTTCGTTTAGAAAAAAAATCACAGAATTTATGTTTAATTTCGTAGAATTAAGACCTTGAGTTTAATTGGAATTTACAAACGTTTACAAAACAAATTAATTTGTTACGGTTTATTTAAATTTTATACGAGTTTAAAATAACTTTTTTTAAAAAGTTCTTTTGGTAATTTTTTTTAGATTTTTTTTTTTAGATTTTTTTTTTTGATTTTTTTAAATAACAAAAAAATTAAGAAATAGAATATATAAAAACTATATAATTAATAATAATAAGAATATAAGCGATATATTTATGATAGGTAAATTGTCTTTTATATTTTGAATCTGAATTGTTCAATTAAACAATTGTATGTATGAGTAGCAAGAGACAGGAACCAAAAAAAAAAAAAAAAGAGGTAACGAAAGCGTTATTGTTTTTTTATTCAAATTTGCAATTGATATAAGTCACGTTGCCTTTAAAGGATAAAACCGTTACCGTTACCGTTAATGTAACCGTTACCGTTACCGTTAATGTAACCGTAACCGTAACTTCGTAAATCGTTGAGGCTTTTGTTTTAGCTTTTTGTTTAAACGCTGATGTTATTGATTGGTTTCGTTAGTAACCTGTAAGCTGCTACCGCTACTGCAATTATTTAACGTCGTTTCACCAGCTTTTGCGAGTTGAACACAATTTCGCGGTTCCAAGTGTAACGGTATCCACAGTGAGGTATCATGCTCACGGTGAGTTTGGCAATAATGAACACTTTGTCGGCGGCGTCGTCGTTTTGATAATGGATGTTGACAACCGGAGGAGTTGAATCACAATAACAATTCAGTTTGACGTTTATTCAAACAACGTAATGAATGAAAAGTATCCCCCAATCTCCAGGCGGCATATGTATAAACGTATGTCTAAACGTATGAATTACATTAAACGTAAATTTAACGGGCAAATTGTGGTAGGTATATATCACCCGGTGGTTGTTTATGCCACTGCATATGAATAACGATTTTAAATTTATGTTTTGTAACACTTTCTTTTTTTTTTGTATGTTTCAATGAAGTTTTTTTTTTTTTGTTTTGTGAAAGATATTTTTTTGTTTTTGTGTTGTTTTATATTTTAATCTCAGTTAAATTTAACAAATATTATCACACTTTATTACGGAAAAGTACCGACGGCAGTTGTCTGTTGTTATTTGATATTTATGCATTTGTTTTTTGAATTCAAAATTTTGTTTTAATTATTCAAGTGATAAGCAGCGTGAAAAAAAACAAAAAACAAACGAAAAACTTGAAACCTGTATTAAGTAAGGTATCAATTTTCTTTCTTTTTTTTGTGTTTTTGAGTATTTTTTATGTTGTTTTAATATATAAAAAAAAAATATATATAGTTTTTTGTATAGAAATTAAAACACTTTCAATCAAATTAAGCGTGTTTCTGAGGCAAACAAAAATTTAACAAACAGCACGAACGATCGTAAGATTGAAACTAAACTCGTGTCGGAATGTTGTCTTTGATTTTGAACGAAAGCAACACCACAGAGTCAATATTCAATACTCAACACCAGGCAACAAACACAACCAGCTCAATTCGTTTTCAAATTGGAATCTTGTTGTTGATAAATCTCAATTGCTCACACTTGTCTGGTTAGCTGTTATTGCTGCCTCCTCCTTGGATGCTGTTGTTGTTTTGTTTGAGTATCAATAATAATATTAATAAAAACAAAATTAACTAAGAATAATTTGTATCGGTGTAGTGTGTTTGGTTTGGCTCGTGTTTATATGGTTATATTGATCATATATACATTCCCAGTTAGAAAAAGACAACCAGACCTACACTGGCAAGGCACTTTAACAGGTAGTATAAGTGCTGGCACCAAGTGCTTTCCCAATCCCAAAATGATAACATCATTAGACAAAAGGTCTGTCTGTTCAAAAAGTTTCGGAAAGGCACTGGGTAAACAAAATTTCCAACGTTGGTAAAACCATAAAATGGGTGGTCTAAAAATAGATTTTCCAATATAAAATTACACAAAGTTCATATATAATTTTTTTTGGTCTTGCCGTTATTCGAACCCTGGCCACTAGATTGTTAGCCGGCAGCTCTAACCACTGAGCTAACAAGACATATATTAATAGATATCTTAAACAACTTGCCAACGTTGGGAAAACGAAAAAAAAAAGTTGGTCTTAAAAGAGCTTTGCCAGACAAAAAAAAAAATCATTTTATGTATAAAAAATATTAAAAAGTATAAAAAATCACAAAAAATATTTATGCCTGGGATCGAACTCGAAACCTTCTGTCTACAAATTTTTTTAAACAAAGCATCATCATTGACCTTGAACCCTTCTGTATCGTACCCAATAGGTATGCCAGAGAGAGGCTCAGAAGATGGAGGAAGTCGGAGTTTGGGGCCTATTGGGCCAGATCGCCTGGGCAGCGACAGGCGAGACTGTTTATATCTCCCTCTGGGGAGAGGTCTCGGAAACTATTGTCTATGACGAGGGGCGAACTAAGGACCGTGACGGGTTACCTCACGGGACACTGTGGCCTTAGGTATCAATTGTACAAGATGGGACAATCCTCTACGGATACGTGCAGGTTTTGTGAATTGGAACCCGAGACCTCAGAGCATTTTTTTTTTTTAATTCAGTTTATTTTCAAAAAAAAGGAAATATTTTACAAAATATAGAAAGTGCCTCAGCGCCACTTGGACATTATTGAGGCGAGTTGGCAGCATGTTCTCTGCAAATGTCCGAGGCTCTCCGACAGGAGGGTGCGTTATCTTGGTGGTCGAATAGTGACGCCATCGGACGTTTGGAATTGTTTACCTGGTAGGATAGTTGGCTTCGTAGGGAGCCTGAACCTATAGGGTGTATTCGTTGGCAGCACAAAATACCAACTTCTGGTCGCGGTGCATAGTGCCACTCTAGTCTAATATCACCTAAATCATCATTTTTATAAAATAAATGCTCTACCAGTGGTTAAAGTTTTGTACCGTTGGTAATTTCCGACTGGGTAGCACTGAGAAAACAATTGTTTCCAATGTTGGCATAGTGGTCTCAGAAAATTCTATGCCAATATTTTTTTTTGTAGACTACTGAAATTATTGTAAAACAAATACGGTGAAAACGCTTTTTGGAAACACTGGTAAAGCGTCTTAAACAGCCCGATTGAAAAAAATTATATAAGCCAAATCAAACTACATATATATAATTATATACTTAAATTGGTGGATATAATTATATATAATTCTATAAAATCTGATATAATTATATCCGAAAAATGGGTATATATAATTTTATACAATAAAAATTAGATATAATTATATATTGGAACATATATAACTATATATAATTATATATGGTGCTATATATGATTATATATAATTATATATACATTTTTTTTACTCGCGATGTGATCTGCCAGTAATCTCATTGCAATTCCTCGATTATCCAGTGGTATGCCAGTGCTGGATTTTTTGTACTAGTTGGACTAGTTCATTTTTAACCGTTTATTATGATTTTCTCTCATATTAAGCAGATTTGTTAAACAAACCTTTGACCAACTTAGTAATATAAAAAATTAAAAGAAAAAAATTATCGAACAAACTTATGAGTTAAAACAACAAACTAGTTAAATAAATGCAAATGAACGAAATGAACTATGAACTAGAATGCCCAACTCTATTTTTTAGCACTGGCACTTTCTGAGTGGGTTGGTAGACTCCACAATCATTTAAATTGATCTGGATATTTGTATCTTGTAGTTACACGCACAATTTTAAGGAATACATATTAGCAGGACAGCGATTTGCATGCGCTAAAATATCGAAAATATGCAGTACAAATTTAAAATATGCGCTTAAAATATGCACTAAAAACAAAAAAAATATGCATTAAAAATCAAAAAATATACGTCTATGTTTTGGAATTAGTAGAGAATTGAAAATGTAAAATCTTTCAAATTAGTAAAATTGAAAAATCGGTGTTCTTGATGTTTCAAAGTTTTTGTAATAAAAAAATTTTCAAATTACAAAAATAGATGTGAATTTAAGGAAAATTTGTGATTTGGTAGAAATATTTGTTTAAAGATAGAATTAAAGCAAAATTATTTATTTTTGTTTTTTTTTTATAAAGAGAAGCAACACTCTGGAAATTCTTCCTATTAATTAATGTGTTGCTTTCTTTGGAAAGGGGATAGTAGAGAGGTGATGGTAGATAGTAGAAAGGTGATAGTAGATAGGTGGAGAAAGATGAAGGGCTTCAAACATGGCAACACCGTAATTGCGCGAGATGATAAGTCTTATAACAGTTGTTGATCGCCACCTGATGTAGAGTTGGCGAACTTATTGAAGCTTTTTAATTCATAGCCCTGATTCAGTATGAGTCATTCCATGTCAGACCGTACGATTTTTGCTAAAAACTGACTTTGATGTCGCCGATGTCTTTTAAAATTTTAAATTTTTTAAATTTCAGAATGAAAGTCGAATGGATTTTATTTTTTCCGATTTTTTCCATTGTAGTACGACGAAAAATTACATTACAGGGAATATTAAGGTTATATTGAGCTTTAAGAAAATATTTTTTTTTAGATTTTTCTACTTGTTCGAAGATGGTGGAAAACAGAAATTAATGACCTGTTCCACGATCTCAAACGAAAACCTAAGCGAACGCAAGCTAGTCACTCGAATTCGAATCAATTTGGGTTTCTCTATTTCGAAAGCTATCGTTCGCCTACACTTACGTGTGTCAATTTTTGTGTTTTACGTATTTACAAATCATAGTGGTGCCAGACCGGATATTTTAAACTTCTATTACAATTTCCTTTAAAAATACTAAAAATACTACTAAATTGTTTGAAGATAAATACAACATTACTTAACAGTGATCAGCTGAATATGACAAATAAATAAATAAAACAAAAGAAAAATTAATAAATCAAAAGAAGAAAATCAAAAAAGTACACCAGCGTTTTCAGCTGTTCCATTGTGGATTAAGCTGAAATTTAAAGTTCTTAAAAAACTACAAATATTCGTGTTATTTTGTTATCCATTCTTTTTTTTAAATATTTATAATTTTTTATTATATCATTCATTACAGCAAAGAACATTGAAAAATGAGAATATTGTTTTGTTTAGGTTCTCCGCTTTTTCATATTTTGTACATGAATACTCTATAGTCCCACTTGCACATAGCTTTTTTCAGATCTCGAAATTTGTAAAAACTCGCGATTTTATGCACGTTTTTAATTTTCATAAATTTATAGAATAAAACAAATATTTTTTTTTTTTAAATCATTAAAAATAAAAGACATGTTTGTTCCATAAAAATCAGTATTTTTTTTTTTTTTTTTTTTTTTTTTTTTTTTTTTTTTTTTTTATTAATAATCATATAATTACAAATTATATACTATTACCCTAACCGAGCACTAGCTACTATGGCCTTCGGCTCGTTGTAGCGAAAACAGACCAGTGCCTCTGGTGGGAATCGAACCCACGACCCCCGCACTGATAAGCCAGCACGCTACCAACTAGCCTACCGGGGCGCACACACCAGTATTTTTATAATTAGCTAATATTCCATATTTTAGTAAACTGTATTTTTTTTTTTTTTTTTTTTGAAAATCGTAGGTGGAGAAAGTTTTGAAAATTGCATTAGAAAACTGCATTTGCATTAAGTATGCATTTTTTTAGCAATCATTTTGTTTAAAAATTCCAGTTATAAAGTAGACAAGTGCATCTTCCAAATATCGTTTAAATCAGGGGTGCCCAAGGCCTATGCGCTTGGTGCTCATTTGTTTTTGTAAAAACACTTAGCTATAGGCTGTGCGTTTTAATAAAATGTAAGGAAAAGGAAATGTACAAAAGGAAATGTACAAATGGGACCATATAGTATTCATGTATAAAAAATAAACAAAATCAGAGGACCCGTGTTCAGAAATTTTGCGTTTTCTAATGGAATAAATGATATATTTTTTTGAAAATATTTTGTTACTCGAAATCAAAAAAGCAAGTGACTGGTTTTGACATTTACGTTCGCATTGTAGACAACTCGTTCGAAATAGAGAAACCAAATTTTGTATGAAAACTGTTGCGTTTTCATTCGACTTGTACTTCAAGTCATCGTTCTCATAGAAATTTAGTTGGAGAAACCCAAATCAATTTTCTTTCGCTTAGAAAGCGAAAGAAAACATTCTTTTGAAATCGAGAAACAGGCCATAAGTAAAAAAAAAACAAATTTTAAAAATAAAAAAAAAAAAAATTACAAAGAAGGTTTAAATACCTTTAAAATAAGGTATTAAACTTTAAAATCCATTCACTAGTTTTAGAAAACATCAGTTTAAAAGTTGTCATGTCGGATGACTTTTCACGATTTTTACTGTTTTCAAATGCCCATAACATTTTCAAAAATAATTTATAACATTTCATTGATACGAAATCACATAATAAAAATGTTTTCAAAAGCATTATTTTATCTTTTTTATATTATATATTTGTGTAGCATATTTTTCTTGTTTTCATAAAAATATATCAATATTTTCAACTTAAGTTCGTTTTAAGTTTGTTGTACTACATAAGTGACTTTGGTGCAAACGGTAGAGCGGTCTACTTCAATACAACAGATCGTGATTCAGATTCGTGTGTTCTCAAGACTCGATTGACACCAAAGATTTTTTTTTTAATAGTTAAAGAAACATCCCCTAGAGTATGCAGCACATTTTTATTAAATAAAAATGTTAATATATATTTGAAAATTACCATCCATGAACTATTGAAAAATAGCATTCATGCACTGTTTAAAATGCTATTAAAGAAGTTATATATTCACTCTATCCGCCCAATGACATGAAAATGTTAAAATCATTATTGATTCACCTAAGTTTGCACCACATCCGGATCAGTAGATGTGGTGTTTTTACTACTTCTTCCTCAGCTGGGTAGGTACAAACAAAATGAGCCCTCGATCTTTCAAATGCGTTATGACTGAGATATACCCTAAGGATATAATGTATATAGATATACACTAAGGATATTACGACAGCAAATGTAGTCAAAAACAAATGAAATTTCACTTGAAGAAAGTACAACTAACATTTGTCATTTGTTTTTACTGTTCAGAAAATTACTAACAATTGTACTAAAAATGAACCACATATGTTAGTAAAAAATAAACAAATATATATTTTTTTTATTTTTTTAAATAACAAACAAAAAGACTGTAAAAAAATGAATGTAAAATCATAAAACAGTCATTTAATGTGGTTTGTTTTTTTTTTTTAATGAACTACAAGGTTAGTCAAAAATTAAATTTGCTCTACAAATGACTGACATTTACATTAAAAATAAAGAAACTGTATTACAATCCAAGCAACTACATATTTTTAAAGCAGAAGTTCCCTGAGTGTATCCGATCAAAAATAGACTAGTATTGGACAAATAACGTTTTAGGGGCTTTAAGACAAATATAATGGAAAATGATTTTGCACACAAAAGATTGTGGTAAATAGAACAATCCTAAGCAATAAAACGTAAATCTGAAGAAATTGAATTTGGCTCTTTTGGCCTGTAAGAAGCTCAAATAACAGTCGTACACTGAAAGAATTCTCTGCATGATATTAATGAATTTTTGCATAGAAGCAATAAAGTTGCACTGACTGTAACTCATCCATTCAAACTTTTCATTAAACTAAAGCAAGCTTTCATAAAATTTTATAAAAAAAATATCATTTTATTTAATTAAAGTTTCATTCGGGCAATGAAAAAGGTTCATTGAAAACCAAGTTTCATAAAAAGTATAAAGCTTTTCATTGAATTTAAGAAATTGTTCGTTCATTTTGTGAAGAAAATTTTCATTAGTTAACTGAAAATTGTCATTATTTTTACTCCACTAACATTATCTCTATGTACTTGATAATAATACTCTTCCGGTCAAAGTTTGCTCTCCATAAATTTAAAAATTTACTGGAAAATTACAAATTCAAAAAACGAACTCACTGATAAGTTACAAATATCAAATTATGAAAAAACAAATTAAACGAAAAGCTAAATAACTCAAAAACGACCTAATTGCTAACAACATTTAATATTTGTTGTTAAAAATAAATATGATCCTGGTGTTTACAATTCTGTATAAATTCAAAAAATTTATAATTCTATAATAAAAAATCTGGTTTATTGAAAAGTTTAATGTATTTTAGTATTTGTAACTAAAAACAAAATCTTAAAGAGACATATTGATGGACATAAGTTGCCACTAATTAACTCCATTTATTTAGAACTTCAGATACACTTATAAAAAAAAGTTAGTACAAAGGTCTGTTAAACGGGTTCCAATTCAGTTGAACTAATTTTTTCTGTTATCATTTAAATAAGTTTTTTAGACTAAATTATTGGTTTTCTCATTTCACCACAAGAACAAATTTCGTCCGTATTTAAACAAAATTTTCAAGCTAATATCACAGTGCAACACATGAAGACTTTTGGAAAAATGTACGGACTCGACAGTATAGGTTCGATTGTACTACCAAAGGTTAGTAAAACCCTGTACTCGGTTTGGCCAGTTTGACTACCAATTTTTTTTTTATGGACCTCAAAAGATTTTGAAAATCAGTGCACCACTCAAAAAAGGCGTCCTCAGTTTTCGGCCAAAAGCTAATTCAGACTTGATGATATTGCTTAACTATATTTGGCAATAATGTAGTGAATAGTCTACTGAACAAATTTTATAAACATTTTATGTGAAAAAAATCATTTTTTCCTGCACTTTTTTAAAAAAATATAGTATTTTGCTTTTTTCAACATAACTTACAGGGAATCATATTTTTTACTAACAATATATGACAAAATTGTAGCCATTGTAAATCTGAACAACTTTTGTGAACATATCAATACAATCTGAATGTGTCTAGGCATCCGAAATAGCTTACAAAGACCAATTTGTACCTTATAAATAGTCGTTTTTGACTAGATTACACTTTTATTGTATTATTGTTTACTTTTTTTGTTATTGAAGAAAGTAAACAAAAATGCAATAAAAGTGTAGTATAGTCAAAAACGACTATTTATAAAGTGGTCTTTGTAAGCTATTTCGGATGCATAGACACATTCAGATTGTATTGATATGTTCACAAAAAGTTGTTCAGATTTACAATGGCTACAATTTTGTCTTATATTGTTAGTAAAAAATTATGAGTCCCTGTAAGTTATGCTGAAAAAAGCAAAAAAAAAAAAATAATTTTCTCCTATATTTTTTCAAAAAAGTGCAGGAAAAAATGATTTTTTGCACATAAAATGTTTATAAAATTTGTTCAGTAGACTCTTCACTACATTATTGACAAATATAGTTAAGCAATATCGTCAAGTCTGAATTAGCTGTTGGCCAAAAACTGAGGACGCCTTTTTTTGAGTGGTGCACTGATTTTCAAAATCTTTTGAGGTTCATAAAAAAAAATTGGTAGTCAAACTGGCCAAACCGAGTACTGGCCAACCCTTGGTAGTACAATCGAACCTATACTGTCGAGTCCGTGCATTTTTCCACTATTGCACAGTGTATTTAGTAATTCGTGATTCTCAAATTTACAAATTCGCCAGTTTACTTAAACCACAATTAATAAAAAAAAAAATAATGTTGTCTCCGCTATCAGTCTTACTTGTAGATGGCGTTATTTTATTATATAATCATAAAATAGACTATATCTCCAAAACTAAGCGAGATAGAGCAAAATGAACTAAAAATTTGTAATCCGCACAGTATCATTTATTAACATCCTATTCTCCCGGTTATAAATATGGACCTGTTTCTGATTAGATCTGGTGAACAAAAAATTTGGGTTTTAAGCTAAAAATTCTGTTGATTTAGCTAAATTTGTAGCTAATTTACTTAGTATTGTCAATGTATTTAACAGTCTAGTTACCCTGTTAAAAATCGGCATATACCGATCCATACATGAACACACATGATTCATACATGTGTGTATGCATCCATTCACGAATAAATGGTAATATTTACATGTATGATCATACACGTCCATACATTTCCATACATGTTCCTATGTGTACATTAACGAAAATTGAGGTAATATTTACATATATGATAACATATGAACTCATATGAACATATATGAATCTTATATGGTGGTATATGGACATGTATGACCTCGAATGACTTCATATATGAGCACGAATGTTCATAAATGTATGCATGTATGTTGATTTTTAACCGGGTAGTTAAAATTGTTAACTAGTCTTTTTAGTAAAAATTTAGACCTCAGCTTTATTGACATTTCTAATGGCGCAAATTCAGGTACATTTTTCTGTTGCCGTAGATGAATTCCGAACTATTTGTACGGGCTTTTTTATGAGTGTAAGTATACCAATTGCCTTCAATACAATTTGTAAGTCAGTTATGTGGTATCAACATATAACCAGCGATATTAAAAACTGAAATAATTTTCTTAAATAAAAAAGTAGAAAAAGAGCAAAGTTTTGTCGTCAACTTGAAACTGTTAAGTGTAAAACAAATGGCTTCAAATCAATACAAATAAATATGAAAGCAGGAAAAAGTTGAAAGTCGGGTTTTACACACAGACTCTATCTAAATCAACGGTTCCCAAATGGGGTTGCGTAAGAGTATTACAGGAGCTCCACGAAGAGTTTCGACAAAATGATTGTTTGAAAAAAATTCACAAACATTTTTGTAATTTTATTAATAATTCAAATTATTAAATTTCTGATGATTCTTTCTAGAAATCTGGAATCCAGTATCATTATTTTCCAACAACAAGTAATGAGTTACCGATAATGATTTAAATAATGCATTACTTTGCAATGGACACTCCTTACTTTCAAAATTATTTCGAATCATAAAGTAATGAGTTACCAATAATTATGTACTCATGGATTACCTTGTAATGATACCTTTTACATTATTTTGAAACATAAAATAAAGACTTACCGATCATCAATTACATAATGTATGATATATAAACGTAGAGTAATATTTAAAATATTGTTTTGAAAATCTAAATTAAGACACATTACTTTGTGATTTTTTGTAAGTATGAGGGTAAGGTATATATTTTTAACATCACAAACGTAAACTCGAAGCACAACAATTCATTTACACTTTAAGCAACTTATTATTATATGTGACGATAGCTCAGTGGGTAGAGTTCTCGCCTAAGGACCAAAAGACCCCAAGGTCGAATCATAGAAAGATTTATTTAATTAAAAAAATATTTGTATCATTATTTTTTTTATGAAAATCTATTTATATACCCATTACTTTTTCGAACCCGGTAACCACATAAGTAACCAGTTACTTAACCCCCTATTAGGTAATGAGTCCTCACATTACGTTTAGGCTCATTGCCTGTAAAATTCATCAATGAAGTAAGGTGTATTGTAATGAGTGAAGTCCTATGACGATAGATTACTTTTCCCATTATTTGTTAATGTGTGGTTTTGCTGGGTCACCGAATTTTACAATTTTTTCTAAAACAATTCTTCCATTAAATTGCATTTAATTTAGTTTTTAATTCTTTTCAATAAAATTTTTAAGATTCGCAGCAGATTTATAATTTCAGAATTTCGATTTTTTTGTGTTCGTTAAAAGCGTAAAAATTTATATGAAAACTCGTAAAAGGGTCCAAAAAATTAGTTCGTTATATAAAAAGTTCGTTATAAACGATGTTCGTTATAACCGTATTATTTTGTATGAAATATGTTAGTACATGCTTTGGAACCATAAAAATCGTTAGCTATAAAAAAATGTTCGTTATAACCGGTGTTCATTATAACAGAGTTCCACTGTAGTTTCAATGTAACACCTGTAAATACGAACTTGCTTAACATAAACCATCGGTTAAAATGAACTTTTTTTAACAGTCCCACAAGCAAATTTTCATAAAATTTCCCATTCATAATACGAAATTCCAAAATAAGGTAAATATTCCAAAAACTTTTTGAATTTTAACAAATTTTAAACCGAACACAAAGAAATTCTTTCTCAAAGGTATCTAAAACTGCCCAGTCAGAAACTGCCAGATGTACAAAAAATCAAGCACTAGTATGCCACAGTCTAATCGAGGAATTGTAAATGAACTACTGCCAGAACACTTGTTTAAGACGCTTTACAAAAAGCGTTTTGCCAGTATTTGTTTTACAATAAGTTCAGTGGTCTACAGAAAAAATCATTGGCGATGATTTTCCCAATGCTATCTAGTCCGAAATTACTAATGGCTAAAAAGGTTTACCATTGAGCAATTCCATTTAATATCACCGTGAAATAAATCGATGTTTTCCGACTTTGATAAAATTTTGTGAGTGTGTGCGGTAGTGAACGCAAGTATTAAAAAAAAAAATTTTTTTTTTTTGGTAAACTCTGGCAACCCTATGGCTTAAAATTGTGGGGTAGGGACTTCACTTAAAAGATCATAACTTTTGATGTGTAAAAAATATCGACAAATTTATTTTTGCATAAGAACGGCTAGGTTTGGGGGTATAAAAAATAAATAAAAAAAAATTTTTGAAAAAAAACCTTAAAATCAATTTTTGGAAACAATCCATTTTTTAAAATTTTTATACAAATAGCTACACATGCGTTCTTCAGACCCTGAAAATTTCAGAGTGGAAAGCTGCTTACTTGGTGTGATATAAAAAAAATGTAGAAGTATGTACACAAGAAAATGTGTCTTTTTTCAGTAGTAATAGTAGCAACAATAAAAAAAAAAAAAAAAAAAAAAAAAAAAAAAAACATTTTCTGGTGTACATACTTCTACATTTTTTCTTTTGTCGATAATTTTTACACATCAAAAGTTATGACCTTTTAAGTGAAGTCCCTACCCCAAAATTTGAAGCTATAGGGTTGCCAGAGTTTTCAAAAAAAAGAAAAAAAAATTTTAATACTTGAGTTCACTACCGCATACACTCACAAAATTTTATCAAAATCGGAAAACATCGATTAATTTCACGGTGATATTAAATGGAATTGCTCCATTGATAAAGCATTTATTTTATAAAAACTCTGATGTTTTGTTTGTAGTCGCAAGGTTCCGGGTTCGAGTCCGGTATCAGGTAAACATTTTTTGTGATTCCTTTATACTATTTAAATTTTTTGCATATAAAATTGATGTTTTCGTTTTTGGAAAAGCTCTTTTAAGAGAAACTTTTTTTATTTTTCCCAACGTTGGCAAGTTGTTTCCATCAAACCTTATTTTATTTGAAAAACAAATTTTTAGACCACCTATTTCATGGTTTTACAAACATTTTACTAACGTTGGAAATTTTGTTTCTCCAGAGCTTGTCCGACATTTTTTAGACAGACGGACCTTTGATCTAATGATGTTATCATTTTGGGATTGTGAAAGCACTTGTTGCCAGCACTTGTAACACTTGCTAAAGTGCATTTCCAGCACTGGTCCCTTTTGTTTTTTTCTAAATGTTTAGGTTTTCATGAATTCACATAAAAGAATTTCACAATATGTATTTAAAAAAGTTTATAAAAATTTTAAATATTTTGTAGACTACTCCAGTAAATACGAATCTCGATTACAACGAAATAATTTTTGTGGTCCGTTGGAGATAATCTTAATTGGGGTTTACTGCATTTGGTTTAAAAAAAATTATAAAAATTTTAAATATCTTGTGGACAATAAAAAATTGTAAAGAAATTTGACTCCAGTAAATACGAATCTCGATTAAAACGACCTAATTTTTGGGGTCCCTATTAGCCAGACTTGGGCGACGTCAATTACATTTCAAAATCGTTCACTTATGAAATTTTTCTATATCATTAATAATATCAGACCTACACTCACACTTGTGAGCTTAATCGCTTCCTTGGAAAATTTGTAAAATCTTTAATACCAAACATGGGGATTAGTAACAACATCTGTTTATTTAATTACAGGGCAATTACTCAATTACACCAAATTACATGTAATTAAACATAAAAAAGTAATTGGCCTGTAATTAAATACACAGATATTGGAATTATGTCCCATGTCTGGTATTGACAAAATTTAAAATTTCCCAAGGAAGCTTTTAAGCCCACAAGTGTGAGCGTAGGTCTGAAATTAATAATGATATAGAAAAATTTCACAAGAGAACGATTTTGAAATGTAATTGACGTCGCCCAAGTCTGCTGTTAGCTAATCTTAATCGGGATTTACTGCATTTGATTTTTTTTTTAATTTTTTTTATTTTTAAAATAAAAATCCAATTTTTTATTTCAAATTTTTTTATTATATGAATAACCAATTTTGGCGTTCCGTCAACCAGTAGAAGTGCCTCAAGTGGTCCGTGAAGCAAAAGTTTGTGGGAAGCGCTGATTTGAATGATGATGATAACCTTATCAAGTTGAAGATTGTGACTTTATGCATCACATATGTTAAAAGCACGTACGCGTACTTACAAAGGGAGTCTGCCGATGGGTTCTCTTCGATCTTAATGCAATTTGTATATGTGATAATGAAAAATAAGGGACACGTTTTTTTTATCGTGCCAATCTTATGTTAAGGGGTTAAAAAGTGAGGTCAAATATGAACCCATTTTTCGTTTTTTTCCGCATACTTCGAATTGTTTCAGAGAAATTATACACAAATGGAATACCAAAAAAAAAGAGCTTTTGTAGACACAATTTTTTTGCTTCCTAAAATCAGCTCAAAAAGTACTATGCGAGGTAAAAGTTTGGACGTGATGGGAGTTATTTTGCTAAACAACACTTAGCCGTTTTCTTCGAATATCATTTGTCTCAGCCATAGGCACTCATATTTTTCATCTGAAGTTAAAAAATTAAGTCCAAACTTAGCATTTTTCTATATTTTTGATAATTTAAATTTAAAAATTTCTTATTGCCGCCAATCAGCTGTTTTTGACAGATCGTCCTAAAGTGCTTCATAATATTAATAAATTTAACAAATTTGTCAACACTCTGTTGTTTTCAGTCTATTACAAAAACCTTTTAGTCGAAAAATTTACGTAATACCGCAACAAATAAAAATCGACAACGACTTCGACTAGAGTCGAAATACGACTACGACAACCGTAATCAGGCCCATTAACTGGTATACGAAACATGTTCAATAACTTTCAAGTATTTTTGTTTTTTAAAAAAGTGTGTTTTAACAATCTAACTGGCAAACGATGTTTTGCAACGAAATTCATACCATGTGATCCACTCGAAAAAGTGGGAAATTGTTTATCGTTGCCTAATTTAGGTGAGCCAAAATATTTTAGGGTGTATTTTGGAAACTAAAGCATATAAAAGAGAAGTTTTGGACAAAAAATATTTCTCTTACCAAGATATAACCATGTTCGAAAAACTATTTTCTTTTCTGTTCCTATTTAAGAAGATATCGCGATTTTCGCTTTTTGAAAAAAGCGAAATTAGGCGAAAAAGTATCTAATCTTCAATTTATATTGTTCAAACTTCAACGCTTTGCTATAAATACTTAATGTCTTCTTTCTGGAAAATTTCATAAAAATCCGTCTATTAGTTTATAAGTTAAGACGGTGTCCTTTAGAGGAATCCTGATAAAATCCTGTGAGTCCTTGGACTAAAGTAAGGACTTAATATTAAATATAAAGCTTCAATCTTACTTATATTTTATTATAAAGACTTTTTAGTCAACTTAAATTGGTTTTCTAGATTTTTGAAAACTACATTTTTTTAAAAATAATTAGTTTTTGAAATTATACGAAATTTTGATTTTGAACCTTTCTCGCTTCCAAACCGTGGACGACACACGAAAAATTTCTTCGCAAAATGTTTAGCAAATTTAGTTTTCTATCGGAATATATTAATTTCTAAGTATAAAACGCTCAATTGGCGCATTTGTGGTAAATTTATGAAGACTGCCGAGGCAGCCTTACACGTTTGAGGGTTAAGTGATATAAGAACTTAAGTATTGTTGGATTAAGCTAAAAAAATACGTATGTATTAATGCCTTATCAATTTAATCGAGGGGGTGTCTGAGCTTTTGTGGTCTTCGTAATTGTTCGGCGTTTATGCCAATATGAAGAGTTTTATGAAGAGAACTATATTTCAAATATTTTTAATAAATGGCAAACCTCCTAACACTACATAGGCAATATTGTTTTTGTTTCCTCGAGTACGACAAAAATTCGTTCAAAAAAATCTGCATTTCATTTGTTTCAGATATGTTTCTATATCAAAATGTATTAACTTTGGCCCCACATGTTAACCCTTAAACGTGCGATTGGGCAGCTTAAGATAATACGTGTCCTTTATTTTTTTTTTTTCTTTCAAATTTTATTAAGATCGGGGCGAACCCATTGGGAGACTCCCCTTGAAATTATTTAAGCATTCTACAGAGGGAAAAGAGTGACATTTATAATATGAATTTGCAAAAACGTTTAAAGTAGAGCAAAAAATGCGGTGCGAAAGCAATTTTTCATTTCGAATTGTTATATTTCAAAACAAATTTTTAAAATCAATAAAATTGACTTCGATTATAAAGTTCATTGATCTAAAAGTTCAATTGTCCTTGATAAGAAAAAATAAAACGAAAGAATAAAATTAAATTAAGACGAATTCATGACTTAAGTCTTTTTTTAGATAATACTGAAAACGACAGTGAAGTTTAGATTTTAATTATACGAGGGTTGTATGATAATTACACTCATTGCACGAAAATCAATAAAATATTTTAATATTTGGGAGGCTTTAAAAATTTTCAACGCACCTTTTATATTCTCCTAGTTAATATGGAGTTTACATGTTTTTTTTCAAAATTCGTTATAGTTCGCGTTAAGTCGTTAACAAATGTGTAAATATTTGAAATGTAGCTTGAGTCAATGCAAAACTTAAAATTGAAATATCTTTTTATTTTGATCTAACCTATTAAAACGAAGTATACCACTGGATTCTACTTCCCAAAATAAAGTTAGCGTGTCCTGGTGTTTTGGTGTATCATTTTCATATACTTACTGTGTAATTGTTCTCTTAAACACCTTCTTCTGCCCGACGCGATATAGTTATCAAACGACCGTCGTACTTTTAGAATATATAATGTTTTTTTATTTTACATTAAGAAATAGAACATTTTAAAATATTCAAAAGTGTTATGTTTAAAATACGTGATTCCATAGCAGACAGTCGTAAAAAAGTAGAGATACGCTAATATTTATTTTTAAAATATATATCGTCACCATAGATTCAAAAAGGCGTAACAACGCTTTATAATTTTTTTTTTACAGTAGAAGCAAAAACTGTTGTTTGCAGTTGATAGAAATATTCCAGGCAGAAAAATACAATCAACATAGTGTTGGCAAAGCTTCGGCGACGGTAGTTTATGCGTTGGCAGAACGTGGGATTAACAATCTTGACAATATTGTCATGTTACAAAATTAATAACAGTGGCCAACCGTTGGTTTAAGCGAACTTGTATTGTCAAACAATGTGAAGCAGAACACAAAAAGCCTACCAACCCAGTGTTGCCAGGTATATTGAGCATAAAATCGTAAAATTTTCCAGAAAATATCGTCAAAATCGTCATCATATTTTAAAAAATCGTCAAAATAAAAAATATTTTTTATAACTTGTTAAAAATGTTTAAATAAAAATATAAAAGACAATACTATAATTCACATTTGTGCTAACATGATATCGTTGTAATATAACACGATTTACAACACTTTTCAATGATTTAATACGAAAGTAATGATATTTTAATACGATGGCACTTTAAAATTGTTAATCACTTCTACATAATTCTGTGAACAACATTTCAGTAGATCAATTTTTAAATCTGAAATTCTTTTCAAAATTAAATTTTTTTTTTTAATTCTTAAATTTGGGTTTCCATTAACGAATTAAAATTTATGATCAAATTCAAATCGCTTTATATTTGATACATACAATCAAAAAAAAAATAAGTTAGTAGAAAAGTTAGTAAAACGTCTTGTAAATCAGATATACTATTTTTCAGCAAATGTGTTGCTAAAATTATGTTTTCAGCTAAAATTTTAGTTATACTTATTCAGAACTTAACTGTTTTGAACTAATGTTTTACTAAAATTATACTAATGTTTTACTAATTTATTTTGCTAAAAAAATATAGCTGATAAGCACATTAATGAATGAGTTAGATGTCGCGGCATGTCAAGATGTAGTATTGAATAGGAAAATTATACTAAAAAGTACAACTCTAGTAAGACATATACAAAAATCAACCATGGAAGATTTGTATCTGTTTTCATACATAAAACAAAATTGTGGATTAAAAGAACTTAAATTTTGCGTTGTCATCGGCTTGTGAAAGTAAATGTCTATTAATTAAATAAAAGACAAAATAAAATATTTAAATTTAATAAAGATTAAATGTGTATTTGTAAACCAAATTTTTATAGAGATTAATAATCTAGTGTGGTTAAATTGCAAATAAATATACAACATCTTTGTTAGATTTTTATGTTTCGTTTTTCTTATTGCAAAAAAAAGGGTTGTATATGTTATATTTTGTTATTTTTTCGTTTCGTTTCTATAATTATCTGCGGCATTTGCGTTCCTTTAAAATATATAACATCATTTAGACAACCATTGATGTAAATAGTTGAAACATAATTTTGTTTATATTATATATTATATATTATATTATTAATTATTTCTATTTTTTTAGATATTACATTAATTTATGCCGTTAATTCGGGAGTATGAACATTTTTATATTTTGTAACAAATTGCAAATTATTTTTAAAAGAATCACAAAAATATGTTTTTATGATTTTCAGCAAATAAATTAACTAAAATATAATTTTTCTACAAATTTGTTGTTTTTTTTCAGTCTACTAATATTCAGCAAAAATTTTTTTAATTTTTAGCAAGGGTATTTTAATTTCTAATTCACTTAGTGTTAGCAAAACTTTTGCTGAATCTACTAGTTTTGTTGCTAAAAATCAGCTCAGATTTTGCTGACATTAGCCATTTTTTTCCTGACTAAAATTTTGCTGACTCAGCAAACTTTTTTGCTGACTTTACTAACTATTTTCAGTGTACAGTGAGAGAATTATCTGCATGTTATCAATGAAATTTTGCATTAAATCTATAAATGTCACTGGAATTAGTCCATTAAAACTTTTTATCAAATTAATGCAGTTTTTAAGACTTTTCATTAAATTAATGCAGTTTTTCATATAATTTAATTAAAAATTTCATTTTCTTTTTAAAAAATTCATACGATTAATAAAAAAAAGTTTCATTTAGAACAGTTTCATTAAAACTATGAAGCTTCTTCCATAAAGTTTAAGAAATTTTTCATTCACATTGTGAACAAACCATCATCAGTTTAATGAAAAATTTCCTTAAAACTCGTTCAGGAAATAACCTCTTCGTAACAATAGATTCTGAAATTTTTGATTATGTCATAATTTTCATTTTGGATTCGGTTTTGATATTTCTAAATACAAATTATTTTTATTCAAAAATAGTTTATTACTGCTTGTTTTCCATTTTCAAATTTAAATTGTGAACATCTGAAGTTTCACTTTGGAACACTTTATTTTTATTATTGGCCTATTTTTTAAGCACCGGATTTATTTTAAAACTTATTTTATATATTTTAAAATTGTATTTATTCGAGGTCTGCTTGTTTCACAAAAAATGACATTCTTTTTTTAATTTAATTTTTGTTTTAGTTTTAACGAAATAACATAAATTGAAAAATAGATCCGGTGACAAATAAATGTTTTGCTGACATATTAAACTTTTGTCAAAAATTCGTCAATTTGGAAACAAAAATCGTCCAATCGTCATTTAGTTATTTTGGGTACCAAAAATCGTCAAAATGACGATAAATCGTGTAGCAATGTACATTTTTCAAAATAATGAGCAGTTTAAAAGTGTCAAGAAATGTTGCCCACGCTATTGTTACATTGAAATTTATTTAGAAAGACAAGCTCTTACAATCCAACAAACTTTAGATCATTTTAGCAAGATTTCCAAATAAAATTGTAGAGATGGTAATCGATTAAAAAATTAAATCAGTGATTTAGACTTTTAATTTTATACGATGAATTCCTTATTTTAAATTTTTATTTTAATATATTTAATGTTATACTACGTTTCCATTTTGAACGTGTTTTGAAATAAAACATGTTTTGTACATGTTTTCCCATACATTTTCTTCACCAAAACACATGTTTTACTCAAAACACTTAAGTGGAAAAATAGTATTATGTTTTTTTATTTTTTATTTTAATAAAAACTTGTTTTCCAGAAATAATAAAAAAGGTGTAATATTTTGTTTTTTATTGAAAAAACGTTTTTTTTTATTGAAAAACTTTTTCTTTATTGAAATTTAAATTTTTTATCGAAAAATAAATTGTTTCAGCTAAAATGTATTAGAACAAAAATCAGTACAAATGTAAGGAAAATATTGTTCCGGTTTGCGTCGTTTCGGTTTGCGTTGCATTCCTCCGGTCCCCATTACCGACAGGGTATTAGTATATATGAAAACAAAAAACTAATAAAACTGTAAAATATATTACTTGAGCCAGAGTAAAAACTAAATTTTTTTTACATAAATAGAACATTTTTGGTCTTCAAAGTTTAGTAACGTCATGATGCTTGTTAGGAAAATACCCTAGCCACGTGTTTGATTACTAAGAAGACAAAGATGGAGCAAAATTTATTATTAATATGTTTTTTGTTAAAGCTCTGCCTATTCTGGAGGCTCTAGCTTTTATAAAACTTCGGGTTCTTTAGCCTGATTGAAATACTAGTATCAACCTAGCTAATATGTTTGATTGGCTTTATTTTTGTATATATACGGAAGTTGAAAACTCGTTATAAATTAAAAATAACATAAAAATAATCTCGATATATGTAAGTATCCGCTATCTAACTCTTTTTTCAACTAGTGCTTATTTCGTGAATGGTAACACTTAGCTCATGTCTGATTAGACAGATAATTAGTTTTATCCTTCCGCTGAACGAATATGGTTGTGTATACGCTTGAACAACGCTGGGAAATATTACTTTGAAAATCATGGTAATGTTGCAGAATGTCAATGGTCAGTCAATGGCGATCGTTATCGGGCCATGTTGAACGAATTTTTGTTCACAAAAATTGAAGAGGATATTGGCAACATTTGGCTTCAACAGAATGGCGCTACGTGCCACACAGCCGAAGCTACACTCGATTTTTTGCGCCCTGTTTTTGAAATCGCATTATCAGCCGCAGAGCTCATGTCGTTTGGCCACCTCTTAGCTGCGATTTGACACCGTTGGACTATTATTTGTGGGGTGCCGTCAAAGATAAGTGTTACGCCAACAAGCCAGAGACAATTGACGCCTTAAAGGACAATATTCGTGAAGCCATTGGTGAAATACAGCTGCACACAATCGATAATGTGCTTAAAAATTGGACCGATCGTGTAGGCTACTGCATGGCCAGCCGAGGCAGCCATTTGAATGAAATTATTTTCCATTATTAACCGGAAGGATTGTACTTTCAAATAAAAAAAGAAATTTGAGAAAATATTCAGTAGTTTTTTCTTTTATAGCATTTTCAAAAAAAAAAAAGTTATTTGGCGGACCCGTTATATAAAAACAAAAAACCAATAAAACTATTGGCCGAGAATTTTTTAGGTAGTACTGGAAAAACACTTGCTTTGCAAACAAAATAGTAGTGTTTTTCTGGTACAACATGAGTGTAGCTTTGGTGTTTTCTAACAGGGTGGGTTTGACAAAAATAAAAGTAGTTTAACAGGTAAAATTTTTTTTGTACGGTTGACACTTTCTACCTGGGTTGTAGAAATTCTTTTATTTTTGGTGACGATCAGTTGGTATCAAGAAAAACGATAAAGAAGGTTTATATTTGTTTTTTAATCTACATGATAAATTTAGTGCAAAGTTGATGCTGAATATCTCAGACATGATATATGATAATAATAAACTGGTTTCGGAACCAGATAGAGAATATTTATAATCCATTATTTACTATTTTATCTCAAAAATTATCAGAGGTCAAACCAATAATAAGCAGACGCCACCAGAGCTTTGAAGAATTAATTCAATTTGTGCTTATTTCACAAAAAAATAAATTCAAAATTTAAAAAACGTTTTTTGTTTAAGTAGTTTTGAATTTCAAATGGCATTTTTATACCCTCCACCATATGTGATGAAGGTATATATCAGTTTGTCATTCCGTTTGTAACGCATGGAAATATAGGTCTAACGACCCCATAAGTATATATATTCTGGATCCTTATGAAATGCTTAGCCGATTTAACCCTGCCCGTCTGTTTGTTGAAATGGCGATCACGGTACGAAAATGCAATAGAGACGGCTCAGTTTACCTAGATTGCTCAGCATGATCCCAAGAAGTTTGGCATTGAAAATGAGCATAATCGGTGCAGCGGTTCAAAAATGATGAGTGAAAAAGTAGAGGTACCTATAAATTGTCCGTAAAAATTGGTGTATATTAGTACAATTACATAGTAGCGTTATAACGTTACATTTTATACACCAGAATAAAATATAACGTTATATTTTTCATTAGGCCGTAAGACGGTCAGCACAAATTTTTTTTACCGCAAAACTGTTTAAATCAAAATTTTTTTTTCACCACAAACAAATTTGTTTGAATGCAAAAAAGTTTTTCAACTCAAAAAAATAGTTTTTTCATCTCTATAATGTTTTTTTTATTATACATGGTGAAGTAAACCCAAATTTAATGCATGTACTTTAGAGGGGCATATTTTTGTATGAAGAAAAATTTTTTTAAAAAATTTCAATTTATTGTTAAGATTATTGTAGTATTAGTTAGGTCTAAAAGTTATTTGGTGAAAATTTGAGAAAAATCGGATAGCTTTAACCAGTGGCGCGGCCCGCTACCAAAATTTTCGATTTTTAAATATGTCTCGCGACACATACTTCTTTTTTATTAATTTTGGCATGCTGAACACGAATATTTTAAAATTTTTGAAATCGGACTAATGATTTTAGAGATAGTGCGTTTTGATTTTCACTAAAAATTACATATTTTCCTCTATTCTAGAAATTTTTTAAAAATTATCTTAGATTTTTTGTTTTCGTACTCAAATACTACACAAAACATGCTTTCATTTGATCATAATTAGGCCTCGAATTAAAGATAATGTATCACAAAATATTTTTATTTTTTTATTTTATTTTATTAATTAATAATCATATAATTACAAATTATATACTATTACCCCTATTCGAGCACTAGCTACTACACTCAAAAAAAAAGTTTGTAAAGTCAGCAAAATTTTAGTCAGGAGGGTGCTAGCAAAAAAATTGCTAATGTCAACAAATCTTTTGCTGAAAATAAGCGAGCTGATTTTTAGCAACAAAATTAGTAGATTCAGCAAAAGTTTTGCTAACACTTAGTAGATTAGAAATAAAAAAGCGTTGGTAAAAATTAATAAATTTTTTGCTGAATTTTAGTAGACTGAAAAAACGCAAAAAAATTGTAATTTAATTAATATATTTGCTGAAAATCATAAAACATATTTTTGTGATTCTTTTAAAAATAATTTACAATAATTACGTAATATATAAATTTTTATTTTCCCAAATTAACGACATGAATTAATTTAATATCTGAAAATATATGGAAATAAATATATATAACATAACAAAAATTTTCTTTCAACTACTTACATCAATGGTTGTCTAAATCATGCTATCTTTTAAAGGACGCAACTGCCGAAGATAATTATAGAAACGAAACGAAAAAAATAAACAAAAACAAACGAAACGAAAAAAACAACCCTTTTTTGCAATACGAAAAAGGAACCATAAAATCTACCTAGGATGTGTGTCTTTGTCTTTCGCTTTATTCTGTCTACATGTCTGTATATGTTTGTTTATTTGCAATTTGAGCACACTAAATTATAAATCTATAAACATTTAGGTTAGAAATACATATTAAATTTAAATATTTTATTTTGTCTTTTATTTAATTAAAAGACAATTATTTTCACAAGCCGGTGACAACGCAAAATTTAAGTTGTTTTAATCCTCAATTTTGTTTTATGTATGAAAAACATATACAAAAGTCTTACATGGTTGATTTTTTTATATGTCTTATTAGAGTTGTACTTTTTAGTATCATTTTTCTCTTCTCTACTACATCTTGACATGCCGCGACATCTGCATCATTCTGCGTATATCTTTCAATCTGGTTGTCGTCCACACTATTAATGTGCTTATCAGCACATTTTTTTTTTAGCAAAATTAATTAGTAAAACATTAGTATATTAGTAAAGCATTAGTATAAAACAGTTAAGTGCTGAATAAGTATAACAAAAATTTTAGCTGAAAACACGATTTTAGCAAAAAAAAAATTGCTAAAAAATAGTATACCTGATTTACAAGACGTTTTACTAACTTTTGTACTAACTTATTTTTTTGAGTGTATGGCCTTCGGCGCGTTTGTAGCGAAAACAGACCAGTGCCTGTGGTGGGAATCGAACCCACGACCCCCGCACTGATAAGCCGGCACGCTACCAACTAGCCTACCGGGGCGCACATCACAAAATATATATTATAAAATTACTTTTAATTTGTTGTCCATATATCAGAGGCTTTTTGCACAGGTCGCCAAGGGTTAAGTAATCCCATTTTTCTTAAATTTCGCACCACAAAACTATTATACCTATTGCTACAACAATCAAAGCTTTAATTAATGAAAATCAAAGTTTTAGTAAATATGCCTTCAATAATCATGTGTATAAAATTGAAAAGCATAACAATTTTACTGTGTAAATATTCTGTTGTTCCGAGATATTTGTAGGTCAATTTACAAGTTATCCTTCAACCAATATAGACATAATTATGCTCAAAAAGAGGTTTAAAAAAATTTTAGAATGGATGAAAAAATTAATTTTTCAAAAAATTTTAAATATTTGCGTTTAGCATGCCAAAATAAATTTAAAATGATGTGTCGCAAGACATATTTTTATTAAAGTACGGGAAAATATATAAAAAAAAACAACAACACATAGAAATAAACCTGTAAAAATAGTAAAAGCTACTAAAAATTAGTTAAAAATGACGTTGTAGAAAAACCTGTTAAGTTAGAAGATTTTTTTGCAAAATATTAATAAGATAAGAATAGCACAAATAAATATGTTAAGTTTACAAATATTTAGTTATATTTGAGCTAAATTTTAGTTAATTTAAAGTAACAATTGAAAAGTAAATATTAGTTGCGAATAAAAATCTGCCCTTCTGAAATCAGCAAAATTTTTTGTTGATTTTAGCTAAATCAACTGTAATTTGCATTCTACTAAACTTTAGGTAAATATAGCTAAATTGTTGTAGATATTACAGTTTTTGTTTGCTATTATACAAATATTTAGTAAAAATTTTAACTAATTTTAGCAGAGTAATTAACCCTACACTGCATGACTTATTATAGTCTACAAATATTTAGTAAAAATTTTAACTAATTTTAGCAGAGTAATTAACCCTACACTGCATGACTTTTTATATTTGATCGAAACAAATGTTTTTTAAGGGAAAATTACCGTCTGAGTTCAGAAAAAAATATTCAAAAAATTTTAAATCCCTATTTTAGTAGGTATTATGCAATTTTCATAAAAAAACACCATTTTCATAAAAAATTGGAAAAATAATATTGATTTATAAATGAAATAAGAATAAGTTGTATAATAAAATGTTGTGTAATAATAAATATAGTATATTATTACGAAAAATTAATTCAACTTACGCTTTTTACGTAAAAAATTCAAAACGTGCAGCTGCTTTTTGTCTAAGCACTCCGGACACTTTCACTTAAACTGTAAGACGTTTTAAAAACTGAGTGGACAATACAAAACTATTGAGAATCACATTACGGTTCTTTTTTTTATTGTGCAAAATGATCAATATAATGTAATATGAGTTAATATTTTACGAAAACAGGAGCGAAATAGCCATTATTCTAATAATAAAATTGTGTACCACTAGTGACACAATATGAAGTGTAGGGTTAACTAAAATTCACATCGAATACAATTAAAATTTTGTAAAGTTAACATATTTATTTTTGCTGTTCTTATTTTGTTATTTAGCAAAAAAATCTGCTAATTTTAGCAGTTTTTTCTGCAACATCATTTTAAGCTAAGTTTTAGTAGTCTTTTATGTTATTTTTACAGGTTTATTTATATGAGCGTATAAACAAAATAAAAATTTAAAAAATATTAACAAAAAGTATTTTTTGAAGAACCTACAAAAATATGTTCGCTGAAAATAAAATTTTTGGTATGAAATGCAGTAGTTTTCATTGTTTTTTTGTTTACAACTGCAATTACAGTTAAAAACTGAAGTAAGTTGGGAGTTCATTTGTGACTGTCATGATAGACAGACGTAATTGCGGAAAAAATTTTGTTTAACGACCTTTCGATGCTAATATTTATGTTTAACGCGTGCTTCGTGTTATCTTTTTTTTTATCATAGTTTTTTTTTTTTGTTTCAAAAATAAATCAAGAGATAGGACTCTTCAAAAAAACAAAAAAAAAAAAAAAAAAAACCTATGTGCATGAGATATGAGTGAAACCTCTCAATCAAAAATAATTAGTGACAATGATTTAAACGTTATACATGATAATGTAAGAAAAAGAAAAATAAATATGGAAAGTGATCAACAAAATAAAATTAGAAAAAACAATTACTGGTCAATTCTTGATAATGACACTAACTGTGATCAAGAATGCTTAAAACTGTTTGAAAAACATGTACAAGAATTACCAACAACATCTTCAAAAGCACCAACTGCAGCTACATCATCTAACAACTCTATTGAGAGAGAGAATAACAATATTAAAGAGAACACAAATAGCAACCCGGTTCAAATAAAACAAATAAAAATACAAAAGTTCCACCTCTTAATATATTTGATGTGGATCCTAAAATACTTATTGAATTCATTAAAGATGGACTTAAAATAAACGAATTTAAAATAAAAGAATTTAAAATAAAAAAATCTCTCTATTTATGTCATCCATAGATGATTATCTCAGAGTAAAGGCATATTTAGAAAAAACAAAAACTAAATTTTTTACGTTCACACCAAAAGACATTAAAACAAAATCGTATTTGTTAAAAGGCCTAAGTGCCAATACTGACACTAATGAAATTCTTAAAGAATTATCTAAATTTGAAAATGAAAAATTAAAATTTATAAAAGTGAGTCAGTTCAAAACAGCAAAATCAATAAAGGAAAATTATAATCTTCCAATATATTTGGTACAAATTAATAACGAAAGTAAAGTTAATGAAATAAAAGCAATTAAAGGGCTACTATACCATTGCGTCCGTTGGGAATCCTTGAGAAAACCTGAAATTCCTCAATGTAGGAATTGCCAACAATTTAATCATAGCGCATCTAATTGTTTTCTTCCACGTAGATGCGTTAAATGCAACGATATGCATGATATAGGTAAATGTACCCTAACTGAGATTCCAGAGAATGAGAGAGAGAAGCTGTTTTGTGTACTATGTAACAAATACGGCCACCCAGCTTCGTATAAAGGATGCGAAAAATATAAAGAACTACAGCAAAGGCTGCGTGCTAAAAAAGAAAACCTATCCCAGAGACGATCAAATAATCCAACTATCATTGTTAATGATGCTACCAGTTTTGCCGATATGGTTAAAAACAACAATTTACAAAACGGAAACAACCCCATACAAAATGCATTGGAACAACTCAATAACTCCATGCAAAACTTATCCAACCAAATAATAAACTTAAATAAACAATTACAATTACAGACAAAAAGAATAGATACTATTTTTTCAATGTTAGAAGCTTAATTTATCAAAATGGCAGAGACAATTGTAAAAAACCTTAATATAATAGAAATAAATGTTAACTCCTTAATAAAATTAAGTAGGAGGTACGACTTATGTAATTTTATAAATAAATATAACCCGGACCTAGTTCTATTAAATGAAACAAAACTTAATGCTAGACACAAAATAAATTTTAAAGACTATGACCTTATACGTAAAGACAGAAAGGACGCTAAAAGAGGTGGTGGCACAGCAATTTTGTTAAAAAATGGTATCAAATATAGTATTTATAACAGTAATACTACTACTACATTTAAACACTTGGAAACATGTATTGTAAAAGTTCCATTATTAGCCAACAAAATGTTGTTTATAATATCAGCCTATTATCCGTCAGGTAATAATGACAGATATTTTAAAACTGAATTAATGCAACTTTTCCAAACTTTAAATTTGCAAAATCCAAATCACTACTATATACTAGCAGGAGACCTAAATTGCAAGCATAATGATTGGGGTAATGATTCACCTAACCCAAAGGGAAATAAATTAAAAGAATGGCTCACATTAAATGAAACAATGTTTAGATGTAGCTTATATGCTTCTCTTTCCCCTTCATACCCACGTTGTGGGTCATATTTAGACTTATGCATAGCTGACTCTCGTTTAAACATTCATAAGGAGAATAATTCAATAAATTGCCTTCGTACACTTGAATATGATAGTGATCACAATGCACTACAAGTTCAAATTTTAAACGTTGATAATGATCATCCTCTGACTTTTTTTAAAGGATCACCTATTTCAAAATTCAATTATAGAAAAACTAATTGGAAAAAACTCCAAAAGAACATGTTAAATGAATTAAAAAATAACGAACCAATTCCGAATGATAGAAACCTTACAAATTCGGAAATAGATTTTTACTTACGCAGACTGGAAATCTTTATAAAAAATTCAATAGAAAAATCTGTTTCTAAATTTGAGAGTAATAACTCAGTTGAAAAATTTTTGAATCCAAACTTGAAAAAGTTACAGGCTGAAAAAAGCAAAATTGTTACTATTATCAAAAACATAATAGATTTGAATGTTTTTTGACACACGTAGAGCTTAATTTATTTAAAACTAAATTAAAATTAATCAAAAAACTAATAACTGACAATTTTGTTCTATCAGTTAATAAACATTTTCAGGAAAAACTCGCAAACATTGATCATAGGGATCCTTCACATATGTTTAATGAAATCAAAAAACAATTTAAGAGAACACAACCCTTAAGTTTGGATACGGTTAAAATACCACTAGATAAAGAATTCTTGCTTCGAAATGTAGGAATTAATCCTTGGGAATTGGAAAAGGATAATAATGACTTCATAGTGAAAGACGATGATCAGAAATTAAATGCAATTGGCTCGTTTTTAGAATCTGCCCACTCATTTAAAGAGATTGATTTGGAAAACAGTTTACATGTCGATGTTGATAATTGTTTCTCCAGATTTTTGGAAATTAAAAATGACTATGAATACAACAAATCATCTATTACTTCATTTAATGCTGTTAAAAAGGCCAACCAATTAAATGAAAGTTTTTTTACATCAAGGGATACGACCATTTACATTTTCAACCACTTAAGGAAAAAATTATCGTAAGGCATTGATAATATTCCCAATATCATATTACGAAACATTCCAGAGGAATTTGTGCTAGAATATTGCACACTTTTCAACAATATGATTAACAACTCCTACTTTCCTTGTGCATGGAAAACTGCCAAAGTAATAGTCTTGCCGAAAAAAGAGAAAGATAATAGTAACCCAAAAAATTTACGCGCAATAAGCTTACTTCCAAATATAAGCAAAGTTTTTGAAGTTTGTATAAATAATAACATAGTTGATTTTTGTAGGAAAAATAATTTAATTAATGATAACCAATTTGGTTTTAAATATAAGCACTCAACTGTTCAGGCAATACATTTACTTGTTTCAAACGTCTTTTGGAATCTTAACAAAGGTCTATGCACAGGAGCTTGTCTAATAGATTTCGAAAAGGCTTTCGATAGTATTTGGATCCCTGGTTTAATATACAAATTATTCACATATAAATTTCCTATACACTTAATTATACTTGTACATAATATGTTAAACAACAAATCCTTTTTTATCTGTGATAATAACAAAGTTAGTACAAACAAATTTACTATTGTTAACGGTTTGCAACAAGGTACTGTAAATTCCCCAATACTTTTTAATTTATTCTTATATGATCTCTTAAATAAGGTTGAAAATATTATCGGTTTTGCCGATGATATTCTTCTTTATCACGCTGATAACAAAATAGAGAAAATCAATGAAAAACTACAAAATTATTTTAATACTGTAGAAAAATATGCCACAGATTGGCAAATGAAAATTAACATTAATAAATGTGAAACAATACTTTTCCGACCTCCCGTTGGAAAATGCAACAGCAATATTAAAAATAATTGGAAATCCTTTGGAATCCAATCCAGTAACAATATAAACATCCCAAATAAACAAATTGTAAAATATCTAGGTATTCACCTTGATAAATTTCTATATTTTAATGATCACATTAATTCTCAACTCATAAAGGCGAGAAAAGTTTTTTTCATGTATAAAAAGTTATTCTATTCAAAATACATCAAATCAAAGGTGAAAGTAGTTTTGTATCAATCTTTAATACGTCCTATCCTAACGTATGGTTGCCAAATATGGTTTAATATTTCCCCATCCTATATGGAAAAACTAAGAGTCTTTGAGAGAAAATGCTTGAGAGGTTGTACATCTCTTCATAGGTCTTCCAATAGTAACTTTATTAAATATATATCAAACCAAAAACTATACAATGAGGCAAAGATTAGTAGAATTGATAATTTCATTATCCATATAATAAGAAACCACATAGCAAAAAGCATTGAATGCTATGAAAATAATCTAATTATGGCTCCTTATTATGCTAGTGATGAATATGTATATAGGACATTGCAAAATGGATACGTACCACCTGAGGCCTTTTTATGCCTCGATAAAAATGGTTTTATACAAAACGAATTCGGCATTCCAATAATTTACCATATTTATAGACGAGCCAATACAAAAGCTGTTTCTACCAACGAACTAACAATAGACAATCGCAGATTTGACACAAGCGTTTACTCAGGAGATAAGAATATGATCCCAAACGTAAATACTAGAAAATATTGGTGGCTCACTTAGTATTTGCCATTCTCTTTTTTTTTTTTTTTTTATTGTCTGACCATAGCTTTAATCCTTTTTCATTATAAAAGTAATTTTTTTTTTAAATTTTTTCTTTACATTAAATTATATATAAATACATATTTTGTATAAACAAATATCAATATAAGTTATAAAAAAAATATTTTTACATGTTACATATATACTTGAGAGCTCGTTGTGGGACTATGTATAATAACTAAGTTATATCTACAACTGTTTGTTTATTTATAGTTAAGTATCTATATAAATTCTGTTTAAATAACATTTAAAAAAAAAAAAAAAAACTGAAGTAACTAATAACTGACCTCTAGTAACTGACCTTTTTTTTAAGTATACCATTTAATTTAAAAATTTATGGATTATTTTTGTTAATAAATGATAATATGTAAGTCAATGACATTATTTATTATTTTACACATTAAAATATCTGTACATAAAATTTCCTAAACATGCTAAATTATTTTTAATTTTTTTTCAATCATTAACATTATCCATTAAACAATTAAGATAAAACAAATATTTACACTCATAGAAACAAACCTGTAAAAATAGTAAAAAAAAAATGTGCTAAAAATAACGTTGCAGAACAAACTGCTAAAATTAACAGACTTTTTTGCTAAATATTAATAAAATAAGAACAGCCAAAATAAAACTGTTAACTTTTTATTCGTAATAAAAAAAACAAGAAAAATTTTACATTTTTTTGTCTACTAACATTTAGTAATTTTTTCTTGCTGATATTAGCAGATAATTTTTTTACTTTCAATTAACTAAAATTTAGCAGAAATGTAACTAAATATTTGTAATCTCAACATATTTATTTTTGCTATTCTTATCTTACTAATATTTAGCAAAAAAAATCTGCTAATTCGACAGTTTTTTCTGCAACGTAATTTTTAACTAGCTTTTTTTTGCTATTTTTACAGGTTTTTTCTATGAGTGCAGTTGTTTTTTGATATATTATCTACAAAATATTTGTTATATTTGATCTAAATTTTTTTTAATTGAAAGTAACAAATTCATCTGCTAAAATCAGAAAAAAATTTGATAAATATTAGTAGACAAAAAAATCATAAAAATATGATTTTATTGCAAATAAAAATTTGTTATATTCGAGATGAATTTTAATTGATTGAAAATAGATATTTACTCTGCTAAAATTAGCAAAAACTTTTACTAAATATTTGTAGATTAAAAATAGCAAATAAAAACTGTAATATCAAAACAATGTTTGCTTATTTACCACAAATTTAGTAGAATGCAAATAATAACAGTTTAGTTTGCTAAAACCAACAGAAATTTTTGCTAAAATGTTGCAGATTGCTGATTTCAGAAAGTCAGATTTTTATTTGTAATAATAAAAAAAACTAAAAAATCATATTTTTTATGATTTTTTTGTTTACTCATATTTATCAAATTGTTTTCTGATTTTAGAAGAGGAATTTGTTACCTTCAATTAACAAAAATTTAGCTCATATATAACAAAAATTTTATAGATAATATATCAAAAAACAACTGCACTCATAGAAATAAACCTGTAAAAATAGCAAAAAAAAAAAAAAAGCTACTGAAAATTAGTTAAAAATTACGTTGCAGAAAAAACTGTTAAGTTAGCAGATTTTTTTTTGCTAAATATTAGTAAGATAAGAATAGCAAAAATAAATCTGTTGAAATTACAAATATTTAGTTACATATGAGCTAAATTTTAGTTAATTGAAAGTAAAAAACTAATCTGCTATTATCAGCAAAGAAAAAAAATTACTAAATGTTAGTAGACAAAAAAACACCATAAAATGTAAAATTTGTCTAGTTTTTTTTTATTGCGAATAAAAATCTGCCCTTCTGAAATCTGCAATCTACAATTTTTTAGGAAAAATTTTTGTTGAATTTAGCAAGATAACCTGTTATTTGCATTCTACTAAATTTGAGGTAAATATAGCAAAATTTTTGTTGATATTACAGTTTTTTTTTTGCTATTTTTTGTCTACAAATATTTAGAAATGTTTTTGCTAATCTTAGCAGAGTAAATTGCTATTTTCAATTAACTAAACTTCACATCGATTATAATTAAAATGCTGTAAAGTTAACAGATTTATTTTTGCTGTTCTTATTTTATTAATATTTAGCAAAAATAAAAATGTAATTTTTAACTAACGTTTAGTTGTTTTTTTTTTTGCTATTTTTACAGGTTTATTTCTATGAGTGTAGATATTTTAGTTTACAGAGCATTGTATTTAGGTAGGTACTTTTAATACAAAAGTAAAAAACAACCCATCTGAAATTAAAAAAATTTCGGAATTTCTCAACTTTACTGTAAAATATTGTGAAAACTGAAACTTTCCTAGATTTGTATGAATTTTATAAAATATTATTATAACCAACTAATTTTAGATA
Source organism: Delia radicum (assembly GCA_021234595.1). Lineage (NCBI taxonomy): Eukaryota > Metazoa > Arthropoda > Insecta > Diptera > Anthomyiidae > Delia > Delia radicum. The sequence continues at coordinate 194,609,601 of CM037854.1, forward strand.
AGTTACCCGCCCTTAGTAACAAAAGTTAATAAAATTCATTAAGTTTTTTTTTTTATGTTTCATTGCAGCGGTTCCCACCAACTTTTCTTCGCGCACCCGATTGGGTGAAGGAAGTAGGATGGATACATTTACAATTAAAGTGAAAACTTTTTAATTTCTGTGAATATTATAAAATCCCTTAATCAAATTTGCAAAAGTTTACCACATGATGGTAATTTATATTCGAATTAATTCATTTCATCATAAAACCATGAATAAATTTATCAAAATTATCAGAAAATTCAATCTGAAATGCAGTTTTTATAACGTTTTTATTAAAAATAAATTTCATATGAATTTAATATGTAGTAAATATAAAAATTTTTGACACCCATAATTTGAAATCGTTTTTTAGGCAAAAAATTATATTAGGAAAAAATTTAAATTAGCTAGAATTTGGTTGGTATTGTTTAAAAAAATATTTGAATGTTTTTATCTGAGTTTTATTAGTTAGGATTTGGCACAGACTCGATATTTTTAGGGCCCAAAAATATATACAATTTTTTTTTAGTTTAAGATATTTTTTTGTTAAACTAAAAGAAAAAGTGCGAGATTTGTTTCATAAATTAAGTAACCGGTGATCATCTACTCTGTGATTGCCCGGCGCTGCAGGGCATACGGCACAGGATCTTAGGCGATCATACGACATGATCTTAGGCGATCATGACGACATATCGGTGATATCGGGAGTGGGATTAGCTGATATCCTCCGTTATTTTAACCTATCGGGGTGGTTCTAGTTCCCCGGATATTAGCTCCTTACGGCTGGTGTGACCCTTCAAAAAGGAGTCGCTTTTGACTCTACTTGATGGTGAGCGTGAGCTGGCACTTATACCAACCAACCCGTGATCAACGCTGCCAATTATGACGATTTGTCTCCAATTTGACGATTTTTGATGTGAAATATGATAAAAATGACGATTTCACAAATTTAATTGTAGGGAAAATGGCGATTTTCTAAAATTTGCAATTTTTATAGAATTTTTACAATTGTTATCGAACTTTTTAATTCGTTTCTCTAAAATTGACTTACAGAATTTTATCGAGTTTCTTTTTATTCAAACAAGGAAAATGTGATTAAATTATCTCAAAGCGATCATTTAATGATCAACTAAATATAAACTTTATAATTTTGAATGATTTATTTTATTTTTATTTAAAAAATATATTTTCTACTACACAGAAAAAAAAAAAACAGTAGGCACCAACAATTAAATTTTTAAATTCAAACACTCTTATTTAAATTCATATTTATTTCCAATAAATTTTTTGTATGAAATGCTTGTAAATTGTAGTTTATCATATAAAAATTCTTTAAAAACAAAAATTAATAATCAACAAAAGGGTGTTTGTACTGACAACTCCTGCTCTATGACACTTGTTTAATATTACAAACATAATTTTGTAATTTATTTCTGTGTACATTTATACTAGAACAAAAAACGAGTAGTTTTTAAAAACTGCTTGTATTTGACTTGTCAAATTCCATACAAATTTGAAATAAAAAAACCAAAAGTTTTTAAAAATTACTAGGTTTTCGTTCTACTATAAATGTAGTTTTTTTTTTTTTAATGAAAGAGAAGCAATACTCAGGAAATTCTTTTTATTTATTTATGTGTTGCTTTCTTCGGAAATTGGATAGTGGAGAGATGAGAGGTGGGGATAGATGAAGGGCTTCAAACATGACAACACTGTAATTGCGCGAGATGATAAGTCTTAGAACAGTTGTTGCTCGCCACCTGATGGAGAGTTGGCGAATTTATTGAAGCTTTTTTTTCATAGCCCTGATTCATTATTTTACTTCGGTGGGGTTAAGTGCTATGGGAACACCGAAGGTGTTCAATCAATGTTTTTCTTTAATTACCTTTTTTTTTGTATGCCCAAATGTTGTGAATTCGGTTTCAGAATTTTTCAAGGATTTTTGCAGATTTTAAAATAGGTCGTTGATTTTAAAATAACATTTCTCGAAATGAGTATTATGTGTTGTGTTTTAAGACTCTGAGTAGTTTGTAAAGGAACTAGTAATAAATAACGTAAAAATTGTGAAATAATTACAAAAAAAAATGAATAAAACGAAGTTGGGAGTAAAATTTGATGGAAATACAGTAGTCGCTCGGTTATATGAATATCCAGTTATGTAAACTTCCAGAATAGTGAACAAAAAAATTTAAACACAGGAGATTCTAAAGAGTGAACACAGCCTATCTCTATTATGTGAACAGCTTTCAACCGTTGATTTTTTTAAATGTTTGTCTTATTAGATGTATGTTTTTCCCCGAAATAAGTGAAGAACTTGCAACCGTTGATTTTTTTTAATGTTTTGAGTGTTGAGTTGTTGAGTTTTGAGAAATTGTCTTTTGTCTTTTCAGATCATTTGTGTTTGTTACATAGTGCATAGAAGATGAAGCAAAAAAAGTACAAAAAAATATTACCGACTACTTTCATGTACATTAATTCTTAAAAAACTTTTTTAAAAATAAAAACTTAATGTAATAAAAATCATTTCAATTACTTTTTTTATATTCTCTCGATTATGTGAACTTCTCCATTTAGTGAACAGGCTCTGTTTGAGTTAGTTCATATAGCCGAGCGACTACTGTATTAGAAGTTTTCGAAATGACGATTTTTTTTACGATTTCGTATTCTCAAAAGTATGCTTTTGAACAAACTTCGTTTGGCAGCACTGCCCGTGATGTTTACTAAAGGTACATATTAAATTTTGGATTTTCTTTTTGTTGTAGATTTTTTTTATTACCGAAATCGTGAACAATTAGAAATTTAAACTTTAAATACATACATAGGGAATATTATCGTATCTTTCAAAACGTGTAATATATATCAAATTAAAAAGTTCATACCATATTTTAAGTTTCGTATTTTTTGCAAAAAGCTTTTCAAAATAAATTTTTGTTTTCTACTAAAAACTACATCTGCTTTTAAAACTCTAAGGTCATATTCGTGATCTGCGTGCTAAAATCATTTAGAAGTGCTAGATCGCAAGGCCGAAGCATCAAATATTTCAGATTTTGATGAACGGTGTTGTTAATAAAATATTGTGAATTTTTTTTACTCCTGCGGACCCCTAAGGGGCCGCGGACCCCCATTTGAGAACCGTTGGTCTTAAGACTCAATAAAGTGTATAATAATTAGCGCGGTTCTGAAAGGGATAAAAAAAACCAGTTAAGTGATATTTGTAAGTACATTTCGACCTATAAATACAAGCTCAAAAAATAACGTTTTAGATAGATAAAGTATTCTGTATAAAGATATATTGCTCAAACTGTATAACAACATACAATTAATTGCCTTGAGTAAAAGTACATAGATAAAATTTAAAACAACATAAATTGTTATATGAACATAACTGGTTTTAATTGCAAACAAATATAACAATGGTCATAAGCTGATATCCTTCTCTATCACAAATATTTAACAACTTTAGATTAGTTTGACTAATAAACTTTATATGATGGACGTTATGTTATTTAACGTGCTTATTGTTATAAAATTCTCAATTATGAATTATCAACTTATGACCTTATATTGTTTAATATGTATGATTTCAAACAGATGAAAAATAAAATAATTTAAGTAAGTTTTTTCTCAAACAAATTAATAGTTTGATAGAGTTTTCGAAGCAAAGAATACAAGCTTAGAACTACTTATATATAGGGCAACCAAAAAACAGCTCCAAAAACAATGTATTTTAGCGTTAAAAAAAAGCTTTCTTTAAAAAAAAAAAATCTTAAATAAGCTTACTTTTTACAGAAAAAAGTCAACAAAGAGCATATATTTACAAAATAAGCTAAAATAAGCAAATATCAAAAAATAAGCGAAAAAAATCTCTAACAAATATAGCTTAAAATGTTCATAATTGCATGATCGTAACTTGTGTTTAATCTAAATAGTTCTATCCTTTCAAATAAAAAACAAGATCTAGATTATTTTTGGTTGCCCTACATTATATGTATACATTTCACAGACGTCCAAAGTTCGTTCAAACTTGATTTTTTTGGTTTTTTATTGTTGGCAATTGATTTTGTTTAAAAAATAACCACGGCACAGTGGGGAAAATTCTACTTTTTTTTAAGCAAATTTGCATACAGCCCACATTTTTAAATGAATTTGAAAAAAATTAAAATTTAAAAAATAACTGACTAAATTCCACATCGATTTCCCATGTCCGATTTCTAAAAGTAGTTCATTTTATATCCCTAGTAAATCAGCGAAATTTCCATTTTTTTTTATATTTCTGCTACAAAAAAATTTAAAACCGTTTGAAAAAATATAAAATATAATACGACACAAAATAACTTTAAAATAACAGGGTTTGTAATTTTAAATCATGGTTAAATTAAAAATATTTGCGAATTCAAATTTTTGTTCGTTGAATAAACCAATACCATTTTTAATCCGAAAATGGTAAAATTTTACATAAATGTTGTAAATCTTTTTTCGAAGTGGTAAAGAACAAGTTTAAGGTCTTAAATATTTTTTTTTTTAAATTTGTATTATCAAAAGTGTCGAAATTACAACGCAAAAATTTGTTCTAAAAAATAAATTTTTGGCTCATAAAAAATGCGTTAAAAACGAAAAATTTGGTCTTAAAATACACATTTTCTTTGAGAACTCGTATTTTAAAACTTATTTTTCAGTATAGTTGGAAGACATTTGAGAAATTTATTTTAATTGCCAACAGAAAATGGAATACAAAATTAAATATAGCTAAATCGGTGCAGTCTTAAAACAAGAAATTTAAATTTGCAAAAATCGCTTAAACTCAGTGTCGAAAACCCAAAAAAAATATTTTATTGAAACATAAAATTGTTCAATAACTAAAAACTAAATAAAAAATGGCTAAAATATGTTATAAAAATATGCTTTTGTTCTAAAATGTACTAAAATATGCAAAAACACGAGCAAAATATGCAAAAATATGCTATAACAAATCAATGCCAAAATTCGTCAATTGTTCTAAAAAAGATAAATATCTCATTAATTTTTCAATACGACGCACAGGAAAAAACATGAAACAACATATTTCTGGTTGCGCTAATAAGAGGATAGTTTGTGTAACAAAAATCCGTAAAAACTTATGGAAATTTTAGATTTTTAGAAGTTTAAATGTTTCGGTGGGAAACAGAAATAAACGCCAGATTAGTTAACAAAAAAAAAACAAAATGTTAAATTTTGCAATAAAATTGTAATTAAAAAGAGAGAAGGAAACCAAAAGTGTAAAAGGTTTGAAAATACTTTAAAAAACAACAAAGTCAATATTTTTTAAATCAAAAAAATTTTAAAAATCAAAAAAATTGTGTTTAAAAGAACAAATTTCCGAATTTTATTTTTTTTTTAATTTTATATAAGTGTTTGATAATTTTTTTTAGATTTTATTCGATATAAAAATTGTTTGTTTAACGGTCACTTTGCTGACCTTAAAATGAAAAATTTCGAATTTAACACAAATACGTTTACTGAAGTTAAAGAAGTTTTAATTCGGAAATAATTTGTAATAATTTAATCCACGAATAATTATTTTTAGTATCCTGGAACTCTTGAGTAGTAAATGACACAAGAAAAAATGAAAAGTTGTGTGTTTCATATCCTAATTTTTCGGATAAAAATTCATCTCAGAGTTCCGGTACTCTTTCAAAAAATCGGAAAAATTCTTTAACATTTACAAAAATTTTCAAAAAATATCCCCCACCCCAAAAAAAAATCGAAGGCTGGATCCGCCACTGTAGAAAACAAAATAAAGTGACCGCAGATTAAAGTTGATATACATTTCGTTTATATCCCACAATTTTACAATTTTTTATAACACAAATATCAAAAAAAAATTAAATTTCCTGATTTTGACTTAAAAATCGGCCATGAGGAATCGATTTGAAATTTAGTCAGTTATTTTTCAAATTATTTTAAACTCTTTTAAAACTGTGGGATAGCTGTAGGCAAATTTAATGAAAAAAGCCCAATTTTCCCCACTGTGCACGGGTGGCGAGATGCTATTATCACAAACTTATTATTGATTGCAAAAAATAGCAAACATTTTTTAAGAAATAAAAAAATAACATTTAAAAAAAATCAGACAGAGAAACTGCTTTTTTGTGGCTGTAGAATTCCACAATCAAGCGCGGAAACATAGGGGGGAGAGGGGGCTTTAGCAGTCCCCCCTGAGAACCGGAATTTATTTGCAAATAGTATAATAATGAACAACCTGATATCGCTTTTTTATAAAGATACACAAAGATTATTTATTTTGAGACTTTGTTGAGATTCTTGTATTCAAGGAATTTTCAAATCTGACAGATTCTATATTAAAAAAATTCTCTAAATTTTTTCCTATAACTTTCCTATAATGTTCCCAAATCCTAGAGCGTTTTTCCCATAGATATATTAAAAAATTGCGTATACTTTTGGATATTGGATAAATAAGATATGTATATTTTTGACTGAAAAATGTATTTTATATTTTTAGACTTTTTTAATACAAAAATTTCAAAATTCTGAAAATTTTTTTCCTTAAAAAACCTTATGTTCGTTGGCTAATTAAGAAATATATATATAGGTTTTCAAATCATTAAAGTTGTTGACATTTTTGCGCAAAAAATACTAGAATCTTAAAAATGTAATAGGAACAATTTTTTAGCATTTGTTAAAATGTGGGTTACTTGAAAAAATGTGTCTTGACTCTACTGAAATTTGTAATAATTTTTCTCACAATATGCTTTAGAGCCCTGTTTTATGCAAAAATATACACATAGAGAATTTCTTAGACGAGTTTTAATGAAATTTATTTACTAATGGACTTTTCTTCACAGTGTGAATGAGAGATTTCTTAAACTTTATGAAAAAGTTTCATAGTTTTAATGAAAAAATGTTTAATGAAACTTTTTCATTAGTCGTATGAAATTTTTATAAATAATATGACATTTTTCATAAAATTTGATGAAAAACTGTAATAATTTAATGAAAAGTTTCAATGGACGAGTTCCATGCAGTGCCAATTTATAAATCTTATGCAAATTTTTTTGATATCATGCAGATAATTCTCTCAGTGTACACAACTTCAAACAACAACAAACTATAACTACCCTTGGTAATATGATTCCTTTAAGTGCCATTTTGGAAAACCCCTAAAGTAAGTATTGGAAACATTTAACATTTTGACACATTTTTTTTAATTTTTTTTTGTTTCTAAGAAATTATAATTCCCAAACACATTTTCTTTAGATATACGTATTATCAGATTCTGAAATATTGTTCTTACGAAAAACTCTTTAACACTGGGATAGTTTTTTCACTAAAAAAAAGTTAAAAATTGTGGCAAACTGGAACAAAAAAAATATTAAAATTGGCACAAAAATGGAATGATAATTCCAAAAATTTCCAAAAATAACGTTTTTTTTTTCTTTATTTTTAAAAAACACCAAAAATTTAGGAATTTACAATTACAGTGCTAAAGTGTAGTGTCCGACCGAACAGTTCGGTCAGAAAATGCATTTGGTCTGTATTCGGTATTTTAAAACATTATGGACAAATTTGGCGGATGGAAAAATGTTTATTGGGCTGATTAGATGCTATTTTGAGTGTCAAATTTGAAGAAAAGTCTGTAGTTAAGCAATGCATTCACTGTTCGGCGTCAGAAAGTTCGGCCAAATTGAAAATAGTACGGCGGCCAAACTTTTAACTTTATAGCTAAACTTCGGCTTTTCTCTTAAATTTTATACACAAAATCGAATTAAATCGGCTCAACAAACATGTTTAAAATACCAAAATTTGTCATCATTGCCTCTATATATCAAAAAACCGACAATATATAGTTTGTTGGCCGAACTGTTCGGTCGGACACTACTAAAGTGTTATCAAAGTAAATTAGTATTATCCTAAAAGATTAAATTGTCGTTGCTTAAAAAGAAAATTTGTTGCATATATAAATTGTACAATTGTTATGATTAGGGCAAGTGCAAAATGCTACTTTTGTCATTTTTTCAATTATTTTGCAAAAATAGCAATTTTGGTTTTATTTTTGGTAATTTTAGCAGATTACTTTCCCAGCAAAAAATAGTGCTTACTCACAAACAGTTCCGGAAGGCATTATTTAATTACCAAGCTCTTCCGAAGCAAATATAGTTAGTTACTGCTTACCAAAGCGAGGTTATTTTTTGCTGCTTTATAGATTCAACATATTTATTTTTGCTATTCTTATCTTAATAATATTTAGCAAAAAAGTTTGCTAGTTTTAGCAGTTATTCCTGCAACGTCTTTTTACCTAATTTTTAGTAGTCTTAGTAAAAAAATTTACTAATTTTTTAACATTAGTGTATAGAATCCAAATCATATTGTTTGGTGTTCTGTCGAAATTTTTTTAAAAATAAACATAAATTAATTTTCTAGTCAACTGAGTTTGACATACATATTGTCTATCTATTACTGCTTTTCAATGACTTGTCAAGTAGTAAAACAAAGTAACAAAAAGGGTTTATTAAAAGTTCATCAAAAACTGAGAAACCACGAGCATTGTGATATTAAATAATAAATATTTGATCTATGATTATTTATTTTATTGATATGATTTTTAAGAACACAATAAACAAATTTAATTTTTGATGGGCCATTAATTTGTTAATAATTTTGAGCAGATTGGTTGGTTTTTCTATAACTTTTTGGTTCAAAAATATATTCAAATGGAGCTACCCGTGCAAGAATTAACACTTTGCGACCAAAGATGCATGTAAAAAGTTCTTGATTTTTGAAGTTTAACGTAAAATAATTTAAAAGTGTAACCCTGTCTCTATATTTATACATATTTTATGAAATTTAATATAGTTAAAGATTGATTTTTTGAATTTTAAATTTATAATAATGAGATAATAGCTTGTTTATTAAAATCAAAAATCAGTAAATAATGAAATATATTTTTATATCTATTTTAAAGACAGTTTTTTACAATCCTACAGACAAGCCTAATGGCTTCGTGGGATTAGAATTCAATTTAAAATGTATATAGAATTTTACAAATAAAATGAATTTATTAAAAAAAAAAAAAAAAAAAATATAGGCAAGACTTTTTTTCATCTGAATAAATCAATTACTATGGGAAATATTTGCAGTTTTAGGAGAAAACGTCAAAGCTCACAATAGTAAGCTTGGGTCTGAAAGGGTTAAAAATGTTTAGCCCCCCTTGAGTGAAACCTAGATACGCCACTGTGCACAAGTATCAGGTCGATAAGAGGTAAACGAAACGATATTTAAAACAAAAATTATAATAAACACAGGTTTTTCATTCACTTTAATCAATATTAAAAGCAGTTCAGAGGTTTTAATGAGTATTGAAGTTTTTAGTAAAAATAAAACGAATGAATTATTTAAAAAACGAAAACAAATTCATTATATCGTTTCTACATTGAGAATTTTTAAATACAGCCTAAAAGTATGCCAATATTAGTTTGATTTAAAATAGTTGTTTACAGGAGAAAAAAACTCGTTTATTTATTTCTAAAGAGTAGGAAAAGTCACCCATATAATGAGACCAGGGATGGATGGATGGCAGGCAATTCCGCTTAAAATATTTTAAAATTCAAAACCCTTTCAACTTACTATCGTTATCCCTAAAGTACCTTTAGCAATATAATTGAAATAACGTTATGCGTAAAATAAAATAATATAACTAAAATGTCAATATCCTTAAAATACCGTTACCGAATTAACTAAAATATTTTCATTTTCATACCGTTATCGCTAAAATACCGTTACCGAAATAATAGAAGTACCGTTATCTTTAAAATACCGTTACCGAAATAATCTGACAAGATAAAAAAATTAAATAATCTCTGGAATTATGGCATAATAGTTCTAAAAATATCGGTGTGCATTGGCATTAAGTGAATAACTAAAAAAAAACATTACCGAAATAACTAAACTAACGTTACCGCTAAAAAAAAACCGGTTACCGAAATAACTAAAATACCGTTAAAGCTAAAAAACCGTTACCGATATAACTGAAATATCGTTTCCCCTAAAATACCGTTAACGAAATAAAAGAAAATAGCGTACCCCTTACCGGTAACCGCATCGAATCGGTTACCATATATGAATGAGACTTCCCAGCCAGAAAAATACGAACGGCAAAGCATTGGCCCAGTGTATTTATTATAATTTTTTTATTAAATTTTATATATATTTTATTATAGTGGTAGCGATTCCTATTCTCACTTTCACCATTTACCTCAGTTTTCGAACCTTATTTTCTCTCAAATAATACAAATTTATAAATTTTTTATTGTCCAATCGTCTTTACAATAAACAAATATTTATAAATCTGAAATCAAAATGGAACTAATAATTAACACTCGGGAAATAATGAGATTCGAAAATTGAGGTGAATGGTGAAAGTGAGAATAGGTATCGCTACTATTATTTAAAATAATCTCATCTTTGTCATTCTTTACTCCTCAATGGAGCATAGGGCTTTAAAATAATAAAATTATATAAAAAAATAAACATACAAATTAAATTTCTACAATATAAATTAAAATAAAATTCAATTAAAAAATCTTTTGTATTCTGACTGTGAACTTGTAATTCTTCATGCAGAAAATTTAAATTTATAAAAAAAAGAGATTTTCTTTAAAAATTGGATAAATTCAAATTTTTAAATTAAAAATTGTAAAAATTTCGAAAAAAAAATTGGTTTTATATATTTGAAATTAGAAAATTTATAACTCAAATTGATTACCCACTTGAAATTAAAATTTTAATTAAATTAAGAATATTATATATGAAAACGAGATTTTGTTTGGAAATGTATAGGACTATACATTAAGTAAAGAGTTTTATTATTTCCTATTGAATGATTTTGGTAATTTTAACAGAAATAAAAAAACATAGACGACCTGCAGCTACACGACTACAGCCTGTCAAAAATAAAACACACTCGTTTATATGAAAACGATTATTTTGGCACCAACACAGCTAAACGGCTACCCGACTACTTTTGCCGCTGTAGTCAACTAACAGCCATACCTAAACAAGAGCGGCAAGCGGGACGTTTTTTACCGCCTAGCGTTAACGCTGAAATGTCATCCCTAAACATGAGCGGCAACGCTACGTCAAATCGATAAAAACAGGGTTATCAAAATAAAAAATATAACAACCCTGATTATTTTGACAATAAAGTACATTACAATATTGGTGTTTCTGATATATGTTTTGTATAATAACAAATATATATAAATAATAATATAAGTAAGTAATAATATAATATACATATATACATAAATAACAAATATATTTTTTTTCTGTCTTATTTTTTTGTTTATATCAGGGATGAGAAATGAGAATTTCGTTTCGGTACCAATAAAATTTTCAAAAAATTTTTTTTTTTTTATTTTATTTTTTTTAAAATTCATACAAAATGCATTAAAATAACATTAAATGTTATTGAACATATAAAATACCTGCAGCAATTCTTAAAATATCGGGAAACAAATATTTGTTTAACTCATTTTTAATTTTAGATACTTTCGACCAGAAACTACATATATTTTCCTTTTAGTTCTTGCCAATCTGCCAACGCTCTGTATTGGATATTAATGGCGTCAAAATTATTTTCTTCGTTTGGAAAATTTTTTATCCAAAATTTCACGATACTATTGGTTCTTCCGCAAACAACGTTTTCAGGTGAAAGCTTACTGAACCAAATTAAAATTTCATTATCAAAATTTACTCTGGTCTTCAAATCCTCACAAAATTTAATATAACATTTTTTGGAATTTTCTTTTATATGATTTACAGTGCCGGATTCAATCTGATTTGTATTTATATACAAATCCACTTCCGTACCACAAAAAACGTCGTTTAGCGGAATATGGTTATCGTGGATAATTAATTGTAACGGTGTGCAATTATCTAACACATCTTTATTTATGAAGTTGCGAGCAATATATTAATAAAATTTATATATTAATAAAAATTAAAAAAATAAAATGAATTAAAAACTTTAAATCGTCCAATAGTATCAAATGAGTCGCGGGGAGTACTTTGGAACATCGAATAGTATCAAAAAAAGTACTATAGTATCAACTTTGCCATCCCTGGTTTACATTTGTTGTCTTTTGCAACTAACTTCACTATGAAACGCTGTCAAAATCGGATTTTCCAATTGCAGAGTTGCCGCCGCGTTGCCGCCGCGTAATTTCGGGATGCTACATACAAATTGTATGGGCATGAGAATTTTTGACAGCTAGAAAACGCTTGCCGCTCTTGTTTAGGTATGGCTGTAAGGATAATTTCTATTTTTGTTAGCTACAAAACTAAAATAGTGTTGACAATAAAACAAAATATGTAACAAATTAGTACTTTAAAATATTTTATATCGTTAAACTCAAAAAACGTCGCAACATTAAATGCTGTAATTGCATTAATATTCAAGAGGGGTTAGATAAATTTATTTTTACGTTATAATAATGTATTATAAATAAGTAATTGTATTGTACCATGAATGTTGTTCTATTTTAATAAAGAAAACAAAAAGATGTAATTGGCACTACTGAAATAAAAATTCATTTGTATAAAAACAGCTGTTTACTATGTTGCTGTCGTTTCCAACATAATAAGTAGCTGACCACACGGCGACGACTGCAGTGAACGGCATTTGTAGTCGTGTAGCTCTGTAGCCTGTTGTGGTCAATGTGTTTATAGCATAAATTACAAAATAACTGAATATTTTTATTTATCAAATTATTTTTGTGATAAGTTAGCACCAAGTATGACTTTCTTACTACAATTTTACTAAAGAAAGAAATTTGAAAATAAATGTCTTAAGTAAAATTTTAGAAAACAAACTATAATTTGAGCTGGCTATAATAGGAGACCTTAATTTTCTTAACTTCAAATCATAAATTGCAATTCAGTTTTGAATTTTTCCAATCTTGTAATTTAAAATTTTATAAAGGTATAGATTAGAAAAAATGTTTAAATACGATTTGAGTAAATATGTACTTAGTATCCATTAAAAAAAGTCAGTAAATAATAAATAATTATTTTCCTAAGTACATTTGTACACTCATAAAAAACCCGATATAAATTGTTAAAAACTATTGCTGTTAATTTTGTTAATGAATTTTTAGTGTATAAAGTTTGAAATAACCAAAATTGAACCCTTTTTATTCATTGTTTTCTACAAAACTACTTGACTAATAAAACTAAAATTTTTGATTTTAGTAGGCTATCATTTTATTTATATATTCTCATTTTATTTCTATAAAAAAGATTTTTAAAAGTTAATATAGTTTTGTCAAAAATGGCTTCAGAGCTTAATCGAAGAAAAGTTAGGTTAGGTTAGTTCGAAAAGAGAGTTCGAAGGGAAAATAATTTCCTAATCCGACTCAAGTCCCTGAGGACTTACACTTAAGCCAGAATGTCGGCTTGAAAACTTATTATGCACGAATATAATAAAAATAAAAGTGTTTTCATACGTTTGATGTCTGGTTTTTAATAAAGTTTCGTTTGCTAATAACGGAAGTGATGCTGAACATAATTTCCAAAATGATATCATACAAACTTTTTGTATATGTAAAAACGGTCCTAAAATGAAGGGAAATTACAAAAATAGTATAAAAGTTCAAAAAATGTCGCCTCTTACAAAAATCGGGTGGCTTTTTTAACGTGAAATCAACAAAGTTAAATAAAGTACTTTTAGGTGCCAAGAAAAAATGTTTGCCTCCGGCGATTTCTTTTTAGATCAACATATAAAGAGGAAATTCACGTTAAAAAAAAATGGCACCCGATTTTTGTGAGCCGTGGGAACTCGAGGCAATGAGACTAAACTTAAAAAAGGTACCCGATTTCTGTTAGAGGCGAGAGAACTCAGTTTTTTTTTTAAATAAATTTAAACAAAGAAAAATTTCGGTTCTATTTAATGGGATTCACTGCAAATATTTATTATCAATAATAAACAAACAATAATAAAAAGCGACGCAATTTAAAAAAAAGTGCATTTTCATCAAAAAAACACCAGTGGGGTTCTTTCAAGAAAACGTTCTTTATTAAATATGTACGTTAAAAAATGCAATGTCATATTATTGTCTCGACTGTGCATTGTTATAAGATGTGAAAGTTTATATTTTGAATAACATTATCAAAAGGTGTCATCTCATGAATAACATGTGGGAAAAAAACATTGTAAACATCTTAAGTACTAATTTAAATTTTCATATTTAAAAATAAATTTCATACAACAGAGAATAAGGGACATTGGATTTTTTACATGTTATAACTAACAAGGGGATTATCAATAACATTTTCTACTTAATTATACATGTATAACATGAAATTGTTTTATTACATGTGCTAATAAATGCACAATATATGAGTGATATGTCGGTTACTCAGAATAGAGTAAGCGCCAAAGTTTTTTCTTTTTTAGCAAATTTGCCTAAATTCCGCAGTTTTTAGCGAATTTGAAAAAAAATAAAAATTTTAAAACACTACTCGAAGGACAAAAAAGCCTCGCTTTAAAACATATCTTTTTTAATAAACCCACGTACGCTGATTCGAAATCTGACAAAATTTTTCATTGAGGAATTGATCTGGAACTTAGTTAGTTACACTACTCGACAAAGTTCACTTTTTTGCAGAACCTCTCTTTGCAATATATATTTTTTAATACACTTAGGCACTCTGAATCCAAGTCTGTCAACATTTTTTTTTTTTTTTTCATTTGTAGTTTTTGAAATATCGCGTATTTTATATTTACATCATTTACCCCATTTTAGGTATATTTTGCGTAATTTTTCGAAATTTTATCGCAAAATCATGAAATTTTTTTAAAAATATAAATCTACACAAATTTTTCTTTAATTTGACTGTAATCATGCCAGCATTTGTATAAGGATACCTTACTGGTATTGCAATTAAGTTGAAAATTGTAATTGGTTATTTTTATCTTTATATTTTATCATTATACATAAACTAGACATTGCCATATACAATTGTTTGCATTAAACTTGCAAATCCATTTTAAATGTCCTGAAATATTTAGAAAAGAAACAAATTGTTCGTATAAAAATATATTGAAAATGAAAAATTTTCAAGTTCGAGGCCATACTCTAAATTTCTTTATTAGGATATTGTTCTAACAAATAATCTATAGAGAATTTACAGTCTAGTTTACTCCCCCTGTTTTGTTTATAAACGAAACAAAAAATAAAAAGGAGGCAAAAAACATAAAACGTGTATTGAATATCCACCAGAGGTGGACCTTGCACATAACAAACAAGTTTTCAATTTATTTTTGATCAGTGGTGATAATCTTTAACTTCAAGCTCATATATTAGTTCTCATGTAGTGAGTAAACTAGTTTATATGAATGTTTGATGTTTGGCATGGGATTGTTACCGCTTTCAAAACGTGTTCTGATGATGGGAACCTAGAAAGTTCCTGAAATAGATCTATCAACACATTCCTGAAAGGATCAAATAATAAATTTGAAAACAAAAAACTATAGATTATTTGTTAGGACAATATCCTAATAAAAAAATATAGAGTATGACCTCGAATTTTCATTTCACAATTAAAGGTCGAAAAAAAAACATAATTTTTTATTTTTTAATAAAAATTATATCAAACATAAAAATATATTTTTAACATTAATACTGAATAATTTTGAACTTTTTCCAGAACCTGTCTTTGTAACACATATTTTCTAATAGATTTCGGTACGATGAGTTTAAGTCTTGCAAACAAAAATGTTTTCTCATTTGCAGTTTTTGAAATATCACGGTTTTTATCGTTTCTTATTTTTTGATTTGCACTTTGAATACAAAAGCGTACTCAGTGGAATATTTAGTTTAAATATTGTAATAAAATTTAAAATTTATAAGGATAAAACTAAACATGCAAAGTTTTCAACTTCCTTACAGATATCGTGAAGCAAACACCGATATGATTATACTCAAATGGAAGAAAATTTTGTGTAGATTTATATTCTTAAAAAAACATGATTTTGCGGTTACATTTCGAAAAATTAAGCAAATTAAAAATTGGGTAAATGATGTAACTTGCTTGCAATTACCGGTAATATATCCTGAAGCAAACACCGACATGATTATACTCAAATGAAAGAAAAGTTTGTATAGATTTATATTCCTAAAATAAATTTATGAGTTTGCGATTGAATTTCAAAAAATTACACCATTAAGCAAAATATACGAAAAATGTGGTAAATATTATTTGATTATTTATTTTTTATAATTATAAAACCGCGATATTTCGAAAACTTCAAATAAGAAAAAAAAACTTGTACAGATTTGGATTCAGAGTGCCTAAGTGTATTAAAAAGTATATGTATAGAGAGGTTCTGCAAAACAGTGAACTTTGTCAAGTAGTGTAACTAACTTCCAGATCAATTCCTCAAGGCCAATTTTTAATAGTCATTTATATTAAATCCTTATAATCAGCAAAATCTTAATTTTTGGACATTTCTGCTATAAAACATTTAAAAGTTGTGGGATGTAAACGAAATGCATCTTAAATTAAGGGCTATTCTCTATTGACATTTTTTGTTAGATCCGAGATCACAATTTTATTTTCTTGATAATAATCAAATAAAATTCTTAATATTCACTTTTTAGATTTTACTACAGCATTTTTACTATCTTACCAAAAGCATTGAACTTTTCTTTATTTAAAAATCAATATTTTTCTCAACAAATTCCCATTAGTAAAATAACTTAAAGAACATTTCAAAGTCTTGTGTTTTTAAAAAGAACATGACATACTTATGGTTTTGTAAAGTACCTAATATTTTTTATCAATTTCATACTACTTTACTCATGTTTTTAATTAAAAAGCTAATATGTAACTGTCTTTGCACTTGAACAGCACACTTTAATTGTATTTCTTGAATATCTTACAGATGCATGTCTATGAAGGAAAATATCAAAATTTATGTCCACAAAAAAATACCAAAACTTCGGGTTCTGATGAGATCTTTAGCCAGATGGAAATACTAGTATCAACCTAGCTAATATGTTTGATTTGCTTTATTTTTGTAAATATACCGAGGTTGGAAGCTTGTTTTAAATTAAAAATGATATGAAAATATTTTCGATGTATATAAAAACAAAAAAAAAACTAATAAAACTGTAAAAAATATTACTTCAGCCAGAGAAAAAACTAAAATTTTGTTATATAAATAGAACATTGTTGGTCTTCAAAGTTTAGTAACGTCATGATGCTTGTTAGGAAAAGAATGGAGCAAAATTGATAATTAATAGGTTTTTTGTTAAAGTGCTACCTATTCTAGAGGCTCTAGATTTTCTAAAACTTCGGGTTCTGATGAGATCTTTAGCCAGATCGAAATACTAGTATCAACCTAGCTAATATGTTTGATTTATTTATTTTTGTAAATATACGGAGGTTGGAAGCTCGTTTTAAATTAAAAATGACATAAAAATAATCTCGATGTATATAAAAACAAAAAATTAATAAAACGATTAGTAAATGATTGAAGATGTTGAATTAAAAATAAAAAGGCTCTATTTCCAACTAAATTTGTTTATACAAAGCGATAAAGTTACCGTGAATTTAATAACGATTATCAATAGAAATATTGCCTAAAAGTTGAGAAAAATATCGCCTGTATCCCACAGATTTAAAATTTTTTATGACAGAAATATAAAAAAAAAATAAATTTTGCTCATTTTGCTGATTTATTAAGAAGATATACAATATGACTTTAATAAAAATTGGGCATGAAGAATCGATCTGAAATTTAGTCAGCTATTTTTTGAGTTATAATTTTTTTAAATTCGTTTAAAACTGTGAGCTGTAGGCAAATTTGTTCAAAAAAAGTCAAATTTTTCCACTGTGCGTGGGTCTGAAAAAGTATAGCACATTTACCCTGTTTGGCAAACACTAACGCTAAAATAACGATAACGATTCAATACCGTTTCAAGGAACTATTTATAAACTAAAAATAACACTAACAAAATAACCTTAAATACCGTTAACCTTAAAATAACCTAACGAAATAATTCTAAAATATCCTTACGAAATTTATAATGTTTCTTCTCTCAAAAATATAATTACTATAAAATTACCAAAAAAAAAAAAAGGCTAAGGGTTAAATGTATTAATCATAAATACATACACACATACATATCGTTCATTCCATGAAAAAACATAAAAAAAATTGCATTTTTTGACCTCATGTTCTCCGACTTTCCTCATACAGGAAGACTCTTTAGACAGCCCCGGATTTAGATCTTTAAAATTTTAAAAACTCTCGATTTTATTCATGTATTAAATTTTTCAAAAACTTGAACAAATTCCAAAACTAGTGAACTTTGATAATCTACAGTTTCTAAAGCTGCGATTTTTTTACTGTAATCTGTAATCCTTTCTAAAAGTGCATTTTTACTGTTGTTGCAATATTGTAATGCATTTGTCACTTTTCAATCAGGTGATGTTAAAACAACAACAACGATATAACTTAAAATATCGTTAACCTTAAACTACCCTAACGAAATATGCACAAAATACCATTATCCGATACCGATAACCGAATGAAACGGATGCCAGCCCTGATATTTACACATGTGAATAAGTTCATAATATTATTAGTAACCCCCACCCACGATGTCTTCCTGAAAGTTTCTTTACTTAAATCTATAAAAATAATTCTAACGATTTCCAAAAAAAAAAAAACTTACCTTCTTTCAAATTATACAATTCAATAACTAGATCTTCTC
This sequence comes from Delia radicum, assembly GCA_021234595.1. Taxonomy (NCBI): domain Eukaryota; kingdom Metazoa; phylum Arthropoda; class Insecta; order Diptera; family Anthomyiidae; genus Delia; species Delia radicum. The sequence continues at coordinate 194,628,395 of CM037854.1, forward strand.
CATTTAATAATTCTTTTGTTAAATCCAAATCATCATGTTTCAATACAAGTTCGTCATCAGAAATTATTGTAAAATCTATTTTAATAAAACGAGAACAACAGAAGTGTAATATAGTTTAAAATAGTTTTAGAATAATAATAAAAAAAAAAATACCGTTTGCAAAATGATCTCCGCCCTCTAGCCAATTTCCACTAAGATCTTCACAGATGGAAAATAGCTCGTTGGGCGGCGAAATGGGTTCCATTTTGACGTCCCAATATAAGTCCTGGGGTAATGCTAAAGACTCCATTGATGTCATATTGTTGTTGTTTATGTTGTTGTTGGTGTCCGGTAATGGAATCAATTAAATTAAAAGGTGTTCTTGGTTGTAATGATATTTTTGAGGAGTCTTGTCCTAAGTAGACGCTTTCCAAAGTTGAGGAAGCCATGATGGCTCTGAAGAGAAAAAAAAATGAATTTTAATAAAAATTATCAATATTATATGAAGAATATAATGTCTCTAAACACAAGTTGAAATACAAAAAATGTACATTTTTTTGCAGAACTTTTAAATTACATGTTGATATTTTTGTTCTCCCGATTATAATCTTAATAAATTGTTTTAGCGCCTATATCCTGGATCGATAAACATAAAGAAAATTCTAAGATGTTAAGAAAGTTGATTAAGATTTTCCTTTTTGTAAATTATTATGTATAGAAAAACCAGAGAATACAAATTTATAATTGCTTATTTGTCCATTTTTTATTTTAAAAATAGCTTCTTTTTTTAAAATCATAAGATTTAAAAGTTCCTCAAAAATTTAAATTGAAAATTTATTTTTTAAGTGCCCACCCCCAATAGTACTTATATATTTTTTTACTGTTTTATTTGAAATTAACCAATCAAAACAACCCAGGCAGAAAAATACAAACGGTACAGTGTTGGCAAAGCGTCGTCGACAATGGGTTATGTGTTGGCAGAACGTGGGACAAACAATCTTGAAAGTATTGTTCTATTACCCGATTGATAACAGTGGCCAACCTTTGGTTTGAGTGAACTTGCCACCATTGGCAAAACGTTGGTAATTAAAAAAAAATTTATGCTTTTTTAATGAAATTACTTTTGAGAAATATGTTTAATAAAACACATATATAAAGCAGCAATACAGTTCGGACTTAGTCTTATACGTAATATATAAATGTGTGAAATATAATAAAATATCAAAAAAATCTTTCTAATTGGTTATAATATTAGTGAACACAATATTGGCAAAGAATATGTCGGGTGGTACTGGCAAAACATATGCTTTGCAAACAAAATAACGAGGAAGAAAAATACAATTGGCACAATTTTGGCAGAGCGTCGGCGAAGGTCGGTTATGCGTTGGCAGAACTTGCGATTCAAAAACTTGACAGCATTGTCCTGTTACCTGAACTTTCCACCGTTGGAAGACTAAGACCAACAATACAGTTCGGTCTTAGTCTTATACATCATATTTAAATGTGTGAAATATAATAAAATAAAAATGCTTCAAATTGGTTGTAATATTTTTAAAAACAATATTGACAAAGAATTTTTCGGGTGGAATTCTTAACACGGTGGGTTTTACAAAAATAGCAGAGGTTTAACAGGACTATTTGTTTGGTACGGTTGGCAATTTTTACCTGGGTAGTGTTTTCCTAGTACAATATTAGTTGCACGTTTGACAATTTTTAACATGGTGGGTTTTACAAAAACAGAAGTAGTTTGCCAGTACTATTTTTTTGTTACGGTTGACAATTTCTACCTGGGGGTATAAGTTTAACCATAGATGTTTCTATATTAATTTTACATTCATGACTACCCAGGCAGAAAAATGCAAACGGCACAGTATTGGCAAAGCGTCGGCGACGGTCGGATATGCGTTGGCAGAACGTGGTGTTAACAATCTTAAAAGTTTGCCCTGTTACCCGATTAATAACAGTGGTCAGTTGTTGGTTTGAGTGAACTTGCCACCGTTGGCAATATATATTATTATAATTATGTATATAAATTATAATATATATTAAATTAATTTTGAAAAATATGTATAATAAAACACATTTAAAAAGCTGCAATGCATTTCGGTCTTAGTCTCTTAAATGTGTGAAATAAAATAAAAAACAATGCTTCTAATTGGTTGTAAAATTGGTAAGAACACATGCTTTTCAAACAAAATAGTGTTTTCCTAGTACAATATTAGTCATACCTTTGGTAATTTTCAAAACGGTGGGTTTTACATAAATATCAGTGGTTTGCCAGTACTATCTTTGTTTTTGGACGGTTGGCAATTTCTGCCTGGGTTGTTTTCATTGTTTGATTTGCAATAATCTCGATCGTTAAACGAAAACTTTAAAGAAAACACATTTTTAAACAGACTTTCGAAAACGTGGAATATATATTTTTTTCTAAATATGCTTTTGTTATTGTACGAAATTAGCAATTAGTGTTTCAGAGACGGTGTCTATCAATTAAGAATCTACACAATAACAATTTACAAAGTTAACAAAAACAAAACGACAGACTATTAAAAACACAGGGCTTTGAATAATAAATTCTTTCTTTGTATTCACGCTAGATGTAGAGATATATCCGGGCACGGATCCAGGAAAATAATTTCGGGAGGGAAGTTTGAGTAGTTTTGATTATCTTTCTTAATATTTTTGTACTGAAAAAATTTATTTTGGGGGAGGAAATGTCCCATTTTGCTCCCCCTGGATCCGCGTCTGGATATATCTGTGTCATTTTAGCAAAATCGCTTAAATCGAAATTTCTAGTTTTCTGTTTGATTTTTGTGAAAATGAAATTATGTAACTTCGTGTAAAAAGATTAGATTAGATCTGTACTGATCTAACTAGTTATGATAAAATCTGATTAATTATGATTGAATTTTATTAGCTCTGGTGCCGATATGGCAATTGTGATACACATCTGATCAGATCTAGTACCAAATCTGTTCATATCTGAAGAGATCTAGGATATTAGATCATTTTTGTACCCAGTTAAGAGCAGGGCTGCTCATATTGGATCATATGTGGTGACAGATCTGTTCATATCTATAAAGATTTCATAATCCTTTTGTCCAGTTATGATACCAGATCCAAAATAAAAATGTAAATTTATGTTTAAATTTGTTAAATTTTCTTTTTATTTTTTATTGTGTTTTTTATTTTGTTTATTTCCAAATTTTTTAAAACTTTCATTCATTTTTTGTATGTCATATAAATGTTCTTGGAATATGAAGTTTTTTTTGCAAAATAGAAAGAAGGTTAAAATTAAAACATTATAAAGAAAGTTTAGTTAACAATGATAGTTTCTTGTAGATCCATCAATGTGTGTATCTTATCATACGAAAAAGACGAAGACGGCGGTTGCTCGGCGGGGTAAATCAGAATTTATTAACACATTAACAAGTGAAATATTTTCCGAAAATAAAAAATTTTAACGAAATATTTTTTATCGGGGATGTTCTAGTTCGTCCCTTGATTAGAATCAACACATTCCTGAAAGTGGTCAATTAATAAATTTGAAAACAAAAACTCTATAGATTATTTGTTGGGACAATATCCTAATAAAGAAATATAATAGAGTATGGCCTCGAACTTGAATCTCTAGACATAATACGCTGTGTTGTTATTGTTTATTAAATAAACAACAACACTTTCTGACTATAGGATTAGGGCCATAAGTCAGTTTTGCTATTCAGAGAAACAAACCGATCGGAGCAAAATTGGCTGTGCGCCGCCGATTTTTTTCAATTTTCAGCCGCCGCCGCTTTATTTCGGCTCCCATCGGCAGCAGCAGATTTTTTATATGCGCCGCCAATTTTTTTAATTAGAGCGTAATAGACAAATTTTGTTAATAATTTAATCAGTCGTGTTTGCTTGTTAAACGTGTAAAAAATAACAAAAATTCACAGAAGAAGAAAAAATTAAAAATGAAGGAAAAATGCAAAAAAAAATTAGATTTTTACTTTAATAAAAGTATGGAAAATCTTGAATCGGATTATTCTGAAGAAGTTTTCGGTGTTTCAAAGGACCAAAATTATCAGAAGATAATAAGTGTGTTCGATAACACAAAAATTTTTAAAAATTTGTAAAAGTTTTACTGGAAGGTGTTCGTTAACACAAATACTCAGTAAGAAATAGTAAGAAGAGAGAGTAAAATGACAGGTTGTTGACAAAAAACTTACAAGTTTTTACTGGAGAAATTTTTGCCAGTAAGAATTTGTAAGAAGAAAAAAACATATGATTGAAAAAATATGCTTGTATTTTTAGTTAACAAAAAAAAAATATTAAATTAAATTTTAATTATCTATGGATTCAAAGTGCAAAATATTAAAGAATTAACTATGGAAGAAATTCAAAAACATTCTAAATTATTTCTGGTCGACAATTTCAATTAACTTTTATCTTTTCCATAATGACCAGTTGATTTTTTTTTAATATTTGTTATTTAAAATCAGCTGTTTTATATATTTTACCAATTGTTACAAATTTTCCGTTCGTTACTTTTTTGTAAATTTGTCTTACTCTCTGTAATTTTGTTACTGAGTAATTTTTACTGGACTTTACTGGGAAAGTAATCGAACACACTTAATATTAAAACAAAAATATTTAAAGAATACGCCAACATTATTGTAGTTATAGCAGAGGCTCAGAATGCTGGAACCATTTTGGGCATTTGCAAATAAAAAAAAAAAAATTTGCAAAGTTTTTATATATATGAATTTTTATTTGTTTTATTTACCAATTAGCCAATTAAATCTTTATAATTAATGGGCCTGATTACGGTTGTCGTATTTCGACTCTAGTCGAAGTCGTTGTCGATTTTATTTGTTTCGGTATTACGTAAATTTTTCGACTAAAAGGTTTTTGTAATAGATTGAAAACAACAGAGTGTTGACAAATTTGTTAAATTTATTAATATTATGAAGCACTCTATGACGGTCTGTCAAAAACAGCTGATTGGCGGCAATAAGAAATTTTTAATTTTGTTGTTAAATTATCAAAAATATAAAAAAATGCTAAGTTTGGACTTATTTTTTAACTTCAGATGAAAAATATGATTGTCTATGGCTGAGACGAATGATATTCGAAGAAAACGGCTAAGTGTTTGTTTAGCAAATAACTCCAATCACGTCCAAACTTTACCTCGCATAGTACTTTTTGAGATGATTTTAAGGAAGCAAAAAAATTTTGTCGCCAGAGCGAGGACGAGGCATTAAATTCGGAAAAGTTTTTTACAATTATCTCAAAAGATACATGTCCGATCATTACAATATACATGTCATATCACAGCTTATTAAAATATCTATTCAATGATGTACGATTATGACCCTAGAATTTAACCCATTACAGCCCAATTTAAAATTTCCTTATATTTATTAGTGTTTTTTTTTTTTTTTTAAAAGATCACCTTATTAAAAAATCGCCTATATAAGCATATAAAAAACTGTACAAAAAATTAAAGAAAATTCACAAGCTTTCATTAAAGGTGTAATGGACTACCATATCTGTTAAAATAAAAAAGAGATTAAAGGTTAAAAAATCGCAAAAAAATTCACATTGTCTAAATTTAACCTTTGATATTTGTTTTTGTTTCAAGAGATATGTAGTCATATTGTACCTCAAAAGAAAGCTTATAAATCCGACTTTCCATTTCTATAAACTTATTAAGTACTTACACAGGCCAATTTTTTAATAAAAAGCATATTTTATCTAAAAAACTAAAGTAAAAATAAGAAAATTTTAAACCGACCTTTAATGGGTTAATTAATATTGACATCTTGTACACCCATTGAAAAGCCATTTAACAGAGCTTTCATACGACATGCATATTGTTATAAACGGACTTGTACTTTTTGAGGATACTTAAAAAAACTTTTTAACTTTAATGCCCAGCCCAGCCGCAAGGGGGCGCCGGCGACTAACAAATATTTTGTTTCTTGAAATCAGCTCAAAAATTAGTTTTTAAGGTAAACGTTTTGAAGTGATCGTAGTTATGTTTCTAAACTGCACTTGTTCCAGATTTTGCCAATTATGTTTTTTACCGTAAAAACGTCCTCCAATTTCGCAAACAGCTTCGGTGCTATAATTTTTTATTCTAAAATTATTTAAATTTAATTGAAATTTGCATGTTTTTAGAACGTAATACGGAAATTGTAATAGATTTTCTAGCAGTGTTGTACATTCGTAGTTTTCGACAAACGTAATACCGTTTTTTAAAAACGACAAATTTTCACTACGACTTACGACAACCGTAATCAGGCCGAATAACTTGTGTTTATGCTTGGAAATGTTTTTTTTTTGTCGATTAATAACAAGAAAATAGATCTGATGAAAATATATCGATATATCACTAGATTTTACCTAAAAATCGTCAAGATAACGTTTTAAAAAACAGCATTTTAAGCCGACAATTCAGCCGTCGCCGGTTTTTTAACCTAAACGGCCGCCGTAGCTAAAGCTGTTGTGCCGCCGCCACCGAATATTTAGGGTCAGCTTGTTTCTCTGTTGCTATTACAAAAATTAACAAAATTTCCCAAATATTTTTTTTTTTTTGCCGGAAAGAAGAATAATTAATTTTTGGCAATGTTTGGACATTATTATTGCTATGGAAAGTTATTCGCAATATTCGCCCCCATCGGAACACAAGATTTTTATTTTTAGTAGAGGGACAACTTATGGATTGTTTCTGCATTTAACTTTCTCCGGAACAACTCTTGGTGCGACCAACAACTCATTTAGAAAAAACGTATTTTAAAGAGTTTCACTTCAATCTATTTTAGTTTTATTTATTATTAAAATTTTCATGTTTTTTGTTAACGTTTTCTTCTGCTTCAAACTTGCATCCACACTTAATTGTTAACATTATTATCGTGTTTAAGCAGGGGGTTTCCATACTACTCAGTGTCACTCAATTTGCTATATTTTATTTGATCGTAAACTCGCACCCGCGCAATGAAAACATGTTGCAGAAATTTAAGAGTTTAAATTAATTTTTATCATATTTTAAATAATATTTCAATAAAAATTTTAATTATTTCAAATATTAATAAAAAAATAACCAACAAGATA
>CM037854.1:194635571-194659563 GCA_021234595.1 Delia radicum
CATTGTAGTTATGATTTTTAGAAAATACACTCATTCTTCTCTACCACGCACAGTGGTTCCAAACACAAAAAAACATGGTAATAAATATAGATGTTTAAACTACTGGTCCAATCGGGAAATGGTGTTCCCAAAAATTGAAAAGCGGAGCTAACCTTTAAGGAAAATGTTTCTGTGGTCACCCTGTTTTAACACAGGGTGTGCTACAGGGTGTCAAAGTTGACCATCTCGAGTATGAAAGAGCTTTAAAAGGGGTATAACTTCTATAACCATGCATCGATTTTAGTGTTTTTTGGACTTTTTTAATCTAGGTTACGAGACAAAGCAAAAACATGCTTCATGTACCATAGTAACTCTTACAGTTAAAAAAATATTTCACTTTGAATTCAAAATCTTCATTTTTCGCCTTGACTTTTTTAATAGTTTTGCCAATAGATTATTCATTTTTCAAAGAAAATGCTCAAAATTTTTTCAAGTCATTCTAATGACCTTTCTTAAACTCCTAAAGAAAACTTTTTTGAATTATCTAAGGCCGTTTCGCAGTGATACTATTTTAAACTCAAAAAATTAAAAAGTGTGTCCTGAAAAATGGGGTTTTTTGGTCAGATAAGGGGTAACTTCACACACCTTTATATATATTTTGCTGATATTTTTTGGATTAGTTTTTTACATAGTTTGATAGAGTAGACTTCAAAAATGCTTAATGGTATAGTTTAAAGCATTTTTGGATATCACCCTACGTCCAGCATTGGTCGAAAACTGATGAATTTTTGAACGGAATTCTATGTTTATGACCGTGATAAAAAAAAGTCAGGCCACTTAGACACGATTTGAAATTTTTATACTGTAAAGAGATTTATTCTAATGAGTTTGCCACTTCATTTGCCGGCCGCCCGCTCAAAAACGTAGCCTGGAGAGCAAATTTGTGGAAAAAGTCATTTTTTCAAAAGCCTTTTTTTGATTTATAAAAAAGCGTACTTATATTATCAATTTCAAGCAAGATTTTATTTTATTTTTAATAAAACTAATATTGTCCTACATTCCCAAAAATCTTTTCGATATTGCTTATGGTTTTTTTACATACACATCAAAGTTCAATGTAGTATATCTAACTATAATTAATTGTACATTTATTGTGCTTTTGCTTTCGGTATGTTCAAAAAATTTAAATAATTTCAGAAATTTTTTTACATATTATTAAATTGACTTAGTTATCATTCACGATGCATAAATCGTTATCTAGTGTATCAATGAATTCAAACTATTGCGCTTAAATCAGGCATTGGCAAGGGTCAAATTGCAGTATTTAACAAATTTATATATTCAGTATACAGAGCGTGTTGCATTATATTTCTCTAAAAAGGGTTGTACGGGTTTTGTTATTTTTTTAATACTATTTTCAAAAACCTAATAAGATTAAATGCAGGTAGAAAATGCGTTTTATGATGTAACATTTGCATACCATAATTGTTTTAATGGGCTAATCTAATGCGTTTTTTTTTATTTTACCTATTTCAGTTTTTTGTTTTACAAATCCAGTACCTGCTCGATTTTTTGTTTATAAAAAAACAAATATTTGTAATATATAAGCGTAGTAATTTTAAAGGAGGTTATTTGAGTTAAGCAGTCATGGAGGTTACATAAAATATAGCTCCCTTTGTAAAGTAATTTGGGATACTCTTTGCCAATACTGATATACGATCGGAAAAAATAGGAAAACTGATTGATACCATTGTCTACTCGTATGGCTTAAATATAAAGCCAGATGAAATTGAAAATTTTACAAAATTTATGAAAAAAGGATTAAAGATTCCGATTATTCTATACAAAAATTTATGAAGAAGAGTCAAGATTGGCTTAATAAGGAGATGTCAGTAGTTATTGAACAGAAAAAAAGGGGCCCGCCCTAAAAAGATTATGAAGAGGTCCAGATTAGGACTAAGAAGGTAAAACAGGAAGAAATGATTAACACACACTCCGCTAATGAAATAAAGGATTCTTTTAAAGCAGCTTTTGACACGTATACAGCCTAAAGAAACAGGGAAAATTGTCGACGGTCCTCCAACTGCGTCTCCTAAGCGTTTGAAGCGCATGATACAAAGTATTCCAACACCAAATCATCAACTTCCTTTACCAGTGAAGATGCATTAGCTCTTTTTCTAAATTTGGGGTTAACGAGAAATAAATATGGTATTTTAAGAAAAGCTCTCATTGAAAAAGGATATGATATTTTTCCTAGCAGTAAAGCATAAAAGAAAACAAAAGAAAATATTTAAAACCAATAACATCCCAGTGCATGCCTCTATTGAAGGCGCAAAAGTTGAACTATCAACAGTTAATTGACAATACTGTTTCTAGAATTATGTCCACATTTAGCAGCAAAGATATTGAAAGATTGCAAGCAATCTGATGTCGTGTTAATGTTCAAATGGGGGCTGTGATGGCACATCTGGGGTTTTCCGATACAAACAACCATCTGGAAGCAGCAAAGAAAAAAGTTTTTCATCAATTTTTATGGCTTCTTTTGTGCCGTTAAGAATGCGGTTGTATAATAAATTACCTTCAACCCCTCGTCTGCAAATGATATATGGGACGAATTAAAACCCCTGGATCTAAATTTTTATGTCGTCCAATACGATTTGAATATGTAAAAGAAGACATGATTTCAACACAAAGTTTAAGTAGATTCAATAGAAAAGGGAAATTTCGAGCTTGTCTCCACTTACGTGGAAATATCTGGACAAGTTATTAAAAGTTTCCATTTCAAACCACACTTACAATGATTGATGGAAAGTTGCAAATGCAATTACAGACACAACATCTACTTGGAAATGTAATATATGTGGAAAATTAAGTTCACAGTTTCATGAAGATAGTGATACAATTTCTATGAACGAAAACGCTCTGAGGTTTGGGATATCGCCACTTCATGCCAGAATAAATTTATGGAATATTGTTTACACCTCGCATACGATCTCAAATACCGCCTTATTCCAGGAAACCTAAGCCTTTCCGTAAACAAAAAACACTGATCTACACAACATGAGAAAAGAAGAGAAGAAAAGAATTCAAGATGAATTTAAATTAAGACTTGGATTAATCATTGATACGCCCCTTCAGAGGGGTTTGGAAGTTCCAATGACGGAAATACAGCAAGGCGTTTTTTTCGAAGATCCAGAAACTACCTCCTCAATTACGGGTCTCGATAAAAACCTACTAAAACGTTTTAAAGTTATATTAGCAGTCATTAACAGTAAAAAACCTATTAATGTGGCTAAATTTAAACTCTTTGCCAATGAAACAAAAGACATTATACTCACCATGTACTCTTGGAGGCCAATGACACCAACAGTACATAAAGTATTAGCTCATTGCCAAGAAATAATAGAAAAACAGTATGTTGCCTTTAGGCGAACTGACTGAAGAAGCCAGGAGGCCAGAAATAGAGACGTCAAACATTTTAGGCTTTTAAACACACGTAAGTGCTCCAGAATAGCTCAAAATTCCGATTTGATGGAATTTTTTATTAATATCATCGGATCCAGTACTTTACTCCATAAGAACAAAAATGGTTACCAAAAATAAGCATAGACATTGAAAAGGAAGATTCTGAATCTATGCAGTATAAACGACCTTTTAACTTTGATACTTTCAGACTACTTTGTAGAAAATGTGTAGTCCTTAGGAATATATTCATATTTTTAGCACAATTAACTACTGTACCAGTTAAATTTAATAAAACCTTATCTTTAGAACAAAAAAAAAAACATTATTTTGTCTTTCAAATAATGAATATATGGTAGTTATTTACCTGTTTTATATGGAAAATTAGAACAATATATTATGCAAATGTTACATCATAAAACGCATTTTCTACCTGCATTTATATCTTATTAGGTTTTTGAAATAGTATTAAAAAAATAAAAAAAAACCCGTAACCCTTTTAGAGAAATATAATGCAACACGCTCTGTATACCTGAATATATAAATTTGTTAAATACTGCAATTGACCTGAAATGCCTGATTTAAGCGCAATAGTTGAATTCATTTATTACACTAGATAAACGATTATGCATCGTTGAATTGATAACTAAGTCTAATTTAATAATATGTAAAAAAATTTCTGAAATTATTTAAATTTTTTAACATTACCGAAAGCAAAAGCCAATAAATTGTACAATTAATTATAGTTAGATATACTACATTGAACTTTGATGTTTTATGTTAAAAATAACCATAAGCAATATCGAAAAGATTTTTGGAATGTAGGACAATTATTTACGTTTTATTAAAAATAAAATAAATCTTGCTGAAATTGATAATATAAGTACGCTTTTTTTATAAATCAAAAAAAGGCTTTTGAAAAAAAATGACTTTTTCCACAAAATTTGCTCTCCAGGCTACGTTTTTGAGCGGGCGGGCGGCAATGAAGTGGCAAACTCATTAGAATAAATCTCTTTACAGTATAAAAATTTCAATCGTGTCTAAGTGGCGTGACTTTTTTTATCACGGTCATAAACATAGAATTCCGTTCAAAAATTCATCATTTTCGACCAATGCTGGACGTAGGGTGCATATCCAAAAATGCTTTAAACTATACCATTAAGCATTTTTGAAGTCTACTCTATCAAACTATGTAAAAAACTAATCCAAAAAATATCAGCAAAATATATATAAAGGTGTGTGAAGTTACCCCTTATCTGACCAAAAAACCCCATTTTTCAGGACACACTTTTAATTTTTGAGTTTTAAAATAGTATCACTGCGAACGGCTTAAGATAATTCAAAAAAGTTTTCTTTAGGAGTTTAAGAAAGGTCATTAGAATGACTTGAAAAAATTTTGAGCATTTTCTTTGAAAAATGAATAATCTATTGGCAAAACTATTAAAAAAGTCAAGGCGAAAAATGAAGATTTTGAAATTCAAAGTGAAATATTTTTTTAACTGTAAGAGTTACTATGGTACATGAAGCATGTTTTTGCTTTGTCTCGTAACCTAGATTTAAAAAAGTCCAAAAAAACACTAAAATCGATGCATGGTTATAGAAGTTATACCCCTTTAAAGCTCTTTCATACTCGAGATGGTCAACTTTGACACCCTGTAGCACACCCTGTGTTAAAACAGGGTGACCACAGAAACATTTTCCTTAAAGGTTAGCTCCCCGCTTTTCAATTTTTGGGAACACCATTTCCCGATTGGACCAGTAGTTTAAAACATCTATATTTATTACCATGTTTTTTGTGTTTGGAACCACTGTGCCACGCCTTTCACAATTAAAATTAAAATAAAATTGCATATTAATTATAGTATTAATTGCAATTGTCCGAAAAAGACGTTAAAATTCAAACTCAAACAAAATCAAACTTTGCTCTCTGGCAATTCTTCCCTAACTACGTAAGCGCCATCTATCGAATATACAAAGAATATTTCATAGATGTGGCATCACTTACAATATATGGGAAAACAGTGGACATTAGAGTGAGGTAAGTTTCTAAAAATAGAACTGTATGAAAGAACAAACCGTGTATTAAATAAAACTAGTTTTAATCACAACAAAATTCGACCTGACGATAGATCAGTGCGCTAAAGCGCTCTGTCTAACGGGTAGTGCGAGTGCATGTTGCATTAGAAAATCAGTTTATCTATACCACGGTCAGTGATTGCACAGAAAATTTCATATAGACGCAATCGAACAAATAAAAACATAACAAATATTACATTACTCAAAAAAAAAGAAAGAAAAAAAAAAGCAGGGTCACTGACGAAGATTCAATACCAGAAACTGCGCAGTCTGATTCAGAAAATTGAAAATTTACAATGTAAAGGGTCCGCCATCTAACGTTTTTTTTTCACCTAGTGCTTATTTCGTGAATGGTAACACTTAGCTCATGTCTGATTTGACAGATAATTTGTTTTATCCTTCCGCTGAACGAATATGGTCCATATGTTCGTTATCTTGTGAAAAAGTGAAAGAAACTGGCATCCTCATCGATAAACCAAAGCGTGAAAAGCCAAAAACAGAGTGTACACCCGAGAATATTGCTGCTGTTGTAGAAGCGCCATCAACATCAATTCAACGTCGTTCTCAACAATTGAACATTTCGGAGACATCATTGAGACGAATTTTGCATAAAGACCTCGGTATGACGCCATACAAAGTCCAATTGGTTCAGGAGTTCAAAAAAAAAAGTTATTTGGCGGACCCTTTAGTTATGATTTTTAGAAATTACACTCATTCTTCTCTACCACGCCTTTCACAATTAAAATTAAATAAAATTACATATTAATTATAGTATTATAGTATTTTGTTTACTAAAAATACAAGCATATATTTTTTTCAATCATATCGCTCATTTACTGCAAGACTGACATAAATCAAAAAAATGCTAATGTTAATGATGCAGATTTATTAGTTATATCATGCTTTATATCAGTGTCGGGCAAACACTTGTTGAAACAACGAAGACTAATCGTTTTTCACACAGACACAACCCGAACGTAAATAGCAATAAAAAGAGAACCGAAAAAAACCAAAAAAAATTGGTTAGTTGCTTGCCAGCATTGGATGGAGTAGGTTTATGTCGCTTTGTTTAATAAAATAAGTACACAGGTAATATTTGAAAACAACCAATGATATATTAATTAATAAAGCCAAGCGTACTATAATTTTTTTTTAATGGAATTTTTTTTCATTCATTATGTGGCATTTTTTGGGAAAACGCATTTTTATTTAGCTTGAATATATAAATATATCTTGATTTATTTATTCATTCATAACTTAATTTTAACACACAAAACCTAAAATATTAAAACAATCTATATGTTAAAAAATTTAAAAATCTCTGAACTATAATTGTTTATGTTAAAAACAATTACAACGCAGATATTTTGAATTTTGTTGTATTTTATAAGAATTAATATAAAATATTTTTTTTTGCTTTTGTTTTTTTTTTAATTTATTAATCCATATTTATATCATTATTATATATATTTGCTTGCCCAGTACATTATTGGCAAAGACCTCATGTGCCTATTTTCTTAAAGAACATTTTTTTATTACCTATTAATTTCCTCTTATGTATATTTCTTTTTTTTATGCCTCATAGCTGAAATTTATCACGTAAGGACATAAATAGTAAAACAATAGAACAACAAAAAAAAAAAACAAAAACAAACCAAGTGATTTTGCTCAGTGCAATAGTACCAATACAATCTCATTTTTTTGTAAAATAACTAATACATTCTCAGTTCTCTTTGTGCCCAAGATTGCTTTATATGGTGTAAAAATTTCATATTAATATCATGTATACTTTTCGAGATAGAGGATAATATATTTAATATTTTATTTAAAGTGGGTGCAAAGAATATATACTTCATAGAGAAACTGTGCTACTTAGGGGTCTCTCGATAATTAGCGAATTCGAACACAAGTCTCACTAAGAGAAAATATATTAAAACGCCCCTAATTATAAAAAACGTGACCAAATAAATAGAGAAAGTGTCGAGCGAGGCAGGTATGGAATAAAAATTTTAATCTCGTTTTCTGCAAAATCGTGTTTTTTTGAGTTATGTCAGTCTTGCAGTAAATGAGTAAAAAACATATTCAGCCCAATTCTCAATAACAATTCCGTGAGAATTTTTTCCCTATTCCTTGTTCCCCTATTCTTAATAAAATCTGACCGGGGATTTTTTCACTTTTCCCTTTTCTCTTATTCTAAACGAATTTCGAAAATGTGAAACTCTTCCCCCGTAAAAAAATGAGGTATTATGAATGTCAATAATAGGGAGAATTGTGATATCATTTGTATGAATTATTCAATTAATATTATTCAATTCTCTCTCCCTTATTATTCTTTTCCCCGCCTTTTTAGAATAGGAGGATTTTTTTCTCGAGAAAATAAAATCCGCAGAGGCAAAAATTCGACGGAATATTCATAATCGGGCTGATTATGTTTTTTTCTTCTTACAAATTCTTACTAGTAAAAATTTATCCAGTAAAAACTTGTAAGTTTTTTGGTGTAAACGAACATCTTCCAGTAAAAACTTTTATAAATTTTTGCGTAAGCGAACAAACTTATTGTAACATTAACAAAAAATATTATTTACTAACACGGTGTCCACATTAGATATTAAGTTGAATATAATATGTGCGTGAACGTCAATAGATTGCACAGTACAACATTTTTCAGCTGATTGATTCGGGACGCAATTCTGATAATTTTTTGTGGAAGTAGCCCCAAAAATAAGAACTTCTGCATCATTCGTTTGGTCAAGTTACATCAAATAAATTTTAATAATTTTTTGAAGTTCGTAAGTATCGTATAGGGGAATTTGTCACATTTTAGGCTCTTTTGTTTGACATAACTCGAGAACCACTAGGCGGATTTCCTGAAACAATTTTGAAAAAATTAAGAATTACAATTACTTTCATCTGTTCATATAACGTTTCGTTACAGAGGCATCAGTCTCGCAGTTATAAATAAATGCATGAAGAAAAAAAATATTTTTTGCCTAAAAAAAATTAAAATTTTTTTTAATTCATAAAAAAAAAATTGTTAATTAATGGAATTAAAGTATCTATGTTCATATTAATGTTTAGGGTGGAGAACACGTATTCATATTTCTATCATGTCTTCTCATAATTTTTTTGTATTTAGTTGAGTAAAGACGCCCGTTTATTCATTCAATTTTCAACTTTGCGATTAAAAAATAACTTTAAATTGATTTATAACAATAAAACAATTTTTAATACACTTTTTCTTCTTGTATTTTTAATTTTAGGCATTTAACTTTTATTTTTTTTTTTTGTTTACAATCTTTTATGTATGTGTATTTTGACAGCTCATAGCATGATATTGTTGTTTAAAGATTTATCATAACAACTCTATTTTGATATCAGATATAATACTAACAGTAAGATTAATGAGTGGTCCACACGTAAAATAATTCTCTCTGCGATTGAATTTAAAATTTTCTGACAGAAAAATATTAAGTTAAAATCTAGTGTAGACACTATGTAACCAATAACTAGTGTTTTTGTTTTTGTTTTTCAGTTAATCGATTAAATGATTTCTTGATTAATCGTGTCTGTTGTAGTTAATGTCGAAATAATTTTGAAACACAAAATAAAAAGTTTTTCATATAGAGCAATTTAACAATATAAATAAAATACTTTATTCAATTGACATATAAATTAACATCTGACGGACGAGTCATTTGACTCACAATGGATATGCCAAAATTAACACATGTTTGAACACTTAGCATACCACAGCTCTTCTCGATGGCCACTGTTTGTTGGGAAGAGACGTGGTATAATATGTACTGACATACAAAGTATTTCGACAGGTAAAATTGTTGTTTTTTAAATAGTTTTGATTTCATAATTAGGGTACCTGATCAGACAGTTTATACACTAAGGCAGACAAAAAGATTCTCATAGAGTTTATTTTGTCTTTTGTATGTAATGTCTCGGTTTGAGTTAAGCCAATTATCTTTTTCTATTGCAGACAACTGAAGATTTGGGTGATACCAATGAAATCATGAAAATTATCAAACTTTTTAAAAAGCAACAAATAAAATCTAATATGACAACATCATATTAGATTTTTGAACTTGAGGTAGAATAATACCCAACAAAAAAAAAACCTGAATTTGGTAAGCAGTAACTACATTTGTATGCTTCCAAAATAGCGCTTCCCGCCTTGTAATTCCCAAAATGTCTTCTTTGAAGCAGTGAATAATGATTACAATGATGCAATAAAAAATACTTCCTAGGACGCATTAATGTTGAAAACGTACAAAAAAAGTGCTGCATAAGAAGGCATGAATTTATTGCTTCTAAGAGCACATGAAAGAAACGCTTTTCACCAGCTTAAAAGAGACATAAAAAGTGGGACATCGCGAACAAAAATCATGCCTTCTGGATTTGCTTTGGAAGCGCTTCGTAATTAAATAATGCCTTCCTGAAGCGCTTCGTAATTAAATAATGCATTCCGGAAGCGCTTCTGGGTAAGCACTATTTTTTGCTGAGTATTCTAACTAAATATACGAAAATATAGAAAGTCCGAAAAACCAATTTTTTGAATTTTTGTGTGTTTCATACAAAAATTAACAAACATTTTTGAAAAATAAATTGATGTAGAAGATGTAGTAAAAACAACACCACATATACTGATTTAGATGTAGTGTAAATTGAGGTGAAACATGTTTGATTTTAACATGTGGTTGTCATAGGGCGCAAGCAATCCAAATTCTTCAAACTTAACTTTATTAAAAGTACTATGTATAAGGTTACGAAAAATTATATTTTTGGAAGTTCTTTTTTATAGAACTTAAATTATTATTATCAATAAGTGTTAAGGGTGTAATGGTCATCTTTTTAATAAGTGAAAATGTGGATCTAAAGAAGTGCTTTAATTGTTATGAATTACAAACACTTTTTAAGCAGTTTTAAAAATATTACGAAATACTGGTATTCCGTTCAACTTGAAAGAAAGAAAACTTTTGCTAATTCTGATATTTTGAAATATTGCGCAATAATAGTTTTCCGTTCAACTGAAAAGAAAGAAAACTTTTGTTAAGTCTGTTATTTTCAAATCATCGTTTTTATCATTTAAAGGTAGAAAAACAGATTCTAGTTAACATCAAGATTAAAACAAAAAAATTTTTAAATTATGCATACTCCCAGTTCCATTCGATAATTTATATTTGTCCTGACGTGGAAAGTCTTAAAAGAATAAAACAAATTACTGTGTGAAGATAAACAACTTAGTTGACCAGACTAGATTTGAAAATCCATGAGAAGATAAGGAAACCTGAGTTTGATTTTTATACTAATTGTGGGAATAGTATTAAATCTAAGCTATCTATAAAACTTCGACAAAATCGAATCAAAGTATATTTTTTATATAATCTAAAACAATTATATTCGGTTTAAACCGAATACCGAACTGTTGGCGAAAGGTTTACATAATTCAAATCAGTAAAAATAGCTGTATTTTGCATTTAAAGAAAACGTTTTTTGAAAAACTTGATTTTCTCAAATTTTTATATAAAAATACCGATTTCAAGCAACATTTTTAAACCAAATAATTTTAATTCGATAATCGGCCGAATAGTTAACACCTGCCGAATATACCAAATGGTAAATGAATATTTGTGATATCTCTACTAATGAACCTCGTATATGATGACAACACTTAGAATACTATGTAGGTAAGACCACTGCAAGTGAAGTTAAAAACAAATGAAACTTCACTTAAAGACAGGGTGACTTACATTTCAGTAAATTTAACTAACATTGTTATTTGTTTTTTAATGTTCAAAAAATGACTAACAATTGAAGTAAAAATTAACCACATGTTAGTAAAAAATAAACAAACATTTATTTTTTTATTTTTTTAAAATAACAAAAAATTACTCTAAACAATTAATGTAAAGTCATATAAAACAGTCATTTAATGTAGTTTGTTTTTTTTTAATGAAATACAAGATTGGTAAAAAATTTAATTTGTTCTACAAATGACTGACATTTGCATTTAAAATAAAGAAACTCTATTACAACCCAAACAACTACATATTTTTAAAGCAGAAGTTCTGAAGTTTCCGAATTAAAGAATTTGTAACAAAATGACATCGATTTGTTGTTGCATATTTTTGCATATTTTCAATTTAAATGCATATATTGTAAAAACTAAAATGAAGTTTTAAATAAAAATTTATAAAAGAATACATTTTTATCCCTAAACATATCATCTAGTTGTCATTTGTTAAACATTTATATTGGATTTCATTTGTAAACCAAAAAGATCGATTAATAATCGATTTTTGTAAATCTAAAAACTGTACGTGCATATTTTTTAATTAAGCGTGATTTTTAGCGCATATTATTTGGTTTTTTGTGCAAACAATGCATTGTAAATGCAATGCATTCTTTTGAACAAATGCAATGCATTCTGGTGTACAAATTATTTCCAAAGACATTCAAGTATTTTTGTTATTCAAAAAAATGTGTTTTGTGTAACATGAAATCTGGCGTTTTATTAAGGAATTTTAGGTGTATTTAGCTAAAAATAATACATAGCAACAATGCATATTTAATTTAATCGAGGAGGTCTCTGAGTTTTTTCCGATATTCCAAATCATTCGGTTTGCGACTTTTCCCTTATATCCTTTTTCTCTTATATTTCAAATAATTCAGAAACGGGGCAACTCTGGGTCCACTTTTCTTGAGTAATTTAACTCTTACTTTAATATTTTTGTTTTTAACCCTGTTGATTGTCCACCTAAAAAATTTACGTGTCTACTATTTTTTTGGCCTCAACAACATAAGTTTCATTAAAATATGCGAATTCACCACTGAAATGGCCGATATTTTTCCAAAACCTTTGTAATATATCCCACTGTGCATGATATTTTAATGCCTTGCAAAAGACATATAAACATTTAGTTTAATTACTTAAATTATTTACTTACACTATCATACCGAGATACTTAGCAATTTAATAACTGCCCAAGCAAAACAAATTTTTTTGTGGAATTTTGTTTTATATATAATATTATCAATAACATTTAATTGTATCATATGAGATCTAATCTGATACAATTAGACATTTATTGATACAATTGGTCCTAATTTAATAAAATGAGAAATATTTGCAAGCAATTGCATCCGCATTTTGTCCTCATCCAAATGCATCAAATTATATATAATTTGATATATTTGGATCAATTGTGTACAAAAAGATAGATTTATATGTGACATGACATATATAAAAAAATCTACCGAACCGTACGATTCCATTTCAATCAGGATTTAAACCATTTTGGGGAAAAAAAATTATGTTGGTTATCACCAAATTTTTGATCCGAAAAATGAGAACACATAATTGTATCTAAAATACATCAAATTGTATCGACTTCGATATCATTTTATTGAATTAACTTTAATTCATTGCAATTAAATACAATTTTGTACAATATGATGTACATTAGATACAATTTCACTCAAATTCTGTCCGCATGCAAATTTTTGTGTTCTATATATTATTGTATCGAATTAGATGTAAGTCCATATTGTTAGATAAAAGTTGATACAAACAGTTTCTAGTTTCTCTCAATAATTATATCAAATTATTTCTAATATATATGACTAATATTATTTTTACTGCTTCATACTGTTGGGGACATTTATTCGTTACCCCGTATAGTTTAGGGACATTTGCTTACTTTGGGGACTGTCCGCAAAGCTTTCATACATTTTCATACATCTAGTGTATAAGATGATGACAATTGGTTCGATGTACAGCATACTTAGGGGACAACTTTGGGTGTGTCGCTAAAGTATGGGCTGTGCATACGTATATATATATGCAAAAATTGTTGCTTAAAACACCAACTTTGATTTTGATTATATTTTGTTATTTTCTATTAAAATTTAATGTATTTTAATTGTATCTTGGTTATTTTAACGTTAAAATTTGAAATAAAGAAACACTTTATTAAATTATTATTCAAAAACATGATAAAAATTAATTTAAACTTTTAAGTTTCTGCAACATGTTTTCATTTTCTCGATGCGAGTTTAGAAACAATTTAAAAGAGGGCAGATTGAGAGAGATTGATGTGGATAGAAACCCACTGGTTACGTAGCGTTCTCGTGTTAATTTCTTCAGTTAAAAAATGTTACAATGATTAATGAAGCTGATGGTAAGTATTAAAAACAATTTTTATAATAAGTTCGAAAGAAAAAATAGATATAGAAAAAAAAATTGTTTTTTGCATAAATATTTAAGCATATTATTTTATTTCTATTAATCTGTCAATAGACTACACTCAAAAAAAAAAGTTTGTAAAGTCAGCAAAAATTAAGTCAGGAAGGTGCTTCCAAAAAAATATCTAATGTCAGCTAAATCTTTTGCTGAAAATCAGCGAGCTGATTTTTAGCAACAAAATTAGTAGATACAGCAAAAGTTTTGCTAACACTTAGTAGATTAGAAATAAAAAAGCCTTGCTAAAAATTAATAAATTTTTTGCTGAATTTTAGTAGACTGAAAAAAAAACGCAAAACATTTGTAGAAAAATTGTAATTTAGTTAATTTATTTGCTGAACATCATAAAACATATTTTTGTGATTCTTTTAAAAATAATTTACAATACGTTACACAATATAAAAATGTTCATCTGACACATTGGCGGCATGAATTAATTTAATATCTGAAAATATATAGAAATAAATATATATAACATAACAAAAATTTTCTTTCAACTACTTACATCAATGGTTGCCTAAATGATGCTATCTTTTAAAGGACGCAACTGCCAAAGATAATTATAGAAACGAAACGAAACGAAAAAAATTAACAAAAACAAACGAAATGAAAAAAACAACCCTTTTTTTGCAATAAGAAAAAGCAACCATAAAAATCTACCTAAGATATGTGTCTTTGTCTTTCGCTTTACTCTCTACATGTCTGTATATGTTTGTTTGCAATTTGACCACACTAGATTATTAATCTATAAACATTTAGTTTAGAAATACATATTAAATTTAAATATTTTATTTTGTCTTTTATTTAATTAATAGGCAATTATTTTCACAAGCCGGCGCAAAATTTAATTTGTTTTAATCCTCAATTTTGTTTTAGGTATGAAAAACAGATACAAAAATCTTCCATGGTTGATTTTTTTATATGTCTTATTAGAGTTGTACTTTCTAGTATCATTTTCCTCTTCTCTACTACATCTTGACATGCCGCGACTTCTGCTTCATTCTGCGCATATCTTTAAATCTGGTTGTCGTCCACACTATTAATGTGCGTATCAGCACAATTTTTTTTAGCAAAATTAATTAGTAAAACATTAGTATAATATTAGTAAAGCATTAGTATAAAACAGTTAAGTGCTGAATAAGCATAACAAAATTTTAGCTGAAAACACGATTTTAGCAAAAAATTTGCTATAAAATAGTATACCTAAATTACAAGACGTTTTACTAACTTTTCTACTAACTTATTTTTTTGAGTGTATTAAAAAATTGTTTAAATTTGGTTGATAAGATACCAACAGAGAAAAATAATACGTAGTTGCAAAGTTAAAAAATATATATATATTTCTAGACAACCACCATCGCTTCAAAAACAACTCCCAAAACGCACAATGGCTTATTTTCGAGGTAAGTTTTAAAAAAACAAAAACAATTTAATAACAGAAAACCCGAGCTTTCGATTTGCCGTTTTCTGAGAAGTCTGATCGCATTAAGAGAAGAAAATCGTCAGAACTTTTAACATCAAAACAAAACGAGACAGATTTATTAATTTATCGTGTTTTAATTTTTAGTCGAATGACAACCCAATTCATTATAGACAATTATATTTAAAAAATATACAAATATATCAAAACTTTTTTACTTGGGTAATTAATAATAAAGACCAATTAAAGTTATATGGCGTATCTCTTCTCAAGTGACTGAACTTTTGAAACCGATGTCTAGGGATCAGCACCAAATTGAGTTTAGTTATTGGGTAATAGTTGGGTAGTAGAACAAAAATTTTGGAAATCTAATAGGAATTTCGGAAATATAATTTGGAAATCTGATTTGGAAATCTAATTTGTGGATTATGTTTAAATATAAATGCTCACTATTTAATAAAGTCAGATTCTTTTAGACTTAAATAGGATTTAAAGTTACAAATGTGAAATTGAAGTCAGAATTCAAGATTTGCTGTAACTAAAGCCAAAACTCCTAGAAATAAAATGAAAATTTCCAAAACTAGGATTTTTTAAATTTTTTTGCTGCCAAGTCTACATTTAAGGCGGAGCTTGAAAGGCACTTATCCGGGTATATGTTTGAGTATCTACAACCACTTAAGCTACCTAATTGGAGGTGTGCAAATTTTTTAATAGTGGGTTAAAATATATATTTTCTTAAGAAATATGGCAACTTTAGAAGCGGCTGAATGGAAAAATATATACAAATCAAGGATTGTTTAACACAGACATCTTTTATATAAAAAGACCTTTAGGAATATTATGCGTACTGTATATGTTCAGAAAGAAAGTAATTATCGGGAGATAAAAGGCTGTTGATGCTTTTTTGGAGAAAAGAATCGCAAAAATATGATTTCTTTTTCTTTAATTTATATTTATAAAGTAATGTAGTTTTTGAGTTGAACAAGATATTATTTTTTGTTTAATAGAAAAACTAAAAAAAAATTTTATATAAATAGAATATATTTGGTCTTCAAAATTTTGTAAACCACGTGTTTTATTGCTAAGAAGACAAGAATGGAGCAAATTTGATACTTAATAAGTTTTTTGTTAAAGCTCTCTGGAGGTTCTAACTTTTATAAAACTTTGGAGTCTGATGATATCTCTAGCCAGATCGAAGTACTAGTATCAACCTAGCTAATATGTTTGATTTGCATTATTTTTGTTAATATACGGATGTTGAAAGCTCTTTATAAATTACAAATAACATTAAATAATCTCGATGTATATAAAAACAAAAAAACTAATAAAATTGTACAAAATGTATTTGGTTAAATAACCAAACAAATAAAAAACACTGCCCTTGATTTGCTCCCGTTAGTCGCAAAACCTGGACCTGATTCGGACCATATTTGAAATTTCACATTTTCAAATGGGAATATCTCAGTAACTTTCAGTGATATCCCATAAGAATACGTTTTTGTTTTGGTTTGTTACAGGTTTTTACTAGCACATTAGATATGTCTTAATTATATGAAAATAGAATAAAAAACGAAAAAAAAAGCGAGCACTAAATTTTTGGTGCAACATGTACCCTATTTTTTAAAAAAAGAAGATAAATAAACAAGTCGCATCCCAATAAGCAAACGCAAAGCTCTTAAAGGCAAAAAACCTACGCTTTCTAAAAAAAAACACCCATT
Organism: Delia radicum; assembly: GCA_021234595.1. Classification (NCBI taxonomy): domain Eukaryota; kingdom Metazoa; phylum Arthropoda; class Insecta; order Diptera; family Anthomyiidae; genus Delia; species Delia radicum. Next base: position 194,652,478 of record CM037854.1, read on the forward strand.
TTAATAAAAAAAATAAAATTTTTGACTTTTTACAAAAGTCAAAAATCGAAATGTCAGAATTGTCGTAGAGTCCTTGACCGATCCAGTTGAAATTTTGTGTCATAACTACTATCCAAAAGGACTCAACTTGGTTTCTTTCTTTCGATTCCAAGACATCGGTTTCAACAATGTTCTGTCACTTGAGATGAAATTCCTCATATATGAAAAAAGAAAATATTCAGTTTAAGACAAAATGTCTTCCGATTGGGACTTAAAACCTTTTCTTTGGACACTCAATACATTAGGTCTATTCAATTGTCATTATATTAGTGGAAATAAAATTCGAGTCTATGCAAATCAAAATGATAAAATGCGTTTAATTATATTTTGCATATCCCAATTGATATGTTGGACAATGATATTCTTTTGGATTTTATATCCGCAACACTTTATTGTTAAGGGCTTTACTAACACTGGCAATACACATTTAAGTATAAATTTTGCTTTAGGTTGCCTAGTCATTTCTATGATTTACATAAATTTTATATTAATCATAAATGTTATATTAAAATGTTTGATGTTATAATAAAATATCAAGATAATTATTTGCATTCACAGTGTCATGGTATGACATTTCGTCAATTATATCTATTGTATGCCATTTTGGTCATAACAAATTCCGCTGATATTTATAAAGCATTGGAATATTCTCACCTAAAACTGAGTAGTTTATTGTGTTATTTAATATGTTTCGGTATGGCCTTTATTTTATGTGGCATTGTGATCATGATGTATATATGTGTAACAAAAATTTTATATTCATATTTAACGCATATAAATAATGAAATATTTAAAATATTAATCGACAATAAATCCGCTGGAGAAACCGGAAAAATTTTAGATTTATTGCTGCAGAGAAAAACTATATTGGATGTTTGTCGATTTGACTTAAGTTATAAATATGGACAATTATTTATACCAATTGTGGTTTACATCCTGTATTCAACTCCATCTGGACCATATTATATAATATCGTTGTACTTTGAGGTTAAATTTGATAAGGTTTATAATGAGTTAATTGCTTTTATTGTTACGTTATATTTGAATGTACCCTTGTTAGTGACATTTATTTTGATGATGTCCTGTCATAATATTGAAAAAGAGGTAAATATGAAAATTTTTATTTTATTTAAATTTATAATATATAATTTAAAATTTGAGATGTTAAAAAAATTGTGATTAACCTTATCTACAGCTTGATAATTTGGTTGTAACAGTAACATTTCAATGTTGGAATCAAATGTTTTGGGTTTAGTCAGGGGCCGTAATCATTATGAGTTTTATAATAAAAATTACACAATAATGATTATATTATGAGTTTTAAGGATTTTCTTCAATGGTAATGATTATTTTTGAGTAATATTAATAAAAATCTGCCATAATCATTATTTTTGAGCAAAAAAAAATACAACTCAAAAATAATCATTATATATGATTTTTATTTTTTTCGCTCAAAATAAAACTCACTTTCAATTTATTAGTTTTTTGTGAGGTTTTTACCAACATAGTTGCATATCCTCCTAAAACAAATAAAATGAAAGTGAGTTTTATTTTGAGCGAAAAAAATAAAAGTCATAAATAATGATTATTTTTGAGTTTTATTTTTTTTGCTCAAAAATAATGATTATGGGTGATTTTTTTGATTATTACTCAAAAATAATCATTACCATTGAAGAAAACTTTACAAATCAAAAATTTGAAAATCATGACGGATATGGAAAGATTGTCAGAAAATAATAATAATGGTGCAATAATTTTTTTTATGTCTGTTCTAAATGATTGATTTTTAGATTTAAAAAGCGAACAATAATCATTATTTACGGTCCCTGGTTTATGTAACAAAATTTGGTATTACAAACGATACTAAGTTGTAAAAACAAGTTTTTAAAGACTCAAAGTTATTTAAAAGTTTCCTTTTGTGTATATCATAATCTTTCTCAAAATTTAAATATGTTGCTTAAAAAAAAAAACAATCTAAGGAATTTTCTATATAAAATTCTAAATTTTTTCTATAGAAAATTATTCCCACTAAATTTTAAGTGAATGTTAAGATAATTCAATAAATAGATAGTATTGCCAAATTTCTAATACTATTTTAATTTAAATTTAAAAAAAATATATAAAATCATTACTTTTTTGTTTTCTCTATCTCAAGTATTTTTTAAAAGGTCACATATTTTATAATACTCAACGCTCTGTAGTCCCGAGAAATTAATGATTTGGGCAAAGGGTATATCAAAGAGTTTATACAAATAGAGAAACTACACTTCCCACTACGTAGGACGAGTGAGTACGTATGAGTGTTATCTTAAATATTTTGTAACACTCATACGCTCTGTAGTCCCGAGAAATTGATGAGTTGGGCAAAGAGTATATCAAAGAGTAGAAATAGAAATTTTCTTTAATTATAAAATATCTTAAAGATTAATATACATGTTTAATACATAATTAATGCATATAAACAAGAAAATTAAATAAATTATTAACGGTAGGTTTTTAAAAAAATGTCTGTCGAACGATCACAATTAATTATTAGCAATATCAAAGATTATATCAGTGTTGCCAGGTATGTTGAGCATAAAATCGTCCAATTTTCCAATAAAAATCGTCATTATATTTTCAAAAATCGTCAAAAAATCGTCAAAACACAAAATATTTGTTACAATTGGGATAAAGTTTTAATAAAATAAAAAGAATAATAATGTAATTCACATTTCAAGTGCTCATGTACTATCGGTGTAATATAATACGATTTTTTACCAGTTTCTGTAATTTAAACTTCGAAAATCATGATATTTTATAACGATAGCACTTTACCACTTTAACTGTTAATTCCTTCTACATAATTCTGTAAACACCACTTCAGTAGCACAATTTTTAAATCTTAAATTCTTTTACATAGTTTAGAAATTCTTTAACATTGATATTTTAATTATTAAAGTTTCAAATTGCATTACATGTGATGACATAGTTTAATACAATAAATTGTAAAATTTTAATTATTTCATATTTTTCATTTTGGGTTTTTTTTTAATATTTCTAAAAATTATTTATTATTTTATTTATTATTTATATTATTATTTATTATTATTTATTTTTATTTAAACATTGTTTATTACTGCATGTTTTCCCATTTTCAAATATAAATTGTGAATATCTGAAGTTTCACTTTGGAACACTTTATTTATATTATTATTAGGCCTGTTTTTTAAGCACCGGATTTATTTTTGGATTTATAAATCCGAATATTCAAACTCGATGTTTGTTTCGCAAAAACTTGGATGTTTTTTTTATTTAAAAATATTTTATTTTTATCTCAATCTTACACTAATTAAACTTTATAAAAATATAAATATTAAAAAAATCAGGGTTGGCTTTCAATAACTTTTCATAATAACGATTGGCTATCACAGTAACACTAATAGCGGAATGGAAATGTTTCTTCTTATGTAAACGGTTTTAGTTTTCTATTTAACCTGTTTGATTTTGAAATATCTTGAACTAGTTAAAGTCAAAATAACGCTAAAATACCGAAACGACGATTTATAACGTTATTTTGTTGATGTAACAAAATTTAATTTGTAGAATTTTGAAATAACCCCTGTAAAGACACATGCAACTATTGGAATCGTTGCTTAAAAACATTCATAACGGTATTGGTGTGGCCGTGGCAGGCAACTGTCATTGTAATGAAAAGGTAGTGTTTGCCAACCATGAAAAAAGTAAGCACATACTCAGGGAACTTCTGCTGTAAATATTTGTCGTTGTTTCAGTTGTAATACAGTATCTTTATTTTTAAGTGAAAAAAAAACAGTCATTTGTAGAAGAAATTAAATTTTTGACTAAAATTGTAGTTCATTTAAAAACAAACCACATTAAATTACAGTATTATGATTTTACATTCATTTTATACATTTTTTTTTTCTTATTTAAAAAAATAAAACAAATTAATGTTTGTTTATTTTTTACTGCACTGACTAAACCACTCATTAATAATACAATTGTAGTTAATTTTTGAACAGTAAAAAACAAATGACTATGTTGGTTGTATTTACTAAAACGTAAGTCGTTCTTTTTTCAAGTGAAATTTCATTTGTTTTTAGCTACATTTGCAGTGGTCTTTACCTTTATTAAGTGCAGAAAATAAATTAATATAAACCTAACATGAATCCATAAAATAACTTTTTTGCTAAACTTTTAATAAAAAATAGTTTTTAATTGTAACGAAATAATAAAATCCAAAAATAGATTCCGTGATTTTTAATAATAGCAAATAAACATGATTTGCTGACAAATTAAACGTTTGTCAAAAATCGTCATTTTGGAAGCAAAAATCGTCCAATCGTCATTTAGTAATTTAGGTACTAAAAATCGTCAAAATGACGATAAATCGTCAAACCTGGCAACAGTGGATTATATACAAATAGAGAGACTACACTTTCCACTCCTCTCAGCAACAAAATACCGAACTGGGGCAGGCAAATAAACGCATTTTTTACACTAAAAAATTATTGCAACATATTGATAAAAAATTGCTGCTTAAAACACTCACTTTTATTTTGCTTATATTTTATTATTTTCTATAAAAAATTCATATATATATTAATTTTATCTTACTGATTTTGTCATTAATATTTGAAGAAATTAAACATTTTATAAAATGATTATTTAAAAACATAATGAAAATTAATTTAAACAAGTTTGATATAATTTTTATTAAAAATAAAAAATATTTTTTTTCTTTCGACCTTTAATTGTGCAATAAAAATGAAAATTATTCAAGTTCGAGGCCATACTCTATATTGTATCTACAAATAATCTATAGAGTTTTTTTGTTTTCAAATTTATTATTTGACCCTTTCAGGAATATGTTGATAGATCTATTTCGGGAATTTTCTAGGTTCCCGTCATCAGAACACGTTTTGAAAGCGGTAACAATCCCAGGCAAAACATTAAACATTCATATAAACTAGTTTACTCACTACATGACAACTAATATATATTATATAAGTTCGAATTAAAAGATTCTCACCATTGATCAAAAAATAAATTGAAAACTTGTTTGTTATGTACACGGTCCACCTCTGGTACACGTTTTTTGTTTTTTAATACTTTTTATTTTTTGTTTCGTCTGTAAACAAAAACAGGGGGAGTAAACTAGACTGTACTTTATATTAGTTCTCATGTAGTGAGTAAACTAGTTTGGCGCTACGAAATAACCCCCAATGAAATAACCCCCAACGGCCCAAAAATGAAATAACCCCCAAAAAAATTGTGTAAAATTGTTTGGTTGTTTTTTCATTTTTTTTTTGGGTATTATTTCATCTTACGGTTTGGAGATTATTTCATTATGAAGCAACCCCCAATGAAATAAAGCCCAAAATTTAAATTCTTCGGAGATTATTTCATATGCAATTATTTTGGGGGTTATTTTATATTTTTTGGGGGGTTATTTCATTTTGCTAAAAGTGAAATTTTTTTAATATTTAATGTTTTAAAACAACTGCTGATCGTCAATATCGAATACCTGGAAAAGGTAATTAAATTATGAAAAAAGGAATTTAAAATTTATTCTTCTGTAAGAAACTAAATGAAAAAAGCGCCGCAGGCGTAAAATTTGAAAAAAAAAATGCTTTATAAATTTATTTTATTTGATGACACTATCCAGCTTTTTTATGAATTTTTTACCAAATATATAGAATGTATATAATCAAATATATAAAAACAAAAAATAAAAAAAATTTGGGACATATTTCATTTCTTTGGGGCTTATTTCATTGGGGGTTATTTCATTTCTTCCTTTGGGAGTTATTGCATTACGAAACAACCCCCAAATTTTGGGTGTTATTTCATTTTCACCTTTGGGGAATATTTCATTTCTTTTGGGTATTATTTCATTTTTTTGTTGGGACTTATTTCATTTTTTTTGGGATTTATTTCATTGGGGGTTATTTCATTTTGTCGTTTGGGTGTTATTTCATTGGGGGTTATTTCGTAGCGCCAACTAGTTTATATGAATGTTTGATATTTGGCATGGGATTTTTACCTCTTTCAAAAAGTGTTCTATAGATTATTTGTTAAGACAATATCCTAATAAAGAAATATAGAGTATGGCCTCGAACTTGAATATATTTCATTTCAATTAATTTAAACTTTTGCATTTCTGCAAAATGTTTTCATTGCTTGGTGCGAAGTTTACGAATAAGCAAAAGAAAGCAGGTTGAGCGGCGATTGAGCGAATTAATCTGTTTACATTTGCTCGGTGCGAGTTTACGAACAAATAGAAGGAGGAGAGATTAAGAGAAACTGAGGTGGATATAAACCCACTGATTTGAGTACTAAATACTAGGTTGATCTAATCACTCGGCTTTAATTTTGTTCGAGTAATCGAATAACTCGATTTGAGGTTTTCATTTTACTCGATTAATCGAGTAAGACTTTACAACAAATCAAGTAATTCGAACAATTTCAATAGTTTGTATCATTAATTTGTATTTGAAAATAAAGGGTCCGCCAAATAACTTTTTTTTTTGAAAATGCTATTAAAAAAAACTACTGAATATTTTCTCAAATTCTTTTTTTTTGAAACGTAACAAATCCTTCCGGTTATAATTTCAATTCAAATGGCTGCCTCGGCTGGCCATGCAGTAGCCTACACGATTGGTCCAATTTTTAAGCACATTATCGATTGTGTGCAGCTGTATTTCCTCCTCTTCAATTTTTGTGAACAAAATTTCGTGCAACATGGCCCCGAAAACGATTCGCCATTGACTGTAACGGCCACTCCTTGCTCATTTTCGAAGAAAAATGGCTTAATTATGCCTCTGGACCAAATCCGCAACCAAACAGTGACTCGTTTTGGGTGTATCGGCGCATATTCTGCAACATTACCATGATTTTCAAAGTAATGTCCGCAATAGTTCCCAGCGTTGTTCAAGCGTATACACACCATATTCGTTCAGCGGAAGGATAAAACTAATTATCTGTCAAATCAGACATGAGCTAAGTGTTACCATTCACGAAATAAGCACTAGTTGAAAAAAAAAA